>CM050432.1:3453590-3463590 GCA_027564155.1 Gymnocypris eckloni scoliostomus | reverse complement strand
TCAACAACATAATGTTTATGTTTCAGACATTTAAATAACCATATATAGTAACAAAAAATATTTATACACACGGATGCCTGTGGAAACGACAGTAATAATCAAAATAAACCTCAAACATAATTTGATTATACATTTTATTCATGGCAAACATGCAATGTGTAGTTAACCATAAAGTTGACTTATTCTTCTCTCAGTTCACCAGCCTGTCATAGAAACAGAGGAATCTATGTGTAAATCTGACAAACTCCTGACTCCCTGACTGTGTTAGAGCTTAAACAACTGTGGCAGCATCTCTAGTTCACTTTCAGTTTCATGTCAAATAATAGGAGATGTAGTAGAAACACATGTTTGCTTTATTTTACAAAAGCACAATTTTCGTTGTTATTGTGAGTGCACACAAATAAACATAGAGTCTTTACATATTTGAAATATGTATTACTTTTATCTGTATGAGCAAAAATTATGAATGTTTAAAGAGCAAGTGAGCGCACCGCGCCTCAATCTGTCCTGCAGTGAGCGCTGCTGTCCACTCACACAAACAGTTTCTCACGGTGACCGCCACTATATTACTGAGTGGGAAATGAGAAGCTGCGTTTTGCAAACACGCCCATTTATGAAAGTCATACCAGTGAGCATCTCTGAATGCTGACAGACGCGTGGCGGAATGGAAACTGGAGAGGGTAAATAGCATAATTCCTGTTACTACAGATAATGCTAAAAATATAGTGAATGCTATCGAGTTAGCAGCGGACTTGGGCCACAGATCGGTGCTTCGCAGACACAGTTAACCTTGGCAGCCAAGAGTGCAATCTCACTAAACCAAGTATCCCGACTCTTGGGGAAGGTTAGAAGGTGGTTAGCACAACAGCTGCCCATGCCCTGAAAACCAAGCAGGATATGCTGGAATTGCCTGTTCACAAACTAATTCACGACGTAACAACTCGTTGGAACTCCACATATGACATGTTAGAACGTTATGTGGAGCAACAGGCTGCCATCTACTCTGCCGTGATGGACAAGGATATGAAGAAGAAAGTCAAGGACATTGGTTAACTGAAAGTGAGACAAAACTGGCAGAGGGTCTCATTAATATTCTCAAACCTCTGAAGAATGTAATCACCCTCGTGAGCACATAAACATCCCCCTCAGTTTCAATGATTATCCCACTGCAGAAGATGATACTGAAATCCATGGCATCAAGTGCAGAGGACAGTACCACCATCAAAGAAGCTAAGGCAGCCATCACTAAAGACCTTAAAGGCAGATACAATGACCCTGGTGTTCAGGATTATCTGCACAGAGCAACAGCACTTGATCCAAGATTCAAGTCCCTGCCTTACCTGGAAGAAGCCTGTGTTCAGAAAATCTACGATGATCTAACCACGGACATACAATGGACGGACAAACGGACATTGAAAAGCAGGTATTGTGTTTGTTTTTTGTATCTAACTTAAATTAGATTTATTTAATATTTTATAATTTTTGTGTTTTTTATTCTAATGATAATTGCTGTTTTATTTTTTTATTTTTATTTTTTTGACTAAGCCAAGCATATTTAATCTATTTGTGCCTTTGTAATATTTTTCTATTCCCCACTGCCCAGTAGAGAATCAATTTTTGCTGCCATGAGAGCTATTTGTTGTTATTAACATTTCCAAAATGTCTATTTTTTCATATACTCATCAGGGTCAAAGCAGTGAAACCCAAGCAGCCAGTTCATCCTCAGGAGCGGAGCCAGGGCCATCAGAGACCTCTCTTCCCCAGAAAAAATCTGCCATGGCAATGGTATTTGCAGATTTTAAAAAAACAGAGGAAAGAAGAACAAAGCCTTTGTCAGACCTCATTCATGAGAACCTCATACAAGGCCACATCTCTGTGGATGAAGACCCACTCGCATGGTGGAAGAGCAATGAGCATAAGTATCCTCACATTGCTAAGTTAGCCCAACGTAACCTCGCTGTCCAAGGTACATCTGTGCCAAGTGAACGTGTTTTCTCAACGGCTGGGGACATAGTCACTTCAAGTAGGTCTCGCCTCTTGGCAGAAAATGTGGACAAACTGATATTCTTGCAGAAGAATATGAAAATTAAGTGAACAGAGGAGTGTTTTTTTATGCAACATTTTATAGCAATTTTGATAGCCAGCATTTTTGTTTTTAATATTTAAATATATACAGTGGCACTTTAATGTCTAGTTTCCAAATACTGCACTTTAATTTCAAGTGAAAGAAATGTATCCTCACTCAAAGGGAATAGAAGCATTGTTTATACTGTTTTTGTGTTAAGATGGTTAAACTTATGCTTGACGTTATGATTATGGCCTTTGCTATTGTTATAGCCTCATTATATTATGTTATTACATAATATTATATATTTATGTTTAAAGTATTTTGACTTGTATAAAAGACAGAGCTTGTAAGAGTTCCTCTTTTTCTTTTAAAATATTTTTTTTCGTAAGCTACACTGAAGTTGGCAATTTGATAAATGCAAGTTAATTTCAATCTTTGTGTGCTAAAAAGGCACACGTTCCTGTAGAGATAACAATACACATTCTCCTTTTTTTGCCAAATAAACGAAAAGCATGTCATCATCAATGTCTTCTCTCTTGCTGTATCAAAATCTCACCTAGCTTTTACTCAGAGATGGTCCCAATAATGTGCTTAAAGTCAAGTCAAATTCAGTTATTGCATGATTACATTACAAAAATGTTAATACTGTATCCTAGATTGTGGATAATTAAGCTAATAAGCTATATATCATATGCTGAAGGAAATTTCTGGAGTGTTAAAGATTAAAAGAAAAAATAACAACAAGAACCGTACAGAACCGAAAACCGTGACCCTAAAAGAAATGCACTTTTTAGCTGGTAGTGTTTTCCCTCCTATTTATATTTATGTGAAACAGGAAGCCATAGCTGGATAATTTCATGTTCATAATCATCCTGGACTGCTCAAAATTGTGAATATTATAAATGGGAATATACTATATTTTACTCAGAAGAATTTCTAGCGGTGCCAATAATTGTGTCCAACGTGTATTGATAATAAACATTTATTTTATAATGATAATTCCCCCCATTTAAAATGTTTATTATCCAATGAAAGGTTAGATTTTTGTGATTAAAAAAAGATCAAAAGGATTAACAAAGTAGATTTATTTTCACAGCATTCTTTGATCATATTTACCAAGGATGCCGATATTTTTGGCCATGACTGTACATTTATTCTCTTTTACAGATGAAGGCAGATGCCGTTACTGAAATGTCAAGACTCTTACCAGAAGTTCAGAACAGGTATTGTGTCATTTTCAATGAGTGTGCTTACTTTATATCTGCAAAATAGAAAATGTACATAGAGACTTGTGGTAGAGTTACACGCTGTTAATCAGAAAACACACTGCATTGCAAGGACAGAATGGTTTGCCAGGACATTGTAGTGTGTTAATGATTAGTGAATAGTAGACATATAACTGTCATAAAGTCCTGTTAAACCACTCTGTCCTTTCAATACAGTCACAGTGTGTTGTCAGTGACATCAATAAGGTTTGGTCATTGTAGCTTTGCATGGTTAAATTATGTACCAGAAAAGGCAGAACCAGATGTCAGGCGTAAAACAAAACTTTAATGCAGTACTAGGGGTCGACCGATTATCGGTGCCGACATTAAGCATTTTTACGATTATCGATATCGGCCATTTTCAAAACAGATTTGACAATAATTTTTTATTTAATTTTTTATGCAAACAAACATACTATTTACAGGTGACATTATTTATTGGTGAATAAATAATACAGGTGAAATTATTTAATGTTTAAATGCACTATTTGGCTCGATGCAGCCTCTCTGAGCTCAACACTCTGTGGCCTAGAGCAATCTCCGCCCACCGCTCATCTGATATGTAGGGAGTCACGAGTCCGACCAATCAACGTGGAAAACTGAAGGCAGTCTCACACCGAAAGCACTTGCTAACTGGAGCTGCGTCAGTGATCACACATCAGTTGTCTCTCAAAGGTAAGGCAGCAGCAGACGTTGCTGAAGTTGCAATAAATCACAATCCACTACACTGAAGTTGCAAAACACCTCAATATAACCTATGATGTCCGCGATGTGGAAAATGCGGGCGGAATCGTGGAATGCAGTCATATAATGGAATTTACCGTATAATGCGGAATGTCATGGAATTTGTCGAAGTTTGGATGAATTAATCAAAATTAGATCAGTACACTTAAATCGACTTGCGCTATGGACTAGTATCTATAAATATTAAGCAGCAAAAACACTATTTAAATATGAATCCTGCATGTTCTGCATCTCTGTTAATGAATGACATTCATTAACAGTGAATGAATGACATTCATTAACAGTGAATGTGCGGTTTCATTTACTGCACACATACATACTTAAGAGCGTGTGATGCTCGTGGTGTTTTCAGCATCTGCCGTCTCACTAAATACTAAATAATAATAATAATAATAATTTTATTTGTAACGCACTTTATATTCACACAGAATCCCAAAGTGCTACAGATTAAAACAATAAGAAATGTAAAATAAGAAACAAAATATTAATTAAATAAAACCACAACACCAACAATAGACTTATTCAAAGGCTTTGCTAAAAAGGTAAGTTTTGAGGCCACGTTTAAAAGCATTGACAGGTTGTGGAGTCCGTAAATGAACAGGCAGAGCATTCAACAAATTCGAGCAGATGAGCAGAAAGCTCGATCTCCCATAGTGCAAGCTTAGTCCTAGGGTTTTAATAGATATGATGAAGCAGAACGGAGCGTACGATTTGAAGATTGTGGGGTAAGAAGTTCCCTAAGATAAGATGGGGCATCGCCATGGATGCACTGATGGGTAAGGAGAGAGACCTTGTAAACAATTCTGAATGAAACAGGAAGCCAGTGTAGTGATTTGAGGATGGGTGTGATATGATCATATTTGCGCACCCTCATCAGGATCCTTGCAACACTATTCTGGATGTATTGCAATTTCTGTAGGTTTTTGCCAGGGATCCTGATGAGGAGCGCATTACAGTAGTCCAGCCTGGAGGAGACAAATGCATGAACAAGCTTTTCTGCATCTGCTATAGTAAGCATAGGATGAAGTCTAGCAATATTCCTAAGATGGAAGAAGGAAGTCTTGCACAGTTGTTTAACATGAGTCTCAAAGGTGAGATGAGAGTCCATTTTAACACCCAAATTTGTAACTGATGTTGAGAGTGGAATATTTTGGCCAGAAAAAGTAACACTGGAAATTACAGATGTCTGGATCTGGTGAGGGGTGCCTACTAGAATAGCCTCAGTCTTTGAGCCATTCAACTGCAGAAAATGTTGGCTCATCCAGGCCTCTACCTCCTCCAGACAGGTAGTCATGGTGGAAGATGACAGGGCAGCAGAAGTGGATGAGTTGGTCTTTAGGTAAAGTTGAGTGTCGTCAGCATAACAATGAAATGATATTCCATGCCGGCTGATGACATAACCGAGAGGAAGCATGTATAATATAAACAAAAGAGGGCCAAGCACTGAGCCTTGAGGGACACCACAGATGACATTGTGTGTCACGGATTTAGCCTCTCCCAAGGCAACATATTCCATTCTCCCAGTAAGGTAGGATGAAAACCAGTTATAAACAGAGCCAGAGAGACTGATGGTGTGACGTAAACGATACAGAAGAATGCTGTGGACCACAGTGTCAAATGCTGCAGTCAAATCCAAAAGGATGAGAAGAGATGGAGAGCCAGCGTCTGCTGCCATCAGCAGATCGTTTGTGACCCTCACCAGAGCTGTTTCAGTGCTGTGGCCAGAGCGGAAACCAGACTGGAATTTCTCAAACAAATTATTTTGTTTTAAGTGGGTCTGAAGTTGTGCAGCAACTATTTTCTCTAACACTTTAGAAAGAAATGGAAGGTTAGAGATAGGCCTGTAGTTGGCAAGGATTTCTGGATCTAATGTAGGTTTTTTAAGATGTGGTCTGATGACAGCAGTTTTCAGTTCAGGTGGCACATGACCAGCCTGGAGGGAGTGATTGATAACCTTAGTAATCAGGGGACTTATGGCGCAGAGGTTAGATTTCACCAAGGCTGTAGGAAAAGGTTCCAGGGTACAGGTTGATGGTTTCATCTTTCTGATTTTGTCCTCAACCTCTTGCTGTGAGATGTCAGAATAACAGCAGAGAGGCTGGGGAGTCTCAGGCTGTAAATCAGCAGTACTTCTGAAAAACACAATAAAGGTGTCGCATCTCTCCTTTGTAGCTTCTAAGTGAGGGTGAGCTTGCGGTTTTTAAGTAAGTGATGTATAGTAGAGAATAGCTGCTTTGAGTTTCCAGAGCTATTGTTAATGATACCAGAATAGAATCGTAACCTAGCATCTCTCAGGGATTTTGCATAAGCCTTCTGATGCTCTCTGTAGGCCTGCCTGTGAACAGTGAGTCCTGTGACCTTAAGCTCAAGGACTCGTCCGGCTTCCTTCATCTTTCGCAGCTCACAGGTAAACCATGGGGCTGAATGGGAGAAGGTGACAGTTCTAGTTTTGACCGGCGCATGGATGTCTAAGAGACTGCTCAAAGATCTATTGTAAAAGTCAACTGACTGTAACTGAAGTAACTGAAGAGAAATCAGCAGAGGAGAGCTGCTGAAGATCTATTGCTAAGGAGACTAGATTTATCTTCTTCAAATTTCTGAAACACATTTGACGCTTCACTTTGATTAAGGAACAAGGGAGTGGCAACTCCATTGAAATTACCTTATGGTCAGACACACCCAGGTCATACACCAGAAGGTTACAAATGGGGGCAAAGTTTGAAATAACCAAATCCAATGTGTGTCCTCTAGAATGTGTGGGCACAATGTTGTTGGAGATCAAGACAGTCCAATAATTGCAAAAACTCAACCGCAAAGTTGCAGGAGGGAGTATCTATATGAATATTAAAATCTCCAAGTATTAAAATATTACCAGTGGTAGAGCAGAGTGTTGTAAGAAGGTCATGAATTTCAGAGATGAACACAGAGTTCAGTTTAGGGGCCGGAGGAAAATGAGAAGTATTGTCATAGGAAAGGAGGTTTACATTTAAATGCAAAGCATTCAAACGAGGACAGTATTGGCAAAGGGAGGGATATAGCTCTACTTTCTGTCTATATATTATAGCTAGGCCACCCCACGACCAGTAGTGCGGGCTTTCTCTAGGTAGCTGTAACCGGGGGTAGACTTCATTTAATGTAGAGTAGACCTCTGGCTGGTGCCATGTCTCTGTTAAGCACATAAGGTCCAAACCCTTTTCCATAATATGGTCATGTACTAATGATGACTTATTTGAGAGAGATTGTGCATTAAACAGTTCTATTTTGAGCATTGATGAAGTAACTGATGTTATATGCAGTCCAGTGCTGGGTGGTATAATCAAAATCTGTGTCACAAATTTCTAAGATTCTGCTGCTTTCACAGCATATCACAGGATTATTTTCCTTATTTAGCTTGAGCAAATATTCTACACCAGTATTTACTTACATTTATTCTCTCTTTTACAGATGAAGGCAGATGCCGTTACTGAAATGTCAAGACTCTTACCAGAAGTTCAGAACAGGTATTATGTCATTTTCAATGAGCCAGCCTGTGGGATCTAACTTTTTGGTGTCTTAAATTGCACGTACGTGAGAGAGAGAGCCTATGAAAGCACCAATAATCAAAATAATATACTTTCAAACGTAATATACTTATTATACATAATAATATACTTTCAAACATAATGATAAACTAATATGTTAAATATAAAAATATTTAAAACATCTAGTTCTTATATATTTGCATACAACAGTCATACATCGCTATTAGTACTGCGCCTCCTGACAAGTTTGCCGCATCGACGCACGGATGTTATATCAGTCTAAAAGGTCTGCAAAATCAGTCAACGGTGAAAATCAAAAGTATATTAATTTTAAAAACCAACAGTGTAACACTAAATATTGGACATAAACGAAGACGTTAAATAAAAGTATTTAAAACAGGTAAGTTCATATATTTGGAGTAAAGTTAAATTAAACAGACACATCAGTCATACAGCGCTCTGGACCGTGCTCCCCATGACGAGCCCTGTATTAGACTGATTTATTATCTGCAATTTTTTATGATGATGATGTAGAATATGTATTAATATTTTTTAACGATGCAGTATCAGCATGTTTATTCATACAGCTGTTCAAGAAAAGATGTCTCTTACTCTTGACATAATTTGTAAATATAGGTTTATCACCTTGCAGTTCAATTTTGTTGTGAGCTTAGTTTTATAGTCTGTTTTTAAAACATTTCCAATGAAGAGAAGAAGCCTAATCCTCATTTGCGCCTGTATGTTGAGCGATGAAATAGTGGGGCAATTTGATAGTAAAAGCTGAATAATAACAGGCCTAATAATTAGGGCTGCACTCGACTAAGAATTGATCTGGTCGACTAGAAGTCGTTCATTTGAAGCATTAGTTGACTATTCACACGTTTATTAATAAACCATTTAATGAATAATAATGAGCCTTTAATTGCCTACGTAGCTTAATAAGTGCTCAAGCACACAACAAAGCTTGCCACAGCACCAGCAGAAGTAATGAATGTGTCAGGGAAAAACAGTAAGGAGGCTGTGTTAACATTTTAATAATTTGATAAACTAGTGCTTTTTTTGTTTTCGGTTTAAGAGATGAACTCGGCAACACTGACTCATCATCTCCATGGTATTGATGCACCTATATGCATGTTTCATACGGATTACATAATCTGAGAATATTTGTATTTCATTTGAATTAGTTTATTTGAAAGTAGACACTTCACTCTCTCTATATATATATTTATTGATGTCTTTAAGGCAAAGATATACATGGAGTTTCATGTTCAAGTTCACAGAGACCGAGACGGCTGTAAGCGCATCCTGTTTGCTTTATTTTACAAAAGCACAATGTTTCGTTGTTATTGTGAGTGCACACAAATAAACGTAGAGTCTTTACATATTTGAAATATGTATTACTTTTATCTGTATGAGCAGAAATTACGAATGTTTAAAGAGCAAGTGAGCGCACCGGCGCCTCAATCTGTCCTGCAGTGAGCGCTGCTGTCCACTCCACACAAACACTTCCATAGCGCACATTTCTCTGGGTTAACATTAGATTGAGCGGCCATGTAAAGTTGCTAATACGTACATATTTCAGATGATAAGCCATATTTGTGGTGTAATTATGATAATTATTGTAGTGAAACCAATGGCTACACCATATATGTAGCATATGTATGACAAATGCACTTCATTATGTAAGTGAATGCTGCTTTATTTAAAGCTTTGAAAAAGTCAACAAACTGGTGATCTGCAGTTTGGTTTTGTTTTAAAGGGGTCATGAACTGCCTTTGTTTTTTGTTTTTTTGCTGTTCTCTGAGCTCCACTTAAAATGTTAAGAATATTTTTACATTAAAAAACATAATTTTGAAGTAATAGGCTGTTTTCTGTCCTGTTTCTGACCCCTGTCATCAAACCGCTCTGTTTGAAGAGGCGTGGTGAATTGTAGACTCCGAAGTAAACACCCACTGCTATGATTGGCCAATAGTTGTGTATGTTCGACAGTCTACATCCTTCATAGATGGACGCTGCTGTGATTTTAGGGCAAAAACACATAAATATTTAGTACATATCAAACGATCTGTAATAACAGACAAAGCAATAGTGATCACGTAATAAAAGCAGTTACTCACTCTTGTGTGACATTACTGTCAGATCCAATATAGTCGTACAGCGTCGTCTTTAAGTTTCAGGTTTTCCGAAAAATCCTGTGTCGAATCCTGTGTGTGTGTGTGTGTCTCTCTGTGTGTGTGTGTGTGTGTGTGTGTGTGTGTGTGTGTGTGTGTGTGTGTGTGTGTGTGTGTGTGTGAGAGTGTGTGTGTGATGTGTGTGTGAGGTCTGTGTGCAGAGAGAATGTGTGTCTGTGTGAGTGCAGTGTGTGTATGAGTGTGTGTGTGTGTGTGTATGCTCTGTGTGTG
>CM050432.1:3155554-3453490 GCA_027564155.1 Gymnocypris eckloni scoliostomus | reverse complement strand
AGCACTGCTGTCTGTCATGCTGTCAGGACTGTGTGTATTCTGTGTGGTCAGTCTTGTGTGAGACCCTCGAGCCTGGAAAAGGGAAGTGCAAATGCTGGCATTAATGGATTATTGTGATGTTTTTATCAGCTGTTTGGACTCTCTCTCTGAGGGCACCCATTAAATACAGAGGGTCCATTGGTGAGCAAGTGATGCAATGCTAAATTTCTCAATTATCTCTGCAAATTGTAATTATTGGCTTATTTATTCCTTTAATAAAAGAGACAAAATCCCCAAAAATAAAAAGTTGTAGTAAAATGTTAGGGGAAATGTTGTGATTGAGGGTGGATGTGGTAAAGCATTGGGCCTCTGTCTATTTGAGTTGAATGTCTGCAGGAAATCTCCCAGGAATCCCAGGGCCCAGTGCCCAATCTTTAGGGTGGAGTGATAGTGTAGGAGTGGAGATTAGAGACAGGACAAGACATGGGACAAACCTTTCCACCAAACAGGATGTGTGATGTGGCGTTAGGCGATACGAAAGAAAAGACACGGTGGATGTCTTCAGTTGCACAGACTGCTATCAATGTATGTGAGAGAAATCCAAACCACTGCATACTCTAATAAATGGTTTGTTGATATTACTTTTGATCTGATGTTTGTGTCTGATCGGTGTCTGCTCACATTTATAGGCCCATAGGAGCTGTAAAGACTGGTCTTAGGTTTCAGTTCATTGCCATTTTAATATTTTATCGCCATATCAGGCATGTACAAAGCCTGCAGGCGTGATGATAACTTTATTATCGTGCCGCATTTTTTTGTAAGAGTCTTTAGATTGTTCACTACTGTATGGTGGCCTGTTTGCAATCCGTTGCAATCTCATGGGCCTGCCCTTTTCACCTCTGTCCCGTCTTTGTGCCTGCTTTCCCATCATGCCTCTGATACCTTCTACCTCAGACCCGGACCCTGCTTGTTAGCCTTTTAGGTTTTCTTTAGCACATCTGGCACTTTTGTGTTAATATGAATGAAATGATCAAACTGAAGATTTAAAATGTGTTAGTTCCCTGTTAGTTAAAGGCTGGATGAAACTTCGTATTGATTTGTCTTGCTCAAGGAATTTCACAAGTAATGCATAAACCTGCTCTCTTTCTGAATCATGTTTCATATTGTCCTTGAAGAAGTCAAGATACCTTTTAAACAGGTCTGTTTGGAAAATTGCCCTTAAAACAATATTAAGTGTCATGTTTAATGGGTGTTTCGTTATTAAAAATTCAAAGCATTATTAAAAATACACTTACAGCAGCTGAAGTTCATTCTGTTTTAATTTGACATTTTTTCTACAATTCTTCATCCTTCTGCTACCTCCGTTTTCAGTTAAAAGCCTGTCAAGGGACATGATCAAATATCTCATTCATTCATTCATTCATTCATTCATTTTAAATGTAAATGTAAAAATAACTGAAAAAGTGGCAATTAGGAAAGTTTGTACTCTGTCCATATTTAGTCTGTCCATATTTTATTTATTTTATCTGTTTTATTGAATTATGTATTAATATAATTTTTTTACTTTAAATTTAAATGTAAAAATATGACCTTTTACATTTTACAATTCTTGTATCCATTTTATAAATTAATTTTGTTTTACATTTTTTTTAAATGTTTTTATTAATTTTGTTCATTTTATTAAATGTATGCATTTTATTTATAAGTAGTTATTCATTTACAAAAATAAATACAAATATTTACATTCACAAAAATACTGTGACAATTATAAAAAGTCTGTACCATAACCTTAAATACATTATATTTATATTTATATTTTAATTTATTTTTATATATTATTTATTTATTTTTATGTAATTTATAATTTTTATTCACTTTTATTAATTTAAATGTACAAATAATGTGGTTTATATAAAAAGTCAATACTGTCCATATACAACTACACTTTATTTATTTGGAACATTTTTTAACATAATAACAAAATAATTCGTAAACATTAGTTATGTCAATTCAAATAATTAAAAAACATGGCTGAATAAATAAATGTAATTCAATTCAAGTTTATTTGTATAGCACTTTTAATAAACACATTCTATATTTTGTCATTGTTTTTCTATCTCTTTCTCTCACTCACTCTTTCTTTCTTTCACAAACACATGCACACAGCAGCCAGAGGAAACTAATGAATAATGTAGAGTCCTGTCTCTGTGATGCCATTAGAAACGGTTGAGAATATAAAGTCAATATTTACAGAGTAACACAGCCATCAGTGTCTCTTTCTGTATATGCGTATCTATAATTCAAAACCTCTTACTGATCACCATAACTCACTTTTTTATTAGACTATTACTTTATTGTGTGAATGAGGTGTAAGGTGTGTCGGAATGTGCTTGTTTTGCAACACAGAGACAGGTGTGTTATCTTGACATGCTGTCCTCTTCTAGTATATACATTGGTTAATCATACTAAAAATGAAGTGACAGCACCTTCCTTTTCATGTCATAAGTTCAAGAAGTTTGCTATCTTCATGTGGAAATCAGACTAAAACATGCACAAAAATATGAATAGTACCATCATTGTCATTGTACAAGCCTAAATTGATCCACTCTCGGTCTTGTTACACCTGAGTGCATATTTTGGGCAGTAACATTTTCCTGCAGTGTAAGGGAAAAGGGTGCTCGTAACCATGGTGATGCCTGAAGACATATTCATGACTATTCTTAAGTTCATGCCCTCTGGTCTTCCTGAACACCTCCTGTTACATTCTCCTTGTTCCAGCGTCGCTCTTCTAACTGCTTTTTCGGTCGTCTCTGAGGTGGACGGATAGCATGAATCCCTCTCCTTTGGGATTTGTTGTTCAGTGTGGTTGGAGAGCATGGCCTGTATTTACCCCGGGGTCTCTCTCGCTGCTCCAGGTGGAAGTAATAGCCATCTGTCTTTAGAGCTCTAAAAAGCACTCGAACCCCCAGAGATTCAGTGTCCTGAGTAGATCCGTACAGCTGATGTAGTGTTTTGAAAAATCACACAAGGTTTTAGAGAGGTATATTAATATGATTGTTTATTCATTTTTGTGTGGATGAGAGTATAGCCTGTCATTATCTAAATGATCATTCAGATCATTATCTGAACTACTGTATAGCATTCGTTCATTCATTTCATATGTTCTTATTTATTTATTTATTTTGTTATTGTTTTGTTATGTTGTTTATATGTATATATTCATTCATTTCTTATTAATTTATTTTTGTTTTATTTGTGTTAAATGTCTTTTATTTGTTTAGGTTTTGTTTATTTATTTTTTTGTTGATGTTCTTATTTGTTTCATTCCTTAATTTATATTTGTTTTAGTAGTTATTTTATTTGTTGAATTAATTAAGTAATGAATTTATATTTGCCTTTATTTGTTTAGGTTTTATTCTCTTTATTTGTTTATTTTTCTTTATTTAATTTAAGTTTTTATTTATATATGGTTTATTTGTATAGGTTTTATTTATGTTTTGTGTATTTTTGGTTATTTAAAAAAAGTAATTAAATTGATAATATATTATTTTATACTCAATATATTCTTTTAAAATGTATTCATGCCTATATTGTATCAGATTAACATTGCCAGATATAGCCAGAATTGCTAGTTTGTTGCAAGTGACCGTCATTTACATAAGCTTTATCTGTTATTCATTTGATTCATCTGCAGCATCTCCAGATGACCATCCAGGCGCTCCAGGATGAGCTGCGGATCCAGAGAGATCTGAACCAGCTGTTCCAGCAGGACCCCAGCGTTCGTCCCGGCGAGCCCCTGACTGCCGAGCTGACCGAGGAGAACTTCCAGCGGCTGCACGGCGAGCATGAGCGGCAGGCCAAGGAACTGTTCCTCCTGAGGAAGACTCTGGAGGAGATGGAGCTGCGCATCGACACTCAGAAACAGACGCTCTGCGCTCGAGACGAATCCATCAAGAAGCTCCTGGAGATGTTGCAGAGCAAAGGGCTGTCTGCCAAGGTCAGCGAGGAGGACCACGAGCAGACACGGAGGCTGGCTGATGCTGAGATGCATATCCATCACCTGGAAAGCCTTTTGGAGCAGAGAGAGGTCTTGATGAGAGAGGTGAGAGTGCTAGTGAACCTCAGTAAACCATCAAACAACACTTATGCAACTTTTAACCTATTAAAGGGATAGTTCACCCAAAAATGAAAGTTTACTCCAAAACGTAGGTGACCTTTTTTTCTTGAGTGGAACAGTAAAGAAGATACGGTAACACTTTACTTAAAGCCTTTGTATAATGCATTATAAATGGTTATTAAAGAGTATAATGCATTGTAGTTATTCATCAGTCAACAAATAGAAATGTGCTATTCACTAGCATTAAATGCGTCAACTTGGCAACATTTAAATGACCGTTGTGGATTGAATAAGAGAACCAAACACGTGCTCTGGAACGATGCTGACAGCACTTGGTCATTTATCCAGAGATGATTCGCAGTGAAATGTTTTTGCTTAGACTCCCAATTATGGTGATGATGAATCAAGGGCTCTAGATTAGTCCGTTTAAACTGCGCCGGACGAGCAAGCTTACCAAGAGAGAGCGAGAGAGGGGAAACCGGTTATAAATTGAAGGCATTGAACATTTGTTGCTATAGAAACGGGAAAGACCCGAAAAGAACATTAATAAAAGGAGACAGATGTTGCTGACTGCAAAACTGGTAATGTGACAGGAGACACATTTATCACATTACGTTTAAGAGTTTATCTCAAGAAGTTAAGCTGACTGAAGTTTATTCAAGTTCAACTCAAATTCCCAGTCAGTTTTATTACATAATAGAGTTGTTTAGTTTGTAATACTTAACCCAGAAGAGAAATAGCTTCCCTTGTGAATTTCTAATAGGCTTTTAGTGTAGCAGTTTTTGATTTATAAGATAAGACATTTATGTTTTGTTGACCAAAATATGGTCATACCTCAGACGGTGCAAGTTGTTAATAAGTTGGACTCATGGATGTGATGGGAGTTAATGTCCTTGATGAATCCATTTGAAACCATTTAAGTTATTATGTGCCGTTTGTATTTCTTCGTTTTTATTAAAACGAGATGCAATGCTGTTATGTAGATTTCAAAGGAGTTCTGTCTGGCATCCCTCTTTGTATTTCTGTCAGGCATCTTCTGAGGCAGCCAGCAGTCAAAAGCAGGACTTTGGCAACGGTGACATCTAGTGGTCAGTTAATAAAATGGCACAATCAACTCCATTGAGCACACAGGTTATCACATTTTCTCAACTGGTTGTGGAAGACAATATGCAGGATTTTGAAAAGAATTGATAAAAAGAGCAGACAGTACTACACTCCTAATTCTGTATAATAATTTGGTGACACATAATTATCACAGAAAAGAAACCTTGACAGGAGATCAGGGATTTCTTTACTTACACAATGTCTACCTAGAATGCTTATTACATGGCTACAAACAACCCGCTGAACTACACTGTTTAAATGTTTGTCTGTCAAATTCTTTATTGTTTTAATGAAGGATCATATCAGAATGATTTCTGAAGAGTCATGTGACCCTCAAAATTTAGCTTTGTCATCATGGGAATAGATGACATTCAGAGAGAATAAGTAAATTATATATATATATATATTACACACTCACTATATTGCCAAAATTATTGGGTCACCCCTTTTAATGAAAGGTTTGACTACTTTAAATACAGACCTTGAGCCAAACATTCATCACCAAACCCCAATGACTTGTACATTCATTATATGGACAAAAGTACTGGGACACCTTCTTTAGAAGAGAAAAAGGCACTTCCAAACTGTGGCAACAAAGATGGAAACATAATTCATGTACTTAATGTTTATTTTCCAACAGTTTTGAAGTGTATGAAATGACTGCACCCATATATCACTGGTGTTTGGTGATGAATGTTAAGCACTGTCATGTTAGAATAGAAAAGAGTCCTGTCCAAACTGTTTCTATAAAATTAGAAGCACTCAATTCCCTAGAATATCATTATATGCTTAAACATTAAGATTTGTACTCATGGAAATTACTAAAGTAGTCAAACCTTTCATTAGAAGGGGTGAACCAATACTTTTGGCAATATAGTGTGTGTGTGTGTGTGTGTGTGTGTGTGTGTGTGTGTGTGTGTGTGTGTGTATATCAAATGTAATTGTATATTGTATATATATTTATATTTTTTCAAATGTAATATTTATATATATATATATATATATATATATATATATAATATATATATATTCTATATATTTCTATTTTTCGAGTGTAATTTATCCTTGTGATGGCAAGGGTGTATTTTGAGGGTCACACTTTTCAGAAATCATTCTTATATGCTGATTTGGTGATCAAAAAACATTTACTTTAGTTGAGAATGGTTTTGCTGCCTAATATTTTAGTGGAAACTGTAATTTTCTGTTAACTGTTTTTTCAGAATTCTTTGATAGATAGAAAGTTCAAAATAACAGCATTTATTTAAAATAATATTTTGTAACATCATAAATGACTTTTACTGTCGGTTTTGATCAATTTAATGCATCCTTGTAGTATATAGTGCTGTAGTTTAAGTTGAATGCCTACATTTTTAGCTTTAAATGCTGTGGTGCATGATTAGAGCATTACTGGTGACGTCTGGGCTAAACTAATGATTTGGACTGAGATCAGTAGAGCATTTTAGGTTATTTATTGGGGCCTCCGTTGGATTTCAGAGAACAGGGGAGAAATAAACTAATGGCCCTTCTTTTAATCTGGTGATTTAAAATTCTTCCTTTGCCAACGACTTACTGGAACTTGCCATGTCATGGAAAACTGGAACTTTCCCCTCTTTCATTCTTTTTAAAAGCATTTAGTGCATTAAATAGACATACTGTAACGTTCACACTGCAAACCTTCCTCCCAAAACCACCCAGATATTTCAGTGCCTCTTCTATATTCGGCAACAGTGTTCATTTACATATACAACTCTTAAAGGTACAGTGGGGAAACAGCCCTAAATCACATGTTTTTAGTAAACATAACACATACGCTTTATTTTCCATGATAATGTTTGATGTCAGCAATGGGAACAGATAGTAATGTAGCTCTGTTAGATGTGAATGTTGTACAACAGCGTCTCTCAACAGTTACATTCCCTGAAGCACTGGAGCTCTGCTTTCCATATGTTCCCATGACTCCACACGTGTAGATGCATGGCTGTTTTTTTCCATGCCTGTCTGTGTGTGTTCATATCTGATGTGAAGACTTTGAATGATGATTTTGAGGTCTTTAATTGCCCGGAGGTTGCAGGATGGCTGCATCTCTTTGTGTTTGGTGGACGTTGCATTCACTCTATTTGTCAGTTGCTCAGTACATTATCTATTTCATAAGGGATTCAGTCATGCATAAACACTCAAACCAGAGGACTGAAAGCATCTCTTCTGCCTCAGATGCAGTGATCTCCGTGTGCTGAGTTTATAATCTGGCCATGTAATTTAGAAGTCTGGGTTATTTTATTATCAGCGTTTGAGCTGGACATAATGTGGGGTGGTATGGATCCGCATCGACTGATGGCTGCCGGTAGAGGAAGCTGTTATTATCCTGTGGTTTCACCTCATGATCCTCGTCTCATGTTTTCTCCTCAGGATCTCCACCGACGATTTGAGGGAGCTCCAGAATCTGCCAAAACCAAGGCCCTGCAGACTGTCATCGAGATGAAGGCAAGTGTGTGTGTGTGTGTGTGTGTGTTGTAAGTAATTCCCAAAGTTGTGTGTTCTTTCCAAGTAGGAAAGGTTGCTTTAAAAATAATGTTACCTAAATTGTAACTTTATCATATTCCTGAAACTGTCATATTGTTTTAGTTTTGTAATTGTACACTACTGCTCAAAAATTAGGTAGATTTTTTTCCTAAATAAATTCATGCTTTTATTCATCAAGGACACATTAAACTGATTGGAAGTGACAGTAAAGACATAGTATTACATATGATTTCTGTTTCTGGTAAATCCTGTTCTTTTCAACTTTGTTCATCAAAGATTCCTGAAAAAATGCATGTTTTTTTTCTACAAAAATATTAAGCAGCATAGCTGTTTTCAGCTCTGATAATAAAAATAAATGTTTCTTGAGCAGAAAATCAGTATATTAGAATGACTACTGGAGTAATGACACTGAATACTGAAGTAATGAGGCTGAAAATTCAGCTTTAATATCACAGGAGTACATTACTTAAAAAAAATATATATTAAAATAGAAAACAGTTACTTTAAAGTGTAATAATATTTTACAATATTACGTTTTTTGCTGTATTTTTGATCAAATAAATGCAGCCTGCAGAGCATAAGAGACTAAAAAAACATAAAAAAAAGAATCTTACCAACTCACCTTTTGAAAGGCAGAGCCAGTGTACTGGTTTTTGTCCTCAGTATTTTCTGAAAATTATTTGAAAATGCTTTGAATAGCAGAGATCTACAGTATATCTGCACCATATCATTTATCAACATTATATTGATTTACTGGTATCTACCAATATTGATTAATTGTTCATGCAAACTAATTTCCCATATTTTTAAATTTTAGATTAGCTTTGCTCATATAGATTGCCTAATGCTCACTTAAAGTTTAATTGTAAAAAAAACACTAATAATTTAATCACAGTTAAATGTTACAAATGTTTTTAGCAAATCTCAAAATGAACATTAATATTTTTCTTACTGCTATTTATAAAGTTGTGGTGCCTAAATTCAGTTGTGGCATTTCATTTATTTTAGATTTATCGACCGTAACATGTATATTCATGTTTCAAAGCAAACGTTACAAACACTTCTGTATGAAAACTAGATAAGGTCAAACATCTCTGTGATCTCTGCAGGACTCTAAGATCAGTTCTCTGGAGCGCGGTCTGAGGGAGCTGGAGGACCAGATACAGATGCTCAAGTCAAACGGGGCTCTCAGCACAGAGGAGAGAGATGAGGAGATGAAACAGATGGAGGTCTACCGCAGTCACTCCAAGTTCATGAAGAACAAGGTAGAACCTGCGGCTCATGGGAACTACAGCTGTTTTCTTGTGGTGCTTTTTTAACCCGTGCAGGGCTCGAGTTATTTGAGCACAGATTTATTGTTTTTGACTCTTTGTTAGGGTTGAATATTACCAGGCGTCATGTTGTGTTGCTAATATTTACTCTTAACACTAGTGTTATGGTATGGTGTGCATTGCAGCTCAAAAGAGAAGCATAAAATCACAATTTTCATTTGATCTGGTCAAAACTGTGTTTTTTTGGACCTGTTGCATTTTTAACTGTTTTTTTATTTTTGCTTTTATAGTCTTTGTATACATTACAAGTATACATTTATTGTTTTATTCTCTATTCAAATATTGTTTTTCTTTAGTAAGCTGTCCATTTAGTTTAAATTAAATTACATTTGAATGTATTTATTTTTTTCATTTTTATTGATATTTAATTCAGGTAATTGGCTAAATCATAACCGCATGGCCTGTGCGGTGAATGCTGATTGGTTTGGTTGCTGATGACATCACGTGATCGTGGGTGATGTTTGGTTGGGCGCAGGGTGTGCATGCGAGCTGGTGATTGGTGGTTGTTGCAGTAACGGCGCCCTCTCCTGACAGGTAGAGCAACTGAAGGACGAACTGGCGCAGAGCGAAGCGCAGGGCGAGGAGCTGAAAAAGCAGGCGGCTGAGCTGCAGCAAGAGATCTCTGCCGTAAGAAACCCAGAGAACCGGCGTAGACCACGCACAGCTCTGCTTCCCTCACCAGAGAGAGTGTCTTGCATGTACTCAGACCCCAGATAGAGATTCACGCTAAGCCCGCTGACTGACTGGCACTTTAGCTCAACGCGTTTTATCTTTCTGCAAGAGATTCGCTGTATAAATGTCTTATTTACAGATGCCTTGAAGGGCTAGTTGCATTTATTATTTTAGATATTTTTTAATAAGTAATTTCATATGTTATTTATGCCTTCTCCTCAAAAGCTTTTTTTGTAAAAGGACAAAAAAATCCCAATGATTTTACCACATCCCCATATATATTTTTTTATTTCACAACTTGCCCTGAAAAAAAACATTTGCCCCTTGTTGTCCTCAAGTCTAGTGAAAAACAGTGTAGAAAGTTTTTGAGCAAAATAAACAATACATTTCCTTTTTTGTGGTTGCATACATCAAAATTTGTAGGAAATAAAATCTCAATTTCACAATTGTTGTTCCCACAATTGTTGTTATATAAATAAAAAAGAAGAAAAAAGTATAAAATATTTAAAATGGCAGTGCTATTTTAGTGTATATACTATTTATTAATATTTTAAATGAGCTTTTATTTAATTGTAGATTTATTTCAATTACTAAAAATCTATAATAGTTTTTGTTTTTGGTAACAATAACAGCACTGCCTGTTTGTATCAGTCTCATTTTCTATATTGGTGCGCTCTCTCAATATTATATACTGTAGGTTTTTTGTACTGATTGACCACCTTTTTTCATATAAAATTCATCTTAAACAGAACTTAAAAAGGAAGTCATGGGAAATGTGTTCTTGGACATAAAGACAAACAGTCTCAACACTTGCGTATCTGTGGCCTGTCGTCACAATAACAGGATCGGTGTTCAGGCCGGCGGGTAAAGTCTCAGGGGTTCTCTGATCAGGAAAGCAGAGTTGCCCAATGCTGTGCTGAAAGATCGGACGCCACACTAGATTCCCATGGTGCTTTTTGCCCACCTCGCTTTCTTTTCCTCTCTCTCTTGTTTGTAGCGAGTGATCTATCTCTCTATCACTCTGAATTGTCTCTCTCGCCATCTCCTGTGCCTGTGCCTGTGCACGTCTGTTTTAACTAGGGTGACTGGCATCCAGTAGAGTCACAGCTTTAGGCCATGCTAACCTGCTATAGCTGCCCCAGTGCATGCTGGGAATGTCAAGACTGTGTCTTTATATTGGAGATGAACACTTGTCTGTTTTATAGCGTCTTAACTCTTTGTTCCCTTTCGAGCTTTCACGAGACATCACGGAGAGTTTCTCCGTTATGGGAACTCCTTCCCTCCAACCTTTCCTGAAGACCTATTGGCTCACGCCAGTCCAAATGACTGGCCAATTGTCGCGAAGCATGCAAATACGAGCTCGAGAGGCAGTATAAATGCGCCGCCCGCGACAATTACGTCAGAATCTTTTTCTTCACTTTGCTGAACCTAGGTTATGGCTTAAACTATTACAGCTCACGGTTAAGGTTCACTCATTCGAGGGCAGGCCTCATGGCTGCTCCTCTGCAGCGTTCAGGTGAGTATGACATTTTCTTAAAGGTAGTCCGTCTGCCCTCTGATCAGCGGTGGACCTTCGGGACTCAGGTGATGAGCTCGTGCCGACTAAATGTCCGCATTCCTCTCACCGTCGAACCTGCAGGACAAGACATCAGCCCGGCTTCTCACGCCCCCCTTCCATGGCGGTGCGGAGAGCCGAAGGCAGATGCGGAAGCAAAGGGATCTCACGTCGCCGCAGATGCCGCACGGAAAAACCCACTGTGTAAGCATGCAGCCCCCGCCTCAGAGTGGCGTTCTGCTGTATGCAAAGCACAATCACTTAGCTCCTCACTCATTCACAGGATACCAGCCCCTCATCAGTGGCTGCCGTGTGTACGGGACAACCTCTCATTCACATGATAACAGCCCCTCATCAGCGGCTGCCGTGTGTAGAGAACATTTTAAAATTCACATGATAACAGCCCCTCATCAGCGGCTGCCGTGTGTAGAGAACATTTTATAATTCACATGATAACAGCTCCACATCAGCGGCTGCCGTGTGTAGAGGACATTTTTCTAATTCACATGATAACAGCCCCTCATCAGCTGCTGCCGTGTGTAGAGGACATTTTCTAATTCACATGATAACAGCCCCACATCAGTGGCTGCCGTGTGTAGAGGACTCCGCTCTCTCTCTCATTCAAGGCGATAGGGCGCCCTCGCGGTGCATGACGTATACCTCGACAGAAAAGCGAGTGAAGGCGATGGGACCTGATGCCCCTGCGTGAAAGCGCGCGAAGGCGAGTCACTTGACACCCCTACGCGGAAGGTGAGGTGAGTCACATGACACCCCTCTACGGGAAGCGCGAAGGTGAGAAGTCACATGACACCCCTGCGCGGAAAAGCGCGCGAAGGTGAGGAGTCACCTGAGGCACCTGCGCTTGAAGGCGAGGAGTCACCTGATGCCCTGAAGGGCGCATCCTATCAGCCTTCCAGACTTCGCCGGACTATTACGCCAGTTGTTTACGCCCCTACACGTGGTGTTCAACTAGGTCGTATAGCATAGTCAGCCTGTAGTTATTACAGCCGTTATAATATAGCAGACCGCGGGATTGAGGTCTTCTTGGACAAGTTTAAAGAGACCCGGGAAGAGGCATCACGACCAGGGCGGGAGCCCTCAAGCTGTCTCAAATTGTAAAAATGTGTGGGACGACGTATGTTCATTAAAAACATACGTTTGCACGAGGAGCTCTTTCCTCCTCACTCAGTCACCAACGCTGCTCGCCCCTCCCCTGAGCGACCGGACCCACTGCCCACACGGGTTATAGCTGCCAAGCCGCTATAGCCGCCGTGTCAGTTCCTGAGCGCGTGAGAAGCTATTCCAAGAATCTCACGCTGGTTGCTCTGCATAAGAGCGAGGGTACACCCTTCAATTCAGACGCAGACCACCCCGTTTCAATGGCGTGGCGTAGTCTCTAACAAATACTCGAATGCCCTTATCCTAAACAAGAGCTATGCAAATTGTTCGGAGAAGGAGCGATAGAACAAGTCTCAGCGAGCAGGCGGGAGACGGCTGTTTTGTCCAGCCGCTATTTGGGGTGCCTAAGAGAGAGGGTGGACTCCGCCTGATTCTAGATCTCAGACCCATCAACAGAGTGCTTGGCAAGCGTCCGTTCAGGATGTTAGCGCTAAAGCAGATCCTGGCGCAAATTCGCCCCCGGGGACTGGTTTGCGTCCGTGGATTTATAGGACGCGTACTTTCACATTCAGATAGCACCGCATCACAGACGGTTTTCTGAGGTATGCTGACAACTGTCAAGGAAAAGCACAGCGTACCAATACTCTGTTCTCCCGTCCGGGCTGCTCTGGCCCCACGCACTTTCAAAGTGCATCAATGCAGCACTTCCCCCTTAGATCGAGTGGAAGGTGCATCCTCAACTATCTGAACGATTGGCTGATTTTAGCTCAGTCCCTGGATACGCTTATCAGCCACATAGACTTGCTGCTTATTCACTTGGAGTCCCTAGGGCTATGTGTCAACATGCAGAGAGCATTCTTGCCCCGCCTCTCGCTAGATCGCGTGGGGATGAGAGCCCGCCTCTCGTGAGATCGCGTGGGGATGAGAGCCTGCCTCTCGTGAGATCGCGTGGAGATGGAAGCCTGCCTCTCGCGAGATCGATCCGCGGCCAATTTGTCTTCCCTGCGCCTTTTCAGGCAGGGCAGCTCTGTTCAGTTGAAGGATTTTCAGAGACTGCTCGGACTCAGGGCGGCGGATTCAGCGGTATGTCATCTGGGATTATTACAGATGCGCCCGCTGCAGCTATGGCTGAAATCTCGAGTCTGTGGACGGCGTGGACTTCGGGATGTTTGCACATCGCGGCCACATCGAAGCTCTGATGCAACCCAGATCTCTTCAGCCGGGGAGTTCCCCTGTGCTCGATGGTCACGACGATGCATCGACTCACGGCTGGGGAGCAGTGCGGACTGTAGCTGGAATCTCAGAGCCAGTGGCACATAAACCGCCTGGAGCTGGAAACAGTCTTCTTAGCTCTAAAGGATTTTCAGCCACAGTTGGAACAGCAGCATGTACTGATTCGCACCGACAACACGTCTGTGGTTTCGTATATAAATCACCAGAGAGGAATTTGCTCAAGGGCGCTGTGCAAGCAGGCAACGGACTGTCTTCCTCTTCATCAGAGCTGCGTACATCCCCGGTCTCCTGATCCGAGGGGCGGACATGTTTTCGAGGAAGGGGATTCCTCAAGGAGAGTGGAGATTGCACCCCGAGTCGGTTCGGATGATTTGGAACCGCTAGCGTTAAAGGAGAGCAGAGGTGGATCTGTTCGCCAAGAGCGAGAACACGCACTGCCCGTTGTTCTTCACTCCCCGCTGACATCACGCTGGCCAGCAGCTAGGCCGTATGCATTTCCTCCGATCAAGAAATGTTGCCACTGGTGTTATGAGAGATCAGGGAGGAGCGAGCATCAGTGATACTCATCGCCCCGAACCAGCCTGGGTTCCCAGACTTGACAGAACTGCTGGAGGCACCGCCTTGGCCGATCCCCGGCAGGAAGCATATGCTATCCCAGGTGGACGGCTCGGTGTGGCACTCGAACCTGGAACTATGGAGCCATCATGTGTGATCGCTTCAGGGGTATCAGAGGAGATGGGCGCCTTACAGTCTCGCATGCTCGCACGCTCATGGGAGCACGAACACCCTCTACAAGACGTTTGTATGCTTCAAAATGGGGAGTGTTTGTGAAAGAGTCAGGCTCATATCGACCCGACTACTTGCACCGTATCGTATGCTCTGAGTTTCCCGCTGCACAGACTGGATAGTGGATTGTTACCATCGACACTGAAGTCTATGTCGCGGCCATTGCCGCGTTCGTTCCACGCAGAGCGGGCAATCGTTCGGTAAAAAAAGACTACATCCCCCATGTCCACTTTCATTCCCGCCCTGGGACCAGGAAGTGGGTTAAGAGCTTCTCACAGCCACCATTTGGGCCTTTAACATCCGTAGGTTTGAAGGAGCTATTCCTTAAAACTACAGTCCCTCTGGCCTTAGCTTCGGCTAAGCCCATAGAGCATTTACACGCTTTTTCTGTGGACAGCGACTGCATTCGATTCGGTCCCGGGGACTGCAGTGTCACTCTCCGGCCGAGATTGTAATACGTGCCTAAATCACTGTCTACCCCCTTCGAAAGGACAGAGACGGTTTCGCTGTCAGCCCTTGCTACTAAATCATTGCCCTCACAGAGTGCGGACGCCCAGACTGCAGTTTGCCCCATCAGGTCTTTGAGATTTTACATTGACCCTTCAGCCAGTTTTCGGCAATCGATCCAGCTTTTGGGTGCTATGGTGGGTGTACGAAGGGCCGAGCCGTATCGAAACAAAGTCTGTCACACTGGATTGTGGTTGCTATCACGGAGGCATATACAACCCAAGGTTTGGAAAATGCCCTCTGCACATTAGGGGCCGTTCAACGAGGGCTATCGTTCCACCTGAACGTGGTCAAGATGTATGTGTATTCAAGATATTTGCTTGGCAGCCGGTTGGTCTTCGCAGAATACCTTCGCCAGGTTTTACAAGCTGGACGTTCAGTCCTTAGCCTCCCCAGTGCGGTCGGTGAGTAAATAATTAATGTTGCTAACGTTACCTTTTTTGTGGGAGGTGCTGTTTGTACAGTACATTACGCAGCCCTCTATGAAGTGGTTATTATTGTCGGCCCTGAGTTCAGTGCCGCGGACATGGTCATGTTATGGTATGCTGCTCAAACACAGTTAACTCTGTATTGCTCCTATAATACTGCTATTGCTGAATGTGTTCTGCCCTGCTCTCAGCGCAGCTCATGTAGTCACTTGCCAGATATGCAATTTTAGTATACCTGAGGTGTAGGCGCTCATTGGCTTATCTCCACCTATCAGCTGTGAGCCCGCCCTACGAGCGCCGTTATTGATGGTAATTCTACCTCGCTATGTAACTGGTACAGGCTGCCCGTAGCCTCTCTCACGACGAGATTGAATAGCGTTCCCATAACGGAGAAATTCTCTGTGATGTCTCGTGAAAGCTCAAAAGGGAATGCTCCGGTTACTATCGTAACCTCGGTTCCCTGAGAGCGGGAACGAGACATCACGGTGATCGCCGTGATCGCTGCTCGTTCAGCCAAGCGGCGTTCAGTATCAGATTCTGACATAATTGTCGTGGGCGCCGCATTTATACTGCCTCTCGAGCTCGTATTTGCATGCTTCGCGACAATTGGCCAGTCATTTGGACTGGCGTGAGCCAATAGGTCTTCAGGAAAGGTTGGAGGGAAGGAGTTCCCATAACAGAGAAATTTTCCGTGATGTCTCGTTCCCGCTCTCAGGGAACCGAGGTTACAATAGTAACCGGAGCGTTTACTGTGTGAATCAGTAAGACAGAGCATTATGGAGTGCTATGTGTTCGTCTTCACCATTTTTGAGCTCAATACATCAAGTTTTCTGTTTACAGGAATTGCTGTATGCTAAAATAACCTGGTAATAATCTATTTCTGCAGTGTTTAATTCAACAGATTTGCAATTTAATTTGTCTAATATGTGTTTAGATTACCTTAAAACTCCAACATCAGACCTGTCACTACAGATTTAATTCTGTTTCATGATTTTAAAGCAAGACATTGCTGTGTTTACATTCTGCAAAGGTTTTTTTCAGGGCGATTGTGTTTGAGATTTGACCAGAACTTGGAGGTCTGGTTTGAAGGAGGGTTTGAGTTTTCCACATACTTAGACCGAATGTTTGTCTTGCACAGATTGACCAGGTGAAGCAGGATCTCTCCAGGAAGGACACTGAGCTCTTGGGCCTGCAGACTAAACTGGAGACGCTCACCAATCAGTTTTCTGACAGCAAACAGCACGTCGATGTACTCAAAGAGTCTCTCACTGCCAAAGAACAGCGTGCTGCCATCCTGCAGACTGAGGTAAGAGTTTCGTTATGGCAATGAATTGGCATTGTATGGTTGTATAAAAAAAGAAATTCCTATATTTGTGAATTATATGTCCCCTTTATATATATATATATTTAAAGTTCCTTTTTCTACCAAATCTTAGAAAATTATGATTTATTTCCCCCATACATTCCAAGTAATACTCTTTGCCATTGGCACATTACTGACATAAGCTCATCTAGTTAGCCAGCTAGATAACTTTATCATGACCAGGATTACCACAGCCATGCAAATCCTTGATATCAGCATCATGGGATTTTAAACGTTTTACAACTCAGAAAAGTCATTTTATGTACTTTTTTTTTTTTACTATGGTGCATATCATATATAGTTTTTCTTGTTCTAGCTACTTTTATGTTTGATTTAATTATTATTTTTTAAGTTTATTCATTGCGTGAATTGTTTAAACTGGTTCACAAAATCAACAAATTGATCTAAATAAAGTAATCTCTTAAAAAAGTTAAAAGACTGGGAAGAAACTGGAAGCATAATAAGCATTAATTAAGCTAAATCCATAAAAATAAGATTAATTCATAGCAACAAAAAAAAACTTTAAGTTTGCAAGGCGTAAAAGATGTATGTGATTATCAAACGCACCAATTAATTTATTAGCGGTACTTAAAATACAAAAATACTATTTTTTTGTTTGTTAAATAAATACACCACCATAATGAATGTAATAAAATAAACATTTTATATTTGATACTCTAAATATATAAATTATTCCCAAACTTTATATTCCATTTATTATAATTGATAGAAATAATGTTTATTTTTGTCTTTTGTGTTGAAATGTTATTGTATTTGATGTATTTCCCTGCCTGACCATTAGGGGGCACTGTGGTATAAAACATGTTATTTGGCTGTTGTGAAATTGTATGAGCATGAATGGCTTCTTTGTGTGTGCTTTTAAATCTGTAGTTAGTCTATCATCACACTTTTTATCATAATCCAGTGTTACCAGTGCCAGCATGTGATTCATGGAGTTTAGCTGACGGTTAATGTGCCCTGACTGGCCATGTATTACTGGGTTCCTGCACATTGTCATGAATAATAGTGTTTTAATGTACAATAAGAGTCAGTTTATGCATCTGGATGAGCTTTGTGCCTGCGTATTTCAGGTCGATGCTCTGCGTTTACGTCTGGAGGAGAAGGATGCTACGCTTAATAAAAAGAGCAAGCAGATTCAGGAAGTGTCAGAGGAGAAGGGCACCCTGAACGGAGAAATTCACGACCTCAAAGACATGCTTGATGTCAAGGAACGTAAGGTCAACGTGCTGCAGAAAAAGGTAAATGATAGACACTGCAGCAAAATGGTTTGTTGCTTAAAATCGAATCGCTCGCAGTAGGAAATAAAACACTGTGGTCAAAACCAACTTTTGCATTGCGGCTGTGTATGCATTTTGTAAACGTCACTGCGCCCTTCAAACGGGTGTCATTTTCTCCTCCTGAATATAGATGGCACTGTCAAGCCACGTTTGACGAGCTCTGGCAAAATGCCTGAGACCAGCCTCACCAAATATCCTTTTGTGTAAATGTTTGATTTCTAAAAGTAGGGAAAAGTTGTGTTTGTGATGGCGACGGAGTCTCCTGTTCTCAGAAATGACACACACTGGCCGTTAACCTCAGGCTAACAGCGGGCGCCAAGGTTTATACGGCTGTTCTGCATCTTTCATATCCATGCAACAGCTGTTTGCTTCTGCCTCGAACCCACGTCAGATATACAGGAAGCCGTAGGTTTCGCCGTTCCTGCCGACATCGCTTTTCATCATCAATATTTAGGGTTCAGCGTTGAACTTCATTTCACAATATACGATCTTTGACAGAAATCGGCACTCAAACGGTGCCAGGTCCGAACTATCGCTGACATGTTTCGAGCTCGCCGTACCGTACTCTTTGATTTTGTCTGAGCTTGTTTCAATACAGTTTTTCCTGTAGCTGGTTGTCCCATGAGGCAATGCTTCGGCGGTCACATCCTACTATCAGTTTCAGTTCTTCTGCGCTGAGATCACAGGCTGTGCAAACAAGCCCCCCGTCCGCAGCCTCATTAATCTTGAGTTAGGGATAGTCTGAGTGCACAGAACCCACCGTGAGCTCACCTTTATTGGGAAAACAGGAAGTTGTGTATCTCTCTAATGGACATTCCAGGGATAATGTTGCAAATCATGCTCCTAAGTTCGCTGTAACTTGGGTCATATGTTATTTTACAACCCCGTTTCCCCAAAAAAGCACATGGGTCATTTGCTATAAAGTAGAACTCGAGTATGTTTGCTTGAATGGCTAAAAGCTTTACCTCTTTGATTTGCGCTCCTTGTTTACAGGAAGTTGCTGTTGACTCATAATTGTTACCTTGAAAGACCTTTTAAGGTTGTAAATTGTGATTTGTTTTTTTCTTCTTTCTTTTCTAATACAGACTTTAGGATATTGCTCCAAAGCAATTTTTTGTGCAAATTTATTTGTTTAAACTAATTTTATTTTCATAAAATAATGTCTAAATTTGTCAAAATCCTTAGTATTAAAATTTGTATAAATGTAAAAAATAAATATTTGTTATACCTTCCATGTTTTATTAAAGTTAATTGTGTTTTAAAAAAGCCCTATTTAAATCACCTATAAAACAGTGCTTGCATACTTGCTGTTTACCCTGGAAGACCTTTAAATACCCTAATGATACCACTTTAATGTCAAATTCTTGTTTTTTGCATGTTTATTTTTTAAATTGTCTTATTAAAGTACATATAAGCAGATTACGGTGATAAAACTGTGCTTACATACTTTCTGTTTTGGAAAAAATAAACTAATTTAATTTTGGAGTGTTTCACATATGAAGACCTGACACGCTCTAATCATTGTCTTTTTTCCTGTTATTGTTTTTGATTCTTTTTTGTCTATATTCTTTCTCTGTTTGTCTCAACCGCTTTGCTTCTCTTCACAGTTTGAGTCTGAAAGCTTCTCGGAGTCATCAGGGGCACAGTGAACTTTTTTTTTAAACCAAGTGCTCTCCCAAGCCACAGAAAGAGAAACATTTAGTTTCCATTATAGTGCCTGAGCCGCTCTGTATTGCCCCAGAGTTGTTCCTAATGGCCATAACACATTGAGACCGTGCTATGAAGGTATGCATGGGGCTTCTCAACAGGACACCATTCAACGCACAGGTCAAACACGAAAAAACGAGAAACCGTGCCGAGCCGAGCATGCAGGATTACATCCAGTGAGGAAAAACTAGAGCACATGTATCATTTTTCATTTTTAGACACCTTTGTTGCAGAATTCTTCTATAGACGTTTTTCCTGAATGTGGAAGTCATGTCTGACTCTTAACGGGAAGGATGCTTTGCATTTCCAGTCTCCAGTGTTTCTAGTCAAATTAGAGTATATTCCGAGCTGATAATATAATGTTAAATCTATGAAAATGTTTTTACTGGCTCCTTAGCACCATCATTTTACAGTGTCGCAATGATCGTTATTTGTCAGTGCCTCACTCCTCAAAGTTTAATGAGTGTGTAGATTACACGAAGCTGCTGACGTTATCTACGTTAAAAACAGATGGGCACTATGAATGGGTTCCTATGGAGATCGGAACAGAAGAGCATCCAATCGGAAGTTAGAATTCGTAATAGTGGCGCTCATCGTTTATTCAGAAAAAAGGTCTGTAGAATTCTATACGCAAATGAGCTCTGCTATGATTGGCTGACATCTTAAGCAGTGCAATAGGCCTTTATCACAGTCCGCATGTCGTCACATTCGGCTCCGATCAGTAGCGTAAAGGAATTTCCGCCTGGTTTATTGTCAATGGACAGATATTAAAACTGCACATTGATATCGATTCCACACCATGTATCATGTCATCCTTCATTTTAATGTGTAACATGAGCCTATCTGAGCGATGCAGTGTTGCCAGTCAGATTAATGAAGAGCACGCAGCTCAAGTTACTGCCAGAGGAATACTTGGACTGATTTAATTATTATTTTTATAATATTTTGTTTATTTTTGTGATTAACCTCCCACTCTTGTTCACAGTATAATTACATTCAATTATTGCACGCAATCACAGAGAATAACTCGATTAAGATGATCAAACTTATTTTTAATTATCGTCTATGGGCTGGAAATATTTCTTTATGATGAATCCTCTATAATTGCATCAAATTGAACTTGCGCGTGAAAAAATGGCACAGCCATTGATAGAGGCTGCAGCGGAAGTTCTTTTACGCTACTATGAATCTTCCGCTTTTCGAACGTGGAAGTGTGATAAAGGCTTGTAAATCATGGTGATTGTGATTCCAAAATCATGTTTATTTCTGAATAACCTAGTTTCAACTACTTTCCATAAACAGATACAATGTTTAAATGTATCAACATGATAAATGTTAGAGAGAGTTCACCCAAAAATGAAAATTGTCATCAATTACTCACCCTCAAGTTGTTGCAAAAGATATTTAGAAGAATGTTGGTACCCAAACACTTGACGGTATCCATTGACTTCCATAGTGTTTTTTCCCCCTAATGAAGTCACTTGCTACCAGCAATTGTTTGGTTACCGCCATTCTTCAAAATATTTTATGTTCAGCAGAAAAAAGAAGCTCATACACATTTGGAACAACATGGTGGGGAGTAAATGACACAATTTTCCTTTTTTGGGTGAACTATCTCAAATGTTAAAATGTATCAACATGCTAAAAGTTAAAGACTAAACTTCCTCCTCAGGTAGCCTAGACTGTTTATGGAAATGTAGTTGCAAACTGGTTCAGAAATAAGCATGATTTTGCCATTACAACCTTCAGCTCATTCGCATAATACTTCCCACATTTACATAAGAATGCAAATTCATTAATTAGAAACTTGCCCTGTCTTGATAAAGGATTTTTTGCACTGCTAAAGATGTCAGCCAATCATAGCAGAGCTCATTTTCATATATAATTCTGCAAGATAAAGGCTGCACTCAATGTTTCTCGCCTACTTTATAGTAGTAAAGTACGCAATTTCAGATGCAGCCAAAGTAGCAAAGAGTGCCTGTTTAATTCCAAGGGATAGTTAGAGTGGAAAATATAATGTAAAAAACGTAAAAACCTTGAGTAATATTACAAGCAGATTTAAGAAATATCTAATGCCCAAGACGTGTAGAATATGGCCTCTAAATAAGCTACACTGTTTAGTTTTTCAAACAACACCTAGCACTGTTACATTTGCACATACAAAAAGGAGCTTTCCTAGACCGTGTGTGTCTGTGTATATAAGTGAGTAAATGAATAGATACACAGTGTCCTGTGAAGTATGCATTCGTTCTCAGAGGAGGCCTAGCTTGGGCTCGTTTCTTTTTCTCTCACACTCCTTTAATGTCTGAACATCATTTTTTCTCCCTCTCAGAGCTGTTTGGCTTTGTAATTGTTTTCCCAGCGGCTCCGGTTCAAGTGCGACGCTCTCTGCCTTCTCAGTGGCACCGTTTGCCTGCACGGATGTGAGCGAGTGCGTGCCGAACGGAGCAAAACAGCGGCAGCCGAGAGATTCATTCGGCCCGCTCTTTTCCTTCTTTGTTTATATTCAGTGTTTTGTGTTTAACTGAACACTTACCCTTTAACAGCCTGGAAAATAAGGATAATTTCATTTGCAACTGTCAGATAAGGTGGCAGACAGATCCGCAGTGGAAGCGGCCGAGCTAAATATTGAAAACAGCGGTTTGGATGGGAATTCTTTCGCAAGTTCACTGCAGGACAGGCTGCAGAAAATAACATTTGCTAATGCGAGGAGGGCGGAATACAAGACTCAGTTCAACAGAAGTCACTCAAGTATGTAAACTCCAGTCGAACGTCTTGATGGAGAGCAGCTCTCTTTAGCGTGAGAGGGTCGTCAGAGGCACTCTGTCTTATGGATGAAATATCATGTTTTTACCGTGTCTGGGGATTTTTAGTATTAATAAATCCAATTAGGGTTGCGGTTAATAAAAATAAGGCTATCTGCATCTTATTTTGAAACAAAATGTTTAAACTACAGCACATGAATTCTGTTCTTCAGATGACACCAAAGAAATTAAACCTGTTTGTGGACTTTGCGGTCAGAGTTTCGCTCTATCCAGATGTAATAAACATCCGATATTGAGCGTTGCTCAAGGAATTTGTCTGCAAACTTTCGAAACACAATCCAAGACATTGAGGTTCTTGCAAAACTCTTTTATTGAGACACAATTTCACGAACCTCATGAACTTTCAGCAAATCCAGCAACTATATTTTTCTTAGAAGTAACAGCCTGCTAACTTGAACAAACTTGACACTTTGACGCATATAAAACTGTCGTCAAATTACAATGTGTGTTGGACTGCACTGCCGCTCAAAAGTTTGGGGTCCGTATGATTTTATATTTGGAAAGAAATTAATATTTTTATTCAGCAAGATGGCATTACAATTATTTGAAGTGATAGTTAAAGACATTTATAATATCATAAAATATTTTTGTTTCAAATAAATCCTGTTGCTGTTCATCAAAGAATTAAAAAAAAAAGTATCATGGTTTCTGCAAAAATATTAAACAAACTATTTTCAACATTGGTGATGATAAGAAATGTTTCTTGAGCCTCAAGGCAACATATTAGAATTCTGAAAGATCATTCAACACTGAAGACTGAAGTAATGGCTGCTGAATATTTAAAGTATATTAACATAAAAATATATTAAATAAAAAATATATATATTTAATTTTTCTAAAATATTTTAATGAAATATATTAAAATCCAAAACAGTTATTGTAAATTAAAAATGTAAAATCTTTACAAATGTACAGTATTTTTGTTCACAAATGCAGCGTTGGTAAGCACAGGAGACTTGTATTTACTAACCCTAAACTTTTGAACTGTAATGTAGAGCAAACCAAAAGAGTCATCATTATTGTTTTATTTTAACAACCATGATTTAAAATCCATACGGCGGTTTGTGATGGACTGAAACCAAGTTTAGTGGGACATTTTTAGTTTTTGCGCCAGTAGAATTGAGAGTTTTACTTCATTAACAATGACTCCCCACACATGTAACGTTTCATGTATTATGAAGTGTATCATATTCCAGTATTGCATTGAAGGATGTCCCCATGTGCATTCACAGAGGGTTTGGGCTAAACCCTGAACATTCACTGACCCCACAACTGCCCCCAAGGATGAAGAGCTTCCAATTTGCTACACTTTTAAAGGCTGGTTCAGAACGCAGAACGACTGTGTGCTTTTCCCCTCTTCTTTTCGACGGCTAAGGGGTTGAAGAAGGCTAACAGGCTTAGCACCACAAGGAAAGCCTCTTAAACGGAGCGTGTCGGGCCTGAGTTGTGATCTTCTCGCTGAGAAAGAGCCTCTTACATTGTTTGTTACCGTCCTTCAGTCGAGAGAGAGAGACCGATAGAGAGCAGAGCTTTAAGAGGATGCATGCTAATAAGTGCCTTGTGTTAAAATAATGATAAACCCCACATCAAAAGGCCGAGAGTCTTAAGCCCCTAACAGTCTGAGAGAGAGAGAAAGATCCTCTCTGCTTTTGAATTAATTGGGGGAAGAAGTTCTACAGAAGTGTCTAATTAATCGGCACTTCCTCCTCATCTCTCTCTCTCCCTCTCTCTCTCTCTCTCTCTCTCTCTTGCCCTCCCTCATACTCATAGTCTTTTACATTTTTTATGTTTACAATGTGAAACATTATAAAAGCAAATAAAAAGCAGTGCAAGTTGTTGCAATAAAAAATGTAATGATAATAAAGTACTTTGAAATATGTTTTTTATTGCAGTAAATGGCCTCTTATTGTGCAAAAATAAGCATATTTTTTATGTATACACCGAAAAAGAGTAATATTTTGAAATAATATTACTATTTAAAATTATGTCTTTGTTTTTTTAATACATAGAACAGAATCTTTTGTAACATTAAATATTCTCAATTCAAAGCGTCCTTGCACAACAATTTGAATCAGAAAAAAATATGGTCCCTTATTAAATATTATTTTGAAAGGCATTGCTCATTTCTAGTAAAACAAATAAATATATAAAAAAAAGAATAAATTAAGTTACGGTAATTGCAATTAACTTAATTATTATGACTAATATTTGTTTATTTCTTTAGGTTTGAGCTTTGCTGTTTCTAGTGGTGGTGGTAAAAGCGATGCATTTAGAGATGCAGTCCAACAGTAAAGCTCCGTCAGAGAAATTACGTCTCTGAATTCATAAAGCGCTTTAACTACAAGCAGTAAAACTCCAACCACCTTGAACTTTTGAGTCAATCCAAATAAATGTGTCCGTTGCAATTTATTATTTCAAACGAATGACTCGCAGTCACACAGTGGGATTTTCCTCCTGCTGTCACTTTGTATCAAACGAGTGCGGCTAAAGTCATGTGATTCATAACTAGTCGACACAGCCCTGGCACGCCGACTACTGCCAGAACTAATCGACTACTTTAGTGCCACACCTAACATATGGTGATCAAAGCTGGAATATACATTTTGATAATTAAGGAAAATCTTTCTGTGTGGGAGTTTGCAGACACAAAGACTGGCGTCGTGCCACTTACCTGTCAGGTCTCACCCACTCAGGTGCCAAACTCCTCACACTCATTTACATTACTGAGCAGCGTGTGTGTTCAAACCTCGCAAATGACACGGGGTTCACGTGTGTGTGTGTCGTTAAATACATCCTGACAGGTGGATCAGGACCCTGATGCAAATTGGCTACTTATTTATTTATAAATAAATAAATGAACATGAAAGATTGATTTGAGCTTAAATATTTTTTATATTTCAGAAAAAAGAGACTGCAAAGTGGTTTAGTTTCTACTTCACGTTTAATAGAATGTGCTACTTGTCTATTTATTTATTGATTCATTGCAATTGTTTGTGAAATGTATTCGCAATTTCTGAGTGAAAATTGTTTCAAAGGTAATCCTACAGCATTGTGAATATTATAAAATCATGAATAGGATCAATTACACTGGAAAAAAAAAATGTAATTTAATTTATAAGTATTTGTGACATTTACCAGACATTTCTGAGGGAAAATTGTAAAAAAGAAAGAATAACAAAAAACAGTTAACACATTTAACTAGACATTAATAGTATTTTGTACAATTTATTTTACTTCAATAATGCATGTTTTTGTTTATACTGTTAAGTTTATTTTTAGTTATTAAAATTAAAACCATAAAAAATAGCTATTATATATATATATATATATATATATATATATATATATATATATATATATATATATAATGTGTCTCTGTGTGCATGTATAAACTACTGACAGTGAGCAAAACACAAATAAAATGTTAATAAAAATGGTAATATCTAAATGATACTAAAATAACACTGTGAAGGATTCCTGAGAACCTTCTAACAAAAAGAGAAAAAAACTGTTTCTCTTATACATACAGTATAACCTTCTTAATACCCATCTGCCAAAAATCAGCAGAAATGATCTCTCCCTCCCGTCGCTCCACTCTGTGGGCTTGACATGTTGTTTTGTTCGGCTTGCACATTGCATACAATTCTGATGCAACCCGCTGTAAACGCTCAAATTTTTTCACTGTGTGTGTGTGTGTGCGTGCGTGCCTGCGTCTGTTGTCTTGTTGTGTGTCGTGTGCCTCTCTGTCTGTTTCCAGAGCTCACACTGACAAGCAGCAGATCACTAAGTGAAACAAAATACTCTTTAATAATTCAGACAACCCCTCCTCCCCTCTCTCTCTCTCTCTCTCACACACACACACACACACACACACAAATCTCTTTAAGTCTCCATGCATTTGGATCTCTCTGAAGGGAGTCTGCTCTTTTTGTCTCGTCTTGTCTTTTATCCGCTCACACACTCTCGGATGAAACCAGAAACGGGGCAGAAGAGCTTTTGGGAGTGTGTGTGTCCATCTACGATCTGTCCCTCCATCAATTTTAGATACCAGGTCATTGAATTCCAGTTTAAAGCTTCTCAGAGAATCCCAACATGGGCTTTTTTTGCCTAATAGGCTCCTATTTGAACGTAATCATCATTTGGCTTGACATGGATCCCCATAATCTAGATCCGAATGTCCATCTTCCCTTTACGAGGAAGATGAAGGCATTTTTCTTCCATTAGCTCTACACTGGATTGCAGTTTTCCTTTCAATGTGCTGATTGTTTTCCGAAATATAATTGCTGTTATCATATGACTCTGCACATGCATAATACCAGCTCTATGAAATATTCATGAGCATATAGTGTGCCAAAGCTGCACGGGTAACCCGAAACTCTGGGGATGCTGGGTAATGGGGCAGAGGAGCGTAATCAGGTTGCGTTACAAAACCAGGTTTCATGGGCGACCGCAGATGATATCAAAGGAAGGAGGAGAAGTGTGTGTGTGAATGTGTGTATCGTCGGACAGGTGGAGCTGTCAGGTGTGTTTGATTAATGAAGGGCTGGAGGTGTTTAAGTGTTCGTATTGGGCATGCACCATTATTTTTGCTTTTCGTCTCACAATAAAATTCCCACAATTCCATGGTACCAATCAGTTCAACTTTTCTCCTCACTCAACTTTTTGCTTAAAGACTAACCCCGACATCTGTCCAAACATGTCTGAAATTATTTAAAACAACAAACCCTGCCGTACTTTTTATTATTGGAGCAACATTTTTTTGAACCAGGGCAAATTCGTTATAGGGTTTCTTCTCACTTTCCCTCTGCCTACATTTGTTATCCTTGTAATCACTTGTGCCAAAACATTCACCATTTTAATGAAATTCATAAGTCGAGACGGCTTTATCTCTCTCAGCAGTCGGGTCGGAAACCAGATTACGCCACTGTCACAGTTAAAATCATTAGGACACTTAAAGACTTGAAATTGTGTGAAAACTAACTACAAAGAGAGAAGAGATGCGAGAGATGTGGCCAACGGAACGATTTTTAGTCTGTTCATTTTGTTTGGTTTATAACAAATGTGGGTATAGTTATTTGTTTCTACTAAAAAAATGATTTTCTTTTTTTCCAGTAGTTTTCAAATGTCATGAATAAACAAAAAATAAACATGAATAATAATTCATAAAAAGAACAAATATATAGTCATAGTAATACAATAAATATGTATTTATTTTTTTAAAGGGAAGAAAGATTTTTGGTCTACTAAATACATTTTTGGATTTTTTTGATAACTAAAAAAATTGTGATTTTCAAATGTATTGAACATGAGTCATTAATAATAATGCATATAAATATAATGGTTTATTATAACTTTAGTCTTCAGTTACAGAAGATATTTTCATGAAAACGTCTTGAAACATGAATAATAAATCATAAAAGTAACAAACAGTATATAACAAATATATATATACGTTATGTAGAGTTATATATATATCTTTTTTATATATATTTAAATGTACATAAATTGCTGATGTTTTTGTAATGGTGTTTGTTATTCTTGTGCCATAAATCTCATTCTCATTGGCTGTTAGATCCCAGCCATATTAACAAAACTTATGTTGCCAAACTTTGAAAATATACGTCTTAAAACAATTACGTTCATCTCAATGACCCTATATTTCCTCCTCATCTTGTGCAGCCCTAGAACTTTTACTCTAAACAGTCGAGGCAGGCCTGCTGATAAAATGTGTTTGCACAGAGAGCGGCTCTATCAACAGCAGGTTGTTTCAAAGCAGCTAAAAGAAACAAAAACGGCAACTATTTATCAAATCCGTCAGCGTTTAATTGAATGTGAATCGGTGGACAGGAACAGTCAGTCTTTTCATTGAGCTGTCGGGACATGATGAATGGAGCGAAACGTGGAAATGCCCATCTCTCCCGTGTCATTCATCAGCTCCGGCGTCACGCACACGCCAGCCGCACAAGCAGATAAGGAAAGTTTATGAGGAGAATTAGTTCTGAATATGCTTCTAATGGGGTCATTATTTATTTTCAGCTGAACAGTGAAAAAAATAGATTGTTTTTAACCAATCCGTCCCTCCCCCAGTTCCTAATGTTGTTCCATATGGAGTGCTGTAAGAGAATATGCTGAAAATAAAATGAAAAATGGCTTCATTTAGTCTACTCTGAGCTTAAGTGTGAGTAAATGTTGTTTATTGTGCTTTAATAGATATGTCTTAATCTGCATCAGTTCGATTCCGTAAAACTCCCTCCCTCTCGGTGCAGATTGAGAACCTGCAGGAGCAGCTGAAGGATAAGGAGAAGCAGATGACCAGCCTAAAGGAGCGCGTCAAATCCCTGCAGACCGACACTTCAAACACAGACACGGCCCTCACCACGCTGGAGGAGGCTCTGTCTGAGAAGGTGGACACACTCACACTCACACTCACACACACACACACACACACACACACACACACAACTTAATTCCTTTTTGTGCATGCTACTTTTTACAATTTAATCCTAAAAAATAGACTATACTATTGTATAGAGTTCAACCTTCCATGATACAAATATTCAACAATGTAAGCTTAAAGCTTGAAGGTGCAGTTCACCCGTTATTTTTTTTGTTTATTTATTTGTATTTGTTTGTTTATTTGTTTATTTAGTATTAAACATATTAGACAACATTTATTATTAATAATAATAATAATTGCCATAATAATAATATCACTAGCTTATTGCACTAGATATTTTTTCTTTGAAGTATATACCTTTTTCATATTAATTATACTTTTTAAAGCAACAGTGACAATAATAATAGTAATAATAATGACTACTCTAGATTCATGTTTCTTTATTATTATTTAGTTGCTATTTATTATTATTATTATTATTATTATTATTATTATTATACAAAATTATAATAACATTTATTTTATACCAATAATATTATTATTAACCCACTCATATTATAATTTTTCTCACCTTCATGTCATTCCAAAACTGTATGGTGGTGTTTATCCAATGGAACGCAAAAGGTGAATTTTTGAAGATCTTCACGCAGCTGTTTTCCATATACCAATGATTTATAGTAAACACAAACGTTAAATGACACCAAAATGCACCATAAAAGTAGCCTATATGACATGTACGCTTTATTCCGCTCCATCTAAAACCATTTGATAGCTCTGTGTGAGGAACAGGGAAATAGATGTGAAATGTTATTATGCACCGATGGTCTTGTATCAACTGTCGTATTAGCTTACCTGCTCAAGATTCTTCAAAATATTAAATGTTGTGTTTCACAGAAGAAAGTTTAAATGGGTTTGTAATAACATACCTGTATGAGGGTGAGTTATTGTTCTTCTCCCTGCTTCGAAATCACACTTTTAACTTCTTTCTTGTTTGTGATGTAGGAGCGTATTATCGAGCGTCTGAAGGAACAGAGGGATAGAGATGAGAGAGAGAAGAGCGAAGAACTGGAGAGCAGCAGGAAAGAGCTCAAAGAGCTGAAAGAGAAAGTCAGCTTACTGCAAGGAGAGCTGTCAGATCGCGAGGTGAGAACTTGATTTTGCATGAAGTAATGAACAAACTAAATGCTGTATTAAAGCCAGTATTGTATGAAGTTGATGATTTTTGCAATCTACAGTGTTTTTGTAATGATTTTTACCTTGTAGTGACATTGGTGAAAAAATGACAGATTTACTTTGAAGGAGTGTCCAACTATATCTAGAGACCAAAGTCTTGTGTACAGCATGTTGATGACCATTACAGGAATAGTTGCCAAAAATGAGAATTTTGCTGAAATGTACTCACCCTCAGGCTATCCATGATGTAGATGAGTTGTTTCTTCATCGGAACAGATTTTGTGAAATTTAGCATTACATCACTTGCTCATCACCGGATCCTCTGCAGTAAATGGGTGCCATCAGAATGAGACCCCAAAAAGCTGACAAAAACATTAAAATAATCCACATGAATCCAGAAACAGGTGACGTTAAAAACATCTTTATGATGGATTTGTTTCTTACAAACACACAGCTTTTCACTTCACAGGACATTAATTGATGGACTGGAGTCATGTGGATTATTTTGGGGTTATTGTGATGGGGGACTCTCATTCTGACGGCACCCATTCACTGCAGGAGGATCCATTAGTGAGCAAGCTAAAATGTCTCCAAATCTGTTTTGATGAAAAAAAACTCATCTCTATCTTGAGGGTGAGTACATTTTAAGAATATTGTCAATTTTGGGTGAACTATTCCTTCAAACTGCAATGTCATCTAGCAAACATACGCTCAGATTTGTGTAATCTTTTTTTTGTGAACAGAAGTTTGGGTTTGGGTAAATATTGCAGTCATGAATTGTGTGGCCTGTACGCTCAACTAAAATCCACAACTAATCCTAACACTCCTTAACTAAATCTCTGCTAGCAGGAGAACTGAAATTAAACGCTAAACTATTATTTTATGAATCAGCTGGATTTTTCTGAAAACTTGGCACATATTTACAAAAGATTAGCCTGTATTGTTTCTGTATGATTGTATGATTATATCTTGCATTTGTGAAAGCAAGTCAAGTTACAGGTTTTTGTACAGTACTGCGCAAACAGACGTTCAACTGACCAACAAATAGCTCAGAGGTGGGCGTCCATCCGACATCTTGTGCAATTTTGCATTTATAATGTTAGTTCAGATGGCGGTTTCGCATTTATAATGCAGTAATCCTCTATAATGTGTCAAGTGTGGATTAAAGAGGTTGAAGCAGATCCCAAGCAGCATTAGAAGCGTCTTCTTTAGATTGCACTATTGGACGAGGTGCTCAGGCTTGACAGACTGATTTCGCAGCCGTCCACACAACCCCAGAGGAGCTGTAGTGATGAGAACAGATATGCTGGACCCACAACACTGTCAGTCCTGCGTGTGTGTGTGTGTGTGTGTGTGTGTGTGTGTGTGTGTGGAACAAGAAGATAAATGGCGGATTCTAAATGTGAGGGAACGGCCCCTCCCAGAGAGCAACTGCTCATTTCTCTTTCTGTCTTCAACTCTGCTCTGTTGTTCACTTTTTTTGTCTTTTCTTCTTTTTTTGCCCTTTTTGCACTTTCTTTTATTTTGTTTAGCATCTCTCCAATAGCCTTTACATCAATATAAACCAAATAGTTGACCCTATAAATGAAAATCTGGTCATCGTTTACTTGCCCTCATGTCGATCCAAACCTAATTTTCCTTCATGCTTTCATGAATCACGAAAAGAGAATTTTTAAAGCCTTGTCTTGGTTTCTGAAGCTCTCTGAAGATGTCAAGGATGATAAAGGACACAAATGTAGCATAAGTTTTCATGATGTACAGGATGGTTTAAATGTTTTGCATTCATTTTAAAGCACATTTCCTCAAAATCTTCAACTCACTGACTAAATGATCCAGTTGTAATGAATAACAACTCACTGGAGTCAGAATAACGATTTCAGTTTTGACCTAATGTGACTTCTGAAGATTTGGAATGTGTACAGGTCATATGAATTCCTTTATATCTTTAATGGTTAAAGTGCTTTTTATGGTTTTGGTCATTTTTGTCTGGTTTTGGTATTTTTTTGAAGCTTGAAAGCTTCAGTCCCCATTCATTGTAATTGCATGGAAAAGTGACCAGTACAATATTCAGAAATCCACCATGTGCGTACCATGAAAGAACAACAGTAATACGGCTCTGGAACGACATGAGGGTGAGTAAATGGTGACTGAAGGATCATTTTTGGTTGAGCTATTCCTGTAATGACTGCGTTTGCTTTCCCACAGCACTGTGTCTGTGGCTGTTTTATTATTCAGGTTATTTTTGTTTGCTGTGATCTCCACATTCCTCTCCGCTGTCTGCCTCTAGAACATGGGCGATGCACATCCCCACCAGTAAACCACTTCCTGTCTCACCCCCTTACAGTAGTTAGTGTTCCTCTCATCTGTTACTTTCTCTTTCCCTTTCCATTTCCGTTTGCCAATAGAAATTCCATATTGTGGGTGAATCTCATGAAATCATGTTTTGCATAAATAAAATGAAACCTATTTAGAAGATTAAAATACTGACATTACATAACAGTTATTGTAATACAACGACATATCCAGACCCATTCAAAAGTTTGAGGTCAGTAAGTTTTTTTTAATAATTTATGTTTGGTGTAATTTTATTCAGAAAGGTCAAATCTGATTGCGCAAAAGTCACTTTTATATTTCAAATAAATGCTATTATTTTGAACTTTATATTCATCAAAGAACCCTGAATAAAAGGGTCACAGTTTCAGCAGCACAAGAATATCTCATCTTTTAAGTGATAACTTGCACAATTGGTGGTTGACTAAATACTTATGGATGAACTGCACATACGTAGGTTAAAATGGTATATAATTTCATATATTTTATATAGATTTTTTTAAATTAAAATAAATTGTGCATTGTGGTTAAACACATTGCTGGTCATGAAAGTAGGCTTAATTGTATGATAGTAAAATATAACTTTATATTCATTTATGTAAAATTTGGGGTTAAGGATGTGCCCCAGACATTCTTACAGGTTTTGTGAGATCCACCCATGTCCATTCTCTGCACTTGAAGCTCAGAGCGTCAGTGTCCTGGATATTTGCGTTGGATCATGACTGCTGTCCTGAGCTGCATGCAGCAGCCTCCCACCGCTCAGCGTCCTGTTATATCCCTCTCCTTGTTTTTCCAGCATTGTGTTGTTGGTGAGCAGTGACCTCTTCACTCCCAGCTCTTTCGGTCTCCTTTCCCGCGCTCTAATCATAAAGTGTGGAGTCCAGCACATCCCATCATTCCTCTCTCCTGTTTTCTTTACCAACGCGAGAGAACGCGAGGCGGCTATGTGAGCATTAAGTGTGTATTTTGGTCCACGGACGCCAGTCGAGTGTGAAATTGTGGGGCTCTCCGGCTGAAAGCGGAAACGGCAGGAAAGGCCTCATGGATGGAGGGCTGCAGTTTTAACAGCGTGTCTGAGACTCGGCTTAAAAAAACAGAGCACTGATGTACTGCATGTGTGCAGAGGCCTGTACATTATAGCACACTATATTTGTGATATTACTATTGAGATGTAACAGCTACTGTAACTCTAAATCATTCTCCTGTTTCATATTTTATCACATTATTCCTCATAAAAGCCTGTGTGCTGTTAAAGGAACAGTTCACCAAGGACTGGAGCTTTCCTCCATCAAAAAGGATTCAAAAGCACTGTAAAAGTATCGTAAAGTGGTCCATTTAACTTATAGCGCTATATTCAAAGCCTTCTGAATTCATATGATTGCTTTGTGTGAGAAATAGACAAGAATTCAAGTTACTGTTTTACATTCTAGTAAGTGAGTCAGCGAGCTTAACGTAAACTGGATAATTGTGTTTATGAACAAATCTCTTATAACTTGACCAAAGAATTTAATGAAAACATTTGACTTCAAAACTCTTGACAAACTCATAATGGCGGATGTCAAGATTTTCAGTGAATAAGTGTAATCAATGTATGACCTCAGAAGATTCAGAATGTGTATGAGACACACAAGCTACTTTTTGGTGAGTTTCCATGTTTTTATAAACTTGAAAGCTCCAATCTAAAATCATTACAGTTACACCAAATAAAGACAAACATAAAAGTTTGGAATGACGTGAGGATAAGTAAGTGAGTTTTTAGATTAGAGTGAACTGTCTCTTTAAATGTTTTTGTTTCCAAAAGTTCTAGTTTATTTGGTCCAGTCTGATTTGACTGAATTAAATCCCTTTGATTGCATGTTTGAATACAAATGTACGTTTTGAAAAGAAAAAAAAACTGTCACATGGCAATTTGTCTTGGCTCTTTGTGCTTCCTGATGTTGAAATTGGCTTGAAACGGGCTGGCTGTGGTTCCAATCTGCATATTTACATGTGTTTGTGCTCAGGTTGTTTCAATGCAATCAGGGAGTGTGGCATGACGTTACCAAAGTCTCCTCCTGCTTCTCATTAGCCCCCACCCCGCCTAAACCTGATCGCCTACATTCAGAGGTAGATTGTTCAATAAGTGCTCTCTGATTTAACCTTGCTTTCCCTCGCCCTCAGGCCTCTCTATTGGACCTGAAGGAGCACGCCTCGTCCCTGGCCTCCTCTGGACTGAAGAAGGACTCCAAGCTGAAGAGTCTCGAAATCACTCTTGAGCAGAAGAGAGAGGAATGCACCAAATTTGAGAGTCAACTCAAGAAGGTGAGCCAGACAATTGGAGGGAATTGAAGCATCACAGCTAGCAAACACAGAGTCTCGTCATCATCTAAGCAGCCGAAAACGCCTAACAAGCCATTAGGGTGACTGGCATGCCGTTAGTGCTACATTGACAACACTTAATACTATGACAGTGAGCTGAATGTTCTCTCAAGTGCACTTTAGCTGTGGAGTTTTCTCTGACGAGAGCCATAGAGGGAAGATATTAGCTCTGTTCCAGACCCGAGCGAGACTGTGGTCGACATAGGCCTCTACCTTCAATGACAGCATCCTAAATTAATCTTATACTTCACTCATTTGAAACCCTTCAACGGCACAATTATGTTAACAGGCACTCAAATGCAAGTGCAAAAAGATACTCAACAAACATTCATTCCAATAGTCTGATCAAAGACTTTCGATAAATAAAGAGGGTGCACTTACATATGAATGGGAGAAAGCGCAATGCAGAATATAGCAGAATAAATCCTTCCTTCTTTTAATATATCAAAACATAATTTTTGCATTTGTAATTGCAGGTTAAACGCATTCATTCTTGTATTAAACAGTGTGTAAATACATCTAAATGCCACTTTAGACGCTGCTTCTGTTTCCTTCACATTGCGAAGATGAATTTAGTTGGTACTGATATAATTAGTTTGGTAACAGCCCAAATGTCTTATAATTCTAATTCACTGATTTAATTTAAGAATTTGACTCCAATGATAATAGACACTTTTAAAGAAAATGGCTTTATAAAGGTAAAAATGCCCATAAAATGTAAAAATCAGTTTAAACTTATTGGAAAAGATTAATTTCTATCAGTGTGAACTGACCACCACACAGAATAGAAACAACTTTAAGAGTCAGCTATCCACGGCAGTCCTTAAGATACCAGAACAATAACACATCAGCAAAATATTGTCTGATTATCGTTATCAATAAAATATCGAGATATTATTTTTTGTCAATATCGCACACCCCTAACGTCATGTCAGATTTTGTTGCTGATTTGAAATGTATAACTTAGTTATGACTATGAGCGTTTCAAGCAGATTCTGAGATTTCAGGATTTGATTTATTTAAATAGATATGTTATAAATGTTACCCAGTCAGACTGCTCTCTTGGTTTTGGAACAGAGCTATTTCATGAATTTCATATCTTATGGCTCCTGCACACTACAGAGATCTCTGATGGTGCTGGTTGGAACACATACGATTTGATTTAAGGTTGAGGAAACTTTTTCTGAACTTTTGGATACATTGCACTATGTAAACTCTAGCGTGCAGGTGTGCGTACGCCTCAGTTCTTGGAAACTGCTTTATATGTTCCCAATTAGTGCTGCACGATATTGGGAAAAACTGATGTTGTGATATTTAGTTCTCCTGTGATTTATTATTACAATATGAAAAATACATTATTTTTTTTAAACCTGTTGACTAACACTAAAATACACTATATATATATATATATACAGTGGGTACGGAAAGTATTCAGACCCCCTGAAATTGTTCACTCTTTGTTATATTGCAGCCATTTGCTAAAATCATTTAAGTTCATTTTCTTTCCTCATTAATGTACACACAGCACCCCATATTGACAGAAAAACACAGAATTGTTGACATTTTTGCAGATTTATTAAAAAAGAAAAACTGAAATAATCACATGGTCCTAAGTATTCAGACCCTTTGCTCAGTATTTAGTAGAAGCACCCTTTTGATTTAATACAGCCATGAGTCTTTTTGGGAAAGATGCAACAAGTTTTCACACCTGGATTTGGGGATCCTCTGCCATTCCTCCTTGCAGATCCTCTCCAGTTCTGTCAGGTTGGATGGTAAACGTTGGTTTAAAAATGAACTTAAATGATTTTAGCAAATGGCTGCAATATAACAAAGAGTGAAAAATGTAATACTTTCTGTACCCACTGTATATATACTGTATATATAGTGAGTGGCTTGATTCACAGTAAATGAAATAAGCTGCTTTGAGATGCTGAAAAACATCATGAGCTGCATGCATGTACTGTAAGTGAACAGTGCCATGCTTCAGCCATAAACAATATCAGTTTTATTTCGAAATATTGTGCACCTCTATTCCCAATCATCTCAAGTCTCTTCTTTTTGTAGCTCATGCTACTTCAAACCACTACAAGGGATGTTCTGACACCGCTTGATGCTCCAACCTTATCTGTGACTTCTCTCCTCTTTGCCATCTGTTTTCACACTCCTCTAATTCTGGCTCTTCTCTTGTCTTTCTTCATCCTGCCTCGTCGTCTCTTGATTTTTAACCAGATCAAATGTTTCTAACTTTTTGCTTAAACATATTTCATCATCACTCTGTGTATCACCCAATTCTGTTTTCTTCCCCAACCCCTCTTTGTTTTTCTTTTTCTTTTTTTTCTGAAAGCGCTCTGAGCTCATGTCAGGCCATCCCTTCAATCTTGTAAGTGCATCTCGGTGTGAAAAGCCTCCCTTAGCAGTACCAGCGTGTGTGTAGCTAATAAATGTGTGAGTGGAGCTTTGCTTGCATGAGCTGGAGGCTTATCTCAAGTTTATTTTTGAGTGTATGTGAGATAGAGAGTATATGTTAGGGAGTCTCTGAGTGTTTTCAGATTTGGTTGCACGAGATCTTTCCTTATCTAAAGCTTGAGAGTGAGGATCTTGTGTGGTTTGGCGTTGCTCCTCAGCGGAGCTTGGATTTAGTGGTGTGTTTGTAAGCTGATATGTGTCGCATTGAGCTGTGTCAGTATGGTGTGCACGTGCCTTTACAGATGCTACACTTTTAGAGTGCCCAACCATAGTTTTTAGTGTTATATTTGTCTTAAAGAGATAGTTACCCTCATTTGTCATCATTTGTTCACTCTCTTGTCATTCCAAACTAGTATGATGATGGATATTTGAGTTATTATAGTTAACAAATATTAAAATGCAGCGAATTAGCGAATTAGTAATTCAAGACAGTATTGTGATATACCTATTTGTTTTGTCATTCCTCCATTTTAGGGTGAAAAAAGAAACAAAAAAACTAGATACCTCCTCTAGCCCAAAAATGAAACTGTAATGGCATTTATAATGATTTTTATAGTGTTTTTGTGCATTTTGAAGTTTGACAGTCTGTCTTTTTGTTTGTGGAAAAGAGCAGCATAAACGCTCTTCAAAATGTCTCCTTTTGAGTTTTTCAGAACAAAGTCATACAAGTTTAGAACAACTAGAGTAAATGATGACATCTTGAATTTAAATAATTCCTTTAAATACTCATTCACTTAAGTGTTCATGTCTGTGAGCTTCTGTGTATGTAGGCGATTGTGGTTGTTAGCTTTTCAGACTGCAATGAAATCTGTGCAAGTACATTTAGTTCTGAATGTGATGCTGAGCTCTTGTATGAACCGGTCACCTTCGTATGCACATTTAGAGATCTTCGCATGGCTCGAAGAGAAGATCTGGGTCCCATCGTCCGTTCCAAGAGTAATGAAATCTCTGGCAGCGTGTGTGCGTCTGTGTTCACACAGGGTCTCGTATAAAATCAGTGCAAGTGAAAACCCGCTGACAGCTCGGTGGGCGTCTGCTGTGATTGGATGAGACAGAAAGGGGGCGGAGGCCTCGATTGTCCCTGCGTGACCGTCAGGAGTGTATGAAGATGGAGGTGTAAGAGCGGCTCATGAAATAAGAACAGACATGCCACCAAGACATCCAAAGGTCTACATTACTCAAACCAGCCAAGAGTCCCCCAATGCACTTCCTCAACTACTTCATATGGACGCACATCAAAACTCTCCTTTATATCCCCTGCTGTGCACACATGCGCTTTTAATATCATTCAACACCGAGATGTTTTCTCTCAAGAACATTTATAGGTCAAGAAAGTCTGTATAAATGCATATAAACACTGCAAATGTGTGCGGTTTTCACACAGCAGCTCTTTTATTATGCCCGGCCAAACAGGCACAGACACATTATTAAACACCATTATTAAACCGCATTTCCCACAAGCCCCTGTTTGGTGCACTCTGGGACACTGGTTGTTCCTTTGAAAGATGGTGCCGTATGGATGGACTGCTCTGGCTTTCCAATACCAACAAGCTTCATGGAGCTTACAAGCAGACACCCACTATTAACTGTACAAATGCTAGTTATTTCCTACCCAGTCTGTCTGTCTGTTCTTTTTTTGGTCTTTTTTTCAGATGTTCAAAGTACACGCCTGTGTCTGTATTGTGAACGGGTTTGTCAGTGGTCTTGAACACATGCTTTTCATGTGATCAGACGAATGTGGCACATTCTAAGAATACAGTACACTTTGTTTTAAACACATCAATATCTATATCCTTCCTATATTCAAGAATGTATCTACCAATTAAAATCATGCAACAAAGTATGTACTTTACTAAAATAAATACTTTTTTCAGATTTTTAAACACTTTTTGGATGCTGACTGCATTTGGCAAACTTTAACATTCCCCATTATGTTAAGAAGAAAATTATTTATATAATTATAATTTATTTTATAATTTTCTTTCTTTTTTTTATTTTTTTTTTTATGGAAAATATAGGTCTATCAAACCAGCAATTGGTCCTAAACTAGCTTTTTTAATTTAATTAAAAAAATGTTGTTATTATTATTCAGTCATTTTCTTAATAGAAAGACTATGCCCCATGAAACTCTAAATTATATATATTTTTGTTTTGGTGTTTGGTGTTCAATCAGCTGACTGGCAAACACATGACAAAATGCATTGAAGAAAAATTATTCCTTTCTAGAAAATAGTAGTATCTGCATCGACCATTATTTTATTTTGTTATTTTGTTTTTTATGCATTTTGTTTTATTATTAATTACATTGTCCATGTATTTTTTTCATATCTAATTCATAGAAAATAAGTCAAAGGATTTGCAATTTTATTTTTGTTATTAAACTCTATTTATAACCCAAATTTGAGTAACCAGGCAGGACATTTTTTTTTATTGTATTCATTGAAAATTTATAGAAAATTAACAGCTCAAATTATATAAAATTTTTTGTTGTATATTTTTTACCATTTTCTGATGGTTAAGCACCTCCTTTCACTCACTATTTGTTGAAAAAGAAAATAAATAATTACATCTACATCATTTTAACTTTGTAGAACATATTTATGGAAAGTGCCTTGTACTGACAGATTTTCTTTTGCTCCGCCCTCTTTCTGACACATTCTTGATGCTAATTGCACGTTAAATGTGTGTATCGTATGTTTTCGTATACAAACTTTCATTTCTCTGCCAGACTTAAGCTTTTACGTGCACTCTCATGCACCAGCCAACCCGTCCACGGATGACAAGCTCTTGGCGGTCAAAGTGGAAACCTACTCCACCTCAGGCCGAGACTTTAATAAAGCTAATTAGCTGGGCCTAAACGTCACCTTCAAATATTATCCCCAATAAACCAGAACAGTCCTCTTTCACACAGTGCCAGTCTGAAGAGACCTCGGATGCCAGACACTGCTGTATTTTTATAGCAGTGCTGTAGCAGGTTTCTAGTGAGGAAAACGTTTGTTTAATCACTTTTCATGCCTGGTTAGTTTTGTAACCATATTTTGGACACGTTGAAGCTATCTTTGAATGTCCTCTACATTCAGATGTGGTATGCACATGTAGTCATGGTGTAAATGACACAGAGCTCTTGTGTCCTCAGCTTGTGTTTGTTTTCACAGCAGTATTTTTTGCAGCAGGAAGACACCTGTGTTCTTTTAGATGACTTTTATGAAAGAAACATTACGGCTGACTCCTTTAATTGTCCAGGGAAATTAACTGATTTACTTTTCATTAGAGGAGGCCCTTGACCCGGCACTTTAGACGGCCGTAATGTCACTAATTATTTTGATGACTTCAGCATGATTGTGTTTCCATGTGTCCCTGTAATGAGAGCGTATCCTATCGTGATGTCATGGGGGAGCTTACACAGAGCCTGCAGGTGTGAGGCGAGTGTCTGAGATCTCGAAACAGCCCACAGACACACACACACACGTACCCATGACAGTGGTCTGACCGCTGACAGCTTGTCTTTGGAGAGCTGAAGTCAGGGGAGCCTCATGTAATCTTGTCCATTCACAGCACAGACCGCTGCAAAACCCAAAGCTTGTGAAACTATTCAGGGGAGAACTATTCACTTTATAAAACTGCTTTGAGACTTTTTCTGGGGTGTAAGGCCTGTTTACACCAAATCCAGTGTGGTTGAAATTATACATTAAATATTTGCAAACAAAATGTTTTGCTTTGTTTTGCTTTGAGGTTTTCCCGTGTCAATCACAAAAACACATGACAAAATGTGTTTCAACTCAGTGATGGAAAAAAAATATCACTATCTGCATCAGTCATTTTATTTTATTTTATGACATCAATCATCTTACTGACAAACCTGATCTCTATCTGCATCAGTTTGTAAAAAATAAAATTATGTCCTGTTAAATGTATTTTAATTATACATTTTACAGTACAGTGTTTTAGTTTTTTTACATTTTTATCATCTTAATTTCTTAATTTATTATTACCATCTTATTTGTCGAATTTTATTGATTCAAGAATTAATTATTATTTTTTTAGTTTATAAAAAATCCATCCTTTGTTGTGCTTGCCCCCTGAGACTCTATGTTTGGCCCCTACAGGCTCAATCTGTCGCAGTTGAGGCTCAGACAAATGCAGGACTGTCGGAGCGCATTGCCACACTTGAGCAGGAGGTGGCGCGTTACAAGGAGGATGCTGGGAAGGGACAGGTCGAGGTGGACCGGCTCCTGGAAATCCTCAGAGAGATGGAGAATGAGAAGAATGACAAGGATCGCAAGATCAGCGAGCTGGAGAGGTACACAAACGTGCACGTTTACTCTTAATGGAGACATAATGAAGACAGCATAGACTTCTGTTGTTTTTATGTAGCTACTATTGACTAATCCAAACCCTTTTTAAATTGAAACCCAATTGGTTTGATTTATGAATGTTGCCTACTGAAGATGTCTGCGAAGGAAGGTTCTGTCAGGTTTAGGTCACGTTTGGGGATTGTTGAAAACTTTGTTCTTCTAAAGTGTAGAAACTCAGAAGAGAAGACCAGGAGACTTCGGATTGGATTGTCAGCAGAATTTCTTTATTCTATGACATGTGTTGTTATCTGCAGTCATCGAAGATCTCATCTAAGTCATTTTTACAGGGTATCTTATAGGTATTTTTGGAGGAGGGATTCTTAGAGGTGGAGACAAACATCAAACAAAGCAAACATCTGAGGGAGGCGTTAGTTAATTACAGGAACCTTCCGTGGTCCAATAAACCTAACAAAGGTTGAATCTGACTCCTTGATCTTACCATTAACAAAAGGCACCGTTGTCTCGAGCTCAAATGGTCAGGAAACGCTCTCAAACATCTGTATTTCCTGACACTTTCTTTAGTCAGGAAGTGTATCTAAATTAAACATTTAAAATAAAATTTGTAATCCTTCAATCCCTCTTTGAGAGTTCTAATAACTCTCACAAAATACAAATTTAGACACTTAAAAGTTAATTCTTGTAACTTGTAATCGTTACAGGCACAGTGTACATGTTCTGTGTTGCTTATATGTAATTGCATGCTGACACAGAAACAAAACATGCAATTAGTTTTGCTGAAAGATCGTATGTGAGTCTCTGCGTTGTGTATTTTTTTCTTCTTTCTTCTTTCTTCTTTCTTTCTTGTGTGATAGTTGGCAATGGGTCTGGTTGTTTTCTAGAGGTTGTGGCTTCATCCGCAGGTGAGAAGGGTGGTGCATATGGATCTCAGGACAGCCATCAAATGTTATCTGCACAGAGGAAGAAAGAAACACAAACAAGAGAGAACAACGGCACAGAGCAGTATTTGTAGAGTCTGCATACATTAGGGTTGTATCCTCTGTTCAAAATATAGTCTGCTATGGTTGTTCCTTCTTTCCCTATTTCTCAATTCCTGACACCTAAAGAACAGTGAGGAAAGGATGGACTAATGGAGAGAAAGGCCTATGAGGAAATCTTCACCTCAGGGTTGGCCCCGAAGCCTGTTGCTTTCGGTTCTTCCCTGGGCTCCTCACTGGTTCTTGTGTCTGCCCTATCCTATCCCTGCAGGGGAGGAACAACCTTACAATGTGACACATGAGTCCAAGTTTTCCTTCCTGACACAATACTGCAGCTGCTGTAATCAACATCACTTGATGTGGTCCGTACCACTTAGGCTCTAATGGCTTGTTTTTGAATGTCTTTATCATGACCCATTGACCTGGGACGATTGTGTGTCCCCTTCTGGTGGAGTCTGCCAACACGACTCAACTCTCTTTGGCACTCTGCACTGCCTTTGTGAGGTTTTCACAGTAAGCGATCAGGGCATCTGAAGCAATGTGCACATCAGCATTTCTAAGATCAATCACACCTGGCATCTGCATTGGGCGTCAGTAATAATCTCATGAGGGCTCAGTCCTACTGATCTGTTAGGTGATGCTCTCATACTACACAGTACTGCGGCAGTGCTTCAACCCATGGTACTCCTTCCTGATGCATTTTGCTTAGCCTGGTTTTGATTGTTCTGTTTGATCGTTCAACCTGTCCTGATGCTTGTGGCCTATAGGGGCAGTGAAGGTTCCACTTAATCTTCAACATTCTAGACACTTCCTTGACTACCTGTCCTGTGAAGTGGGTACCTTGATCTGAGTCAATACAATCTGGTAATCCCCATCTGGGAATGAAATCAGTGACAAGACATTTAGCAGTATGTGCAGCTGTAGCGCGCCCTGTTGGATAAGCTTCTACCCATCTTGAGAACTTGTCTATTACTACCAAAACGTCAGTTTTTCCTTTACAAGGGGGCAACGATATGTAATCAACTTGCAGGTGACGAAATGGCCCTGGTGGAGCTGGGGTATGTGCTGCTGGTGTAATGGTTGCTGGTACATCATTATTTTTCTGACATGTAACACATCTCTTGACTGTTTCAGTGGCTGCGTTTCTGAATTTTGGATTCCACCATTGATTTGAGAACCTGTGATTCATTGTTGCTGGACCACTATGACCCAAACTGTGTATTTGTTGAGCCAAATATGGCAACAGTGATTCGGGAGCAACATACTTTCCCCTTTGGTCCAGCAGCGGATGAATCCACAGTGGCTCCTTTGTCTAACCATGTCCATGCTTCATATAGAGGAACGTCTTTATACAGATCAACGATTGATTCAGGAGGTAGAATTATCTTCTGTGCTGTACTACCTGAACACACTTGTACAGTTGCATAGAAACAAGCCTGTTTAGCCGCTACATCAGCAAGAGCATTACCTTTAGCTTCCATAGTATTAGTTGTGAGATGTGCTTTCACTTTGATCACTGCTAATTTCTTTGGGAGTTTCATGGCAAACATTAAATCTTTCACTAATCCAGCATGCTTAATGGGGGATCCAGCAGAAGTTAGAAATTTTCTGGTTTGCCAAATGACACCAAAATCATGAATTACCCCAAAAGCATACCTGGAATCTGTGTAGATATTTGCAACCGATCCTGAAGCTAGCGTGCATGCTCTAGTTAAGGCTACTAGTTCTGCAGCTTGAGCTGAAAATGATCTGAAAGACGACCTGAAGCAACTACTTCAGTGGTGGAAGTTACTGCATATCCTGCTCGTCCTGTTACCTTCAATAACTTGAGCTGAACCATCAACAAACAACTCCAATTCTGCGTTCTCTATGGGAGTTTCTGCTATTTCACTTGTCGCTGCATATGTGTAACACAATCATGAGTCATTTCGCCTTCATCCTCTAACACAAATTCAGTCATTGCAGACATCATACATGAGGATGGGTTCGTGACTGGTGCACGCTGTATAACAATATTCGGGCTGTGAGAGTTGCTAACTCTTTTATGCTACCTTTCACAAAAATTCTTTGGTCATTGTGTTGGATTACAGGGAAAGGTAGCTACCACAGCCCCAATAATTAGTTTTTTTCCTGGTCTTGTTGTGCTCTTAGAAGAGCCTGAACTAACTGTCCTATAGTTTCAGTGGTCACTGGCGGAACTACTTCAGGGTTGTGTGCAGGCTGAGAAGGAGCAGAATTATGCATAGCATTTCTTTTACTATCTTGCAACTTCTTCCTACACTCTTTCTCCCAATGTCCAAATTTTTCACAGTATTTGCATTTGCTTTCTTTAGACCATCTATTGTCTTGTTTCGTTGTGTTAAACGTAGCTGCTACTCTTACTTTTGCTTTGACATCAGCATCTCTTTCCCATGTAGTTAACCTGTCTAGGTTACTTCTGAGAGTTCTGTTAGACCAAGTTAGATCTAAGAATGGTAAAGCTTTTCTGTATTCGGCTACAAGGCCATCTGACCAGATACGAACCAAGGGTCCCTTGTCATCTAGCACACTTTCAGGGTCATCAACAATTCCACTGTAGATTACAGCTGACTGACAAAATCTCTCAGTATATTCACTCACAGTTTCTTCTTTCCTTTGCACACAGGTAGTAATTCTAGACCAATCTATTTTGGGTCCTAAGATATTCTTTAGGATTTTCAAAATACCTTCTCTTAAATCACCCTTACTGGCATTTCGCAGTTCAGAAGTGACAGCAGATTCAAAACTGTTGAATTCAGATTCAGTTAGTATTTGTGACATCAGCTGCGTGACTTCTGTCAACGACATGTCATAAAGACGCATTTTACTGATCAATGTTCTTCTAAATTCAGAAAATGTGTGCGTGCTGCTGGTAAACTTTGAGATAGTCTCTATATCTTTAGGACCTAAAGCTTTGGCAACAGTTTGTATTTGCACCACAGAAGAATTGAGAGGAACACTATCAGTTTCCTCAATCCCTGAGATCTCCTCCTCGCACCACACACACATTGAAGGAATTTACAGGCACATCAGTTACTGATTGGAGAGCTACATCTGTTTCAAAAAACGCTTGTAAATCAGGGTAAATGTTATCAGGCTGACTAACCTCCACATCAGTTTTTGCTGATACTCTAGCACAGAGCTCATTGTTCTGTTTCTCTAGCTCTGAGTTACGCTGAGACTGTTGTGTGGCGAGCGCTAAACCAAATTCTCTGTGGCAGCAGATAATGCCTTTCACATTGTTCTTGCGAATACATGCTCCCAGTACCTTTTTACACTCATCTACAGACCAAGTCTTGTCTGGATGGATCTCATATTTCTGAGTTAGTTCTTGTCTAACTTTCTCAGTGACTATTATGTTCATTTGCACTCCTAAAAGTGATTTGAATTCGCTATCTGACCACAAAGGAGTCGCTAGACCACCTTTTTCAGTTGTGGGGATCAGTCTAGCATTCTTTCTAAACATTTTGTGAGTTTCTTTGTTATCACACAATCAAAACACTAAAACTTCTCTGATCAACAGAGGGTACACTTGTTAACACAGATCAACTATTGTTAACCTTCCTGGCAAAGCAGAGGATAACACAATTCACTAGCACTTTACGCTAATCTTCCCTGCATGAACAGAGGATAACCAATTCTTCCCTGCCAAAACAGAGGATAACAAATATTAGCACGTAATGCTAAAATCTTCCTGCCTGAAAGAACAGAGGATAAACCAAAAATTAGCACGTAATGCTAACCTTCCCTGCCTGAAAGAACAGAGGATAAACCAAAAATTAGCACGTAATGCTAACCTTCCCTGCCTGAAAACAGAGGATAACCTTCCCTGCCTACAAGAACAGAGGATAAACTCTTCCCTGTCTGAAAACAGAGGATAACCTTTAGTTAAACAAAACCCTACAGATGTATGTTAACTCTTCTCTGACGGCAGAGGATAGCAAAATTTGTACTGGTCTTAGGTTCTTCGGATTAGAGACAGCACTCACCAGAGAAAATTTCAGTCTGGGAATCCTTGTTCAGTTTGAAGTTTCGCTGGATTCCAAAAGATGCAGATCTTTGTTTGAGCTTGAAGTCTTTCAGGTGAGAAAGCTGGAACTCTATCCGGGTCACGGCACCATCTGTTGAAAACTTTGTTCTTCTAAAGTGTAGAAACTCAGAAGAGAAGACCAGGAGACTTCGGATTGGATTGTCAGCAGAATTTCTTTATTCTATGACATGTGTTGTTATCTGCAGTCATCGAAGATCTCATCTAAGTCATTTTTACAGGGTATCTTATAGGTATTTTTGGAGGAGGGATTCTTAGAGGTGGAGACAAACATCAAACAAAGCAAACATCTGAGGGAGGCGTTAGTTAATTACAGGAACCTTCCCGTGGTCCAATAAACCTAACAAAGGTTGAATCTGACTCCTTGATCTTACCATTAACATAAGAGACAAAAGGCACCGTTGTCTCGAGCTCAAATGGTCAGGAAACGCTCTCAAACATCTGTATTTCCTGACACTTTCTTTAGTCAGGAAGTGTATCTAAATTAAACATTTAAAATAAAATTTGTAATCCTTCAGGATAAAACCCCCAAATGACTGGATAGTTGCAACATTTTACTCTGTGTCTATTTTTCCACGTTTGTTGCTACGCACGTGATCTTCAGTTCCGTGTACAGTTTATCTTGTATTTAGCCCAATATTTTCACATTTTTCATTTATGCAACTTCCACAATTAGTTTTCCATTCTCCATCTGCCATGTTTCCACTGCAGGATTCACAATTGCTTGCTGAAATAAAAGCAACAGTATCAGCCTTTCTACAGAGTCAATAAAAAATTCCCTTGTATTGAGTATTGTGACAGCCCTACTGTACATGTACCTTTTTCTATATATCGCTACTAACAGATAAGTCACCACTACAGTCCAAAATAGTTTTTTGTGAAGTCCACAAGACCGTAGGGTGTCCATATCCTTGTATAGTTCAACTGGTACACATTAGTACTGTATGTCCTCTCAATGATTTTTGGTTTTGGAACAAGCACTAAAAGAGCTGTTTGGAGCAAGGATGAAGAAGAGAAGGGTGTCTTCTGTTTGTGTTCTGTGTTAGCTGCCATTTTCACTCACTTAGTAATTTCTTATCCTTCGTTTATTTTGGCGTTAGACCAGAACTGAGTTGTAGGAGATTTGGAGGCATTATGCTCATCCCACAGCATTATGGGATGCTGCCACTGTCTGGAAGATTCATTGCAAGCATAGATTTAGTTCTAATCTCACATTGCTCTGATCCCAAAGTACACTGGCATTCAAATGTTTGGGATCAGTAATATTTGTAATGTTTTTTTAAAGGGGAGCTATTATGCAAAAGTCACTTTTATAAGGTGTTTGAACACAGTTGTGTGGCCGTAGTGTGTGAAAACAACCAACCAGCCCATAATGGTAAAAATCCACCCACTCATTTTTTTATCATTATATATTATTTTTATCTTTATCAAAATCATAAACAGTCTCTCAGTTTCAGATTCTCTTTTGCAAATTGCAATTTAAAATAAGAGTTTTCAATTTTAATATACTTTAAAATATTATTTATTCATGTGAAGCAAAGCTGAATTTTCAGCATCATTACTCCACTGAAGACTGGAGTAATAGCTGGTTAAAAAATTCTGTGCTGCGTCACAGAAATTAATTGTAGTTTAAAGGGATCATCGGATGCAAAATTCACTTTTTAAAGTTGTTTGAACCTAAATGTGTGTTGGAAGTGTGTGTACACATCCATCCTATAATGAATTTTAAAATCCCCTTTCTCAAATCAAGCTGTTCTGAGAGCCCTGTTAGAATGACGTAGTTCTGGACAGACCACTCCACGGTAGTTGATTGACAAGGCCGTCTTAACTTAGACCCGCCCTGAGTGAGCTGAAAACAGTCCTGTAAAAATCCCCTCTGGTGCAGGGGTAGACAAGATGTCTCCGATTAAGTAATTGAAGTGTTTAGTTGTTGGATGTAATAATGAAAATAGCAGTCATCATTTACTCCTGGCATATGAGCCGCTGAAGAAGCAGAGGATTAATGTTACTTTTGATTTGAAGTGAATGCACCGATCCCTGATCTACATAAATGCATCTATGTTCTACAGAAGAAGTGAATATAAGGGCTTTAATAAATCTTTGCAAATCGCCTTTTCTAATAATGTGCTAGTTAGCCAGTTTTGCGGCTGAAGTTTAGTATGCTCCATAGATGTTTATATACCTAGATGCCTCATTATCGACTGTTTCTATGGGCCGCAATGCGTAAGCCATCCGCCATTTTTGGAACGGTCTGCGAAACTTTGAGCACATTGACTGCGTGTGTCTACAACGGCAAGTTATACGCTTGTATATCTTTTAATATTCATTGATTATTGTGGTGAATTTGAGATGGCTGACGCATCTAGATGCGTATCTAGAGCGTCCAAATATCTAGAGCGTCCAAATAGGGAATCTACACATCTATGGTCGGCTCGTCACTCCACGAAAGAGGGGCGGAGTCAGCAGAGCTCACTAGGATTTAAAGCAACATGGACTAGATCAGCGTGCTGAAGACAGAGCTGATTTTGACAGGGTAAAGAAGGTGTTTTTTTACACTACCATTGCGAAATTTTAACAAAAATAATGTTATAGACTTCATTAAGACCCTAAAAAATCATATCAACTTGTGTAAAATGGGCATCCGATGACCCCTTTAAAGTATAAAAATGTGCGATTTAATATTTCACAGTATTTCTGTTTATTTCAGTGTTTTGATCAAATGAGCATAAGAGACTCTTAAAAACATAACATTAAAAACATAAACTCCTACTGATCCCAAACATTTGGAAGGCAGTGTATGTTTGGTGTTCATAGACATGGAGAATTAGAGCTCCAACTTTATGGATTGCACACCTTCAACTGCACGTCTGCTCCTCCCAGGAAATGTTGCACTTTATGTTGGTGGTGTAAACATCTGTGTTTTTGGCCTGTTTAATTGGAATAATTAATGGAAGGCAGATATAGACCTTCTCTCATCTTGGCTTCCATAAATAAATAAAGGAGATGAATAATTGAAAAAGGGCTTGAGTGTAAACAGACTAGAGTCTGGCCTGGAGGTGAAGAGTCGTGGAGGTCACGGATGATGATGTTGTGCATTGACAGTCGTGTACTACTCCCTTACAGCCTCCGTCAAGCCTTTCAAAGCTGTGTTATAGTTGGAATGCTGACAGGGCCATTTATTTGCTCTCGCCGTTGGATGCTAGAAGTGTTTTTAGGTGGATTTCTGTTGATTCATAAATATTAGTCTGACGTGCATTGAATGTCTCACACTTTCTTAACAGATCTGCGTTAGGAGAGGATCAGACTAAAACAAACTCCATATGCTTGGCTCGATGCATCATTTATGTCAACTGAGAGACGATTTCTGAAATAAACACCGCCTGCCTCAATTGTTAACCGTGGTGCTCTGAGCTAATTACCGCTCTGAGTCGAGTTATGTTCTCGAAACACACCGGGGAGTTCGGTTCTCAAAAACCTCCCATTGTTCTCTCTGTGTCGTAGTTCTCAGCACTGTTGATGTGGTTGTGACGGAGAGTTGTTCAGATAGATCCTCTTCTGCTAGTTTCTGCGTCTTTAATCAAGATGCAAGTGTCAGATAGAAGCGACGTGTTCTGTTCAGAGTCAGGATTACCATTCTTGCTCCGAGATGGAGAAGCCAAAGCTCCTCTTGTGGTGCGGAGGCAGCTTGTTCGAAAATGCCTTCAAAGTCACAGAAAAATGGCAGAGGGTGAATTGGAGCATTGGGGTATTTCTTTCATAAATTCGGTAGCGGTAAATTTGCAGGTAATTATGGAGGATTGTAAGGCTCACTGTTTGAGACGGAGCTAAAATGGGAGGGTGAACTAGAAGAGACAAGTAGCAAAGAAATATAGGTTAAACAAATGATATAAATACAACTGAAGCACTATTTGTAAGGATAGTGATGCAGAGTCTCAAAATATGAGATGTCCTTGAGTTTCAGAAAAGATGCGGTGCATTCTATGAAAATGTTTGAGGACTATATTAAACACATTAATTTAGTGCATTTTTGGAGCATTATTTTAATATTGAAACATAAAATATATTATATGTGTAATATATCATATAATGTATGTATGGATTTGTATATTATATTAGATATTATATATATATAGTATATAAATAAAATATATATGGATTTATTATATTATATTATATTTAGGGCTGCAAAATGATTAATCCCGAAAAATAAAAGTTTGTTTACACATTATATGTGTGTAATGTGTATATTTATTATGTATACATAAGTACACACAGATACAGTATATCATTTGAATAAATTACATTTATTAACATGTCTATATTTTTATTAATATAATTTATATTATAAATACATATACTTAATATATAAACATAACATATTTTTCCTATATATATACGTGTATGTGTGTGTGTGTGTATTTATATATATATATATATAATATGCACAGTACACACATAGTATGTAAACAAACTTTATTTTGAATGTGATTAATACAATTATTATCTTTGTATTATATTAAACTATATTATATTTCTAGTCAAGATTTGAATAAACATGGCATTTTACACTGTGAATATTCTGACAAATTGCTGTGAATGTTCCTCTACAGTACATTTTACAGCAAGTTTAAAAAAATATATATAACATTTTAAAGCTCATTTTATGTTCTTCTCTGCAAATTGTTTGTATAATTGTGAATAAATGGATTAATTAATCCGTATATTCATATAATCTCTATTCACAGGCTTACTAAAGATGCAAATGGTTTTCATTTACGGTACTTTATGTAGCATGTGAGCTTGCATGTCACATTGTCAGGTCATCATGTGATTTAATCTTATTATGTATGTTTAATCTCACTGTGCATTTATCAGTAAGACTACTTGCGAAGGCTCATGCACTGTTAACTCTTTTTGTCTTAGCTTTCCAAGTTAACCCAGCTCACTCTTGGTGTATTTTCACCTCTGTCTCTCTTTCTTCCTCTGCAATTCTTTTCACTGGAATGCTGTCTACTTCCCAGCCTGCTTTCAAGGTCAGTATGCCTACTTTCCTCCCCTGCACTTCCTTACAACTGCAAATCAACTTCTTTAGGTTGTAACACAGAAACTATATGCCGCTTTACCAGGGCCTGCTCTGTAAATCATTTTAAGGATGGTTTGAATGATCCGGGACCTGTGTTTCTGAGGGGCCGTTGGGGGGAAAACTGTATCCGCTAGACGGGGGGAAAATAATTCAGTGGTTGATTGTGGTGTGGTGGTGCCCTTGGGCGATGCACTTAACCCCAATTTGCTCTTGTTGCCTCCATCACTCCCCTTGGACTTGCTTCTAAAGTTTCTATGGAAAAAGGAGAAATTGCTCTGACCTGAATTGATTAAAGTTCAAAAGAATGAATGAGGAAACCTGGGAAGGTCAAGCAGGCGCTACAAACAGAAGAGCTTGTCTTATTAATGCATGCTAGCTTACCTGTGAGGTCTGCTGAGACGAGTTCAGAAGAAGAAAAGGACTCGCCAGAGCATCTGCTGTATGCGGATGACAGATAGAAAGGATGTGGGAAAAGAACATTGGGAGAGCCCTTGCAGAACTTCTAATTGGAGCGTAAAGAATCTCCATCAGTCATTTTCTCCTGAGCGGTGTTGAAAAGCTTGCCTCTTCTGCCAGCGCACTGTCGATACGGACCCGTCCCGCTACAGTCGGGATCTCTGTGCTCAGCTTGTTTACCGTGGTTATTATTTGCATCTCTTTTTAGTTTGGTCTGGAACAGAGACTTGTCAAGCTGTTATATTTTTTCCGCTCTTGTTACTCCACTGGAAAACAAGCCGAATGTTACGGGAGCGCTTGACAGAACTGTCATTCTCTCTCTCTCTCTTGATCTCTTTCTCGCTCATCCAAATCCTCCTCCTCCTCTTTGTTTTTTGGCTTTTTTGATCTATTCTCTGGAACTCAGCAACACAACAAACAGGGCCGATTTGATATCTCCCCCAGATGAAGGGGCGAGGCGTAATGAAAAGGAATCCATGTCACTCTGAAATGAATTCTCCCCAGTGTTACGCATTCGCTGCTGAGCTCCAGAGCCTCTTGATTTAGTTTACAAATGCTTGACAATAAATGTGATGTGCATCGTTCCCTCAAGTATGAACGCTTCCGGTCTTCTCTTTCTTTGTTTATGTTCTTCGGTCTCATTCTGTCATTCTATTTTTTTATTTTCTTTCTCACTCTTTCCCCTTTCATTCTACCTCTAATTGTTCTCTGATTTTCATTCTACTTTCTTATTTTGTCTCTATGACTGTATCTCTTTTAATCTCTTAATTGTTGTCTCTTAGTCTCTATCTTTTTATTTTTATTTCTCTGTCTCTTTCTGACAGACTTGGACTAGTCTGTCTTTCTGCCCTGCCTTTTTAAATCATTTTTCATATGATTTTATATATTTATTTATATATATATATATATATATATATATATATATATAATTTAAAAATACTTTTAATTATATATGAATGAATGACTGAATGAATGATGCACTTATATAGTGCTTTATTGTATATTGTTGTACACCCAAAGTCTCTCCTCTCCTCAACCACCACCAGTGTGCAGCATCCACTTGGCTGATTTTTTCCAATATAAATATAATTATTTTGTCTACTGTATTATACTTTTTAATTATTATTTTATTACATAATTTTGTAATGTATTTGTGAACAATATTTGTATTATTATTTTATTTAGTATTTATAAGTATTTATAATTATAAGCATAATTATTTTGCATAGTGTTATCAGTTTTAATTCAAATTAGCTTGCAGCATGTTATTTTAGGAATATTTAATGTCTTTGTAATATGTAGTAATATATTTAGTCATTCCTCCCTCTGTTTTTCCTCTCTCTCCCACATTCTCTGTTTGTGTAATTTAAGTCACCGTTACTCATTCTGGAGTGGTAGAAGGCTGTATTTCTGGGTTTTGTCTCATTAATTCGGCGAGGCTGTTCTGCTGTGCTGGTCTGCTGCTGTCCCTCGGCAGGTGAAGGCCACAATCCCGCACAGACAGGGAGGTCTGCTTCTCTGGGCCTGTCGATAAGTGCATACGATCCGGCCGGCTTGGAGAACACCTCCGCCTGTCTGTTGTCTCTGTGAGCTTTTCAGTTAGCTTTGGCTGGCCTGGCCTCAGGGCCGACCACATGATTAACTAGATTAGTCAAGGGCTGGAGGGAATCATCCGCTCCACGCAGGACTGTACGTAAGAGACACCCAGTCGTGCACCTGGCCGCAAAACCTCCTCAGAAGCCAAAGTGTATTAGGCTCGAAAAGTTCGCGCTCACCACAGACAGAACTGTGAAAATGAGCCCCGCTATCAAGCAGCGGCTCTTGCCAGCTCTGCTCCACCTGCTGCTAAAGAAATGGCCACAGTCTGCGAAGAACCCACATTTCCTGTCTTTTATTAGTCCTGAGCTCATGAACATATCCTGAACGCCAGGAAGGAGATATCCGGCCAATATAAAGACACAATTGACATTAAAGGATGACTTCGAGAGGGATGAGGGATGAAGTAAACACACTCTTAAACAGTCTTTGATGGCGTTCCACTCTGTTCTCTGCCGGTCAAACAGGTCAGGCTTGCGATAAACAGAAAGGTTTTTGTCCTTACTCAACCTTTTTGCTGTTTATCCCATCCTGGACTGTTAGTGTGGGCACACTTTTGTGCAATTCTGTCAGCACGGTTGAAAAGAGCAAGAAAAATGACATCAAAAGTGGGCCCAAATGACTTGGATGGAAATGCGGCGTGGTAACAATCTCCAGCCTTCTGCGTTGCGCAGTCCGCTCATAAATGCAGGTTGGCTTCGTAACATAAGACGCTTTTCTGTTTTCTACCCAGAATTCCTCATAATGGCGTGATGGATTTATTTGTTCAACATCGATTTCCTTGTGCATTCATCTCGTGATCGCACCCAATTTTACCATTGGGTCTTGTTTTATGTTATTAAGTGTCAGGTGCGATTGCACTTTGGAGTAACGTTTGCTTTAATGCCCGCTGGGCCTCATTTCTCCAGTTAAGTGACCACGAAATGTAATTGTTTAGAAATGTGGGTTCATATTATTTTGAGAAAGGAAATTTTAAAAGAGCGAACATTTTATAAGGGGTCATTTTGAGGGCTTGCGCATTTTGGGTTGCTTTGTTTTCCTAGCTCGACCTTGCTGTGGTGGTCATTCAACAGCGTTCGCTTTTGCCTCATCGAGGCTTTGGAAGGACTTGTCCTTCCCTTGAGCGCAAATGTGAAAATTACTTTTTTGTGTTTACTAGATGCATGTTTCAAAGACTTCATTATGCGGAACTTTAGAACATCTATATAGCCGAAAGTTAGCAAACTTTCTGGTGTTTGCTCACATGCTTCAGCCGATATCTTGAGAATTTCAAAGTGCTTTCAAGCCTTACCCTGTAAACATTGCCTCGAGCTGTCTTGTATGAATTATTAATTGTAAGATCTGGACCAAAATAATGAATTACTATTTTTGATCATATTCAAGGGTTTGAGTTCTCTGAAAATAAGATTCATTAACAAGCATTAGATTTCGACTGGAGTGCAGAAATTCTCTTCTGAACGCATTTTCACCTGTGTCCAGATGTGTGTTTTGTTTGGATTCATATGTTACGTTTTGATGCATAATTAGTGTTTTTCCTCTTGACAAGCTCAAAATTGTGCTGAAAGATTATTTTCGTTCTCTCCCGCCCTGTCATAGAGCAATTTACCTGTTTTTCATTTTTTCCACTCATGTTAATGTTGCTTCCCTCATCGCCTGAAGCCGCACTGGCACTCAAATATAGTACAGTTTTCCTAGTATTGATAATATGGCCACTAATGCAACCTAAAGCTCAGCATAGAGAGGAGGAAGATGACAGGGTTACGTATGTGATCCAGAGCTTTATTTAGAGGAAAGGAAAATGTTGGCATTGGAAAAATTGAAGTAAAGAAGGCCTTTAAATGGGGTCTCTGCCCTTGAACACTTGCGTAGCTGTGTTCACTACACAGAGATGTTTCCATTTAGGCTTGTATGTTAGCATGAGAGTGAGATGTTCTCTTAAAATATATCTTGTATGGATTATTTTTTACAATACCGTTCAAAAGTCTTAGGTTGGTAAATTTTTATGTTTAAAAAGAAGTCTCTTATGCTCACCAAGGCTGCATTTATTTTATCAAAAATACAGTAATATTGTGAAATATTACTATTTAAAAAAAAAACGGTTTTCTATTTGAATATATTTTAAAATGTAATTTATTCCTGTGATGAAAAGCTGAATTTTCAGTATCGTTACTCCACTCTTCAGTGTCACATGATCCTTCAGAAATCATTCTAATATGCTGATGTAATGTTTAAGAAACATTACTTATTATTATCAATGTTGAAAATGGTTGTTGCTTAATATTTTTCTGTTTATCAAAGTTTTTTGATATATAGAAAGTTCAAAAGAACAGTATTTATTTGACAGAAATCTTTTGTCATTACGAATATTGTTCCAATAAATAAATACATAACTGTCACCAAACTTTTCATAGAAAAGTTAAATAAAAAAAGAATCAATTGTTTTTATACACTATGTACATTTTTTAATAAAATAAAACATATATACATACAGTGGGGCAAAAAAGTATTTAGTCAGCCACCAATTGTGCAAGTTCTCCCACTTAAAAAGATGAGAGAGGCCTGTAATTTTCATCATAGGTATACCTCAACTATGAGAGACAAAATAAGAAAAACAAATCCAGAAAATCACATTGTAGGATTTTTAAAGAATTTATTTGCAAATTATGGTGGAAAATAAGTATTTGGTCAATAACAAAATTTAATCTCGATACTTTGTTATATTCCCTTTGTTGGCAATGACAGAGGTCAAACGTTTTCTGTAAGTCTTCACAAGGTTTTCACACACTGTTGCTGGTATTTTGGCCCATTCCTCCATGCAGATCTCCTCTAGAGCAGTGATGTTTTGGGTCTGTCGCTGGGCAACACAGACTTTCAACTCCTCCAAAGATTTTCTATGGGGTTGAGATCTGGAGACTGGCTAGGCCACTCCAGGACCTTGAAATGCTTCTACGAAGCCACTCCTTCGTTGCCGGGCGGTGTGTTTGGGATCATTGTCATGCTTGAAAGACCCAGCCACGTTTCATCTTCAATGCCCTTGCTGATGGAAGGAGGTTTTCACTCAAAATCTCACGATACATGGCCCCATTCATTCTTTACTTTACACAGATCAGTCGTCCTGGTCCTTTGCAGAAAAACAGCCCCAAAGCATGATGTTTCCACCCCATGCTTCACAGTAGGTATGGTGTTCTTTGGATGCAACTCAGCATTCTTTCTCCTCCAAACACGACAAGTTGAGTTTTTACCAAAAAGTTATATTTTGATTTCATCTGACCATATGACATCCTCCCAATCGTCTTCTGTATCATCCAAATGCTCTCTAGCAAACTTCAGACAGGACTGGACATGTACTGGCTTAAGCAGGGGGACACGTCTGGCACTGCAGGATTTGAGTCCCTGGCGGCGCAGTGTGTTACTGATGGTTGCCTTTGTTACTTTGGTCCCAGCTCTCTGTAGGTCATTCATTAGGTCCCCCCATGTGGTTTTGGGATTTTTGCTCACAGTTGTGATCATTTTGACCCCACGGGGTGAGATCTTGCATGGAGCCCCAGATCGAGGGAGATTATCAGTGGTCTTGTATGTCTTCCATTTTCTAATAATTGCTCCCACAGTTGATTTCTTCACACCAAGCTGCTTACCTATTGCAGATTCAGTCTTCCCAGCCTGGTGCAGGTCTACAATTTTGTTTCTGGTGTCCTTTGACAGCTCTTTGGTCTTGGTCATAGTGGAGTTTGGAGTGTGACTGTTTGAGGTTGTGGACAGGTGTCTTTTATACTGATAAGGAGTTCAAACAGATGTCATTAATACAGGTAACGAGTGGAGGACAGAGGAGCCTCTTAAAGAAGAAGTTACAGGTCTGTGAGAGCCAGCAATCTTGCTTGTTTGTAGGTGACCAAATACTTATTTTCCACCATAATTTGCAAATAAATTCTTTAAAAATCCTACAATGTGATTTTCTGGATTTGTTTTTCTTATTTTGTCTCTCATAGTTGAGGTATACCTATGATGAAAATTACAGGCCTCTCTCATCTTTTTAAGTGGGAGAACTTGCACAATTGGTGGCTGACTAAATACTTTTTTGCCCCACTGTATATTTTCACAGGTTTCAGATTGTTTAGATATCTCGAATGATGACTCCAAATTCAAATGAATACAGACATTAATATTTTTTGATTTTAGAAATATCATTATTTGCAATCCAGGTGATTAGGTTACATGATGATTTTATCTTCTGATATTACTTTTCATGTAAATGCACTTGGGTGTTGTGTGGTTCATTGTTTCACTGTTACAGTGATACACGTAAAGCAGAGCTATATTTTGGGTCCATTTAAGGAATCTTTGAAATCAATATTTGACTGAATCTGACAGGATGGGCTAGATTAGAGTGTCACCATCACTTAGCGGACCATAGTGGAGCTCACTGAAAATATTGGCATGCATGCTAGTAATATCCACCTAACAAAGCATCTCTGTCAACAAGGTTCACGGAATGTTTGTTAACGTGAAAAAGTTTTGTTATACGCTGTACCTGTGCCATCGTACGCTTTTATCACAGCATATCAAAAATACCATAACGACTGGCAAATTACATCTGAATTAGATGTTGCTGTTCTGCTTTATTGTTGTAGAAGTGTTTCTTCCATGAACTCTGCAAAATGGGGTTACCTATCCCATCACATCAGAGCTCAAATGGAGACATATAAACATATAATCAAAACCCTGAATAAAGGCTGGCGCTCAATGCATAAAACAGTCAGCTGCTTATTGCAAGTGAAGCGGAGCCAAGCAGATGGCTTGGCCTCTTCTGGAAACACCAAATAGGAACATTCCAGTATATTTATGACCTGTTACACAAACTCCTGGAGCACACACACAAAGTCTTTCTTTTTGCTTTGTTATATGGTCATGTTATCTTCAAGATGTTTTTTTGACAGCACAGCGCAATTTGCCTGTTGTTTCCAGAATGGACATGAAATTGATTTGCGGCGCTTTTATTCGATTTTTTTAATAGCATCAAATTAGCAGTGTTGAGGAAACTACTTTGGAACTGCATCTTGTTGAGATGCTCATAAAATAGTTAAACAACAGCCAAGCTACACTTAGAGTAATAGTAGAGTTAACTAAAAATAGCTTTTTGAGAAAAATTCAGGAAGCATAATTGTCAGATGGTACTGCTTAATTCTGCATTCATTTCCAGAACTAACTAATAAAACTAGAAAATGCGTTTATATAACGAGCCGAAAACATTGTTTATATAAATATTTCAGTTTTAAATGAATTGGTGAATCATTTAAATGAATCAGTGAATTGTTTGTTTAAATCAGCGAATTGTTTAAATAAATCAGTGAATCGTTTATTTAATCGGTGAATCGTTTATTTATATGAACCATGTGAATGAACGGATTCACCAATTAAATCCTATTTCCCAATGCAACATTCAAGAGAGAGGACAAAGTTCACACTGCTGATGAAAAATACAGCGATGGAGCCATTTATCATGCTATACCGCCCCTTATTGGTAAATCCTCACTGTTTTGAAACAGCTGATGTGCTGTGGGCAAGTTAGTAGCATGCTGTTTTTAATTATTTACACCCTAAAGATGCAACTGATTCAAGGACCTATTGTGTTTTTGTTAGCCTCAAGACCCGATTTCTGATTGCGTTTGCAGTAATGTATGATTCTAATAAATATTAAATACAACAGTGGATGAAATAGTAGTAGACTTCATCTCTTTGTCGCCTACAATGTCAACACGTCTCATGAACCTCATGTCCAAAAGAAAAGAAAACCTTGCGAGCCTTCTGAAAAGACAGATAATCGCTCAAACCAGTTGCTCCTGTACTAGCAGTATGTCACCAGGCTAACCTGATCCCCAAACATTTGTATGGTAGTTGTTAACAAAGTTGTACTAGTATCTGCAACGGGAGTCAGAAGACTGAGGCTTTCCTCTGGTATTTCCACACAGAGACTCCACTGTGCTCAGGACAGCTCATCCAGAAGAACGATCAGGTTGTAGTAGTGCAGAGACTTGGTCTGCTTTCTCCAAGCCTTGTTCAACGTCACCTCGCTTCAGCTAACATGCTCTGAAAGCTCCAAAGCACCAACCGATGCACCTTGGTGCCGCTTTGCTGGCACACGTAGACGTGGCTTGTCATATTCCATAAGCCCCTATAATAACTCTTCAATTACCTTCGCGTATTGTGTGTCTTGGGCAATGCTCTGTGGTGTCAAGGGGGGGCGAGGGAGGTCTTTCCACAACGCTGTGTTATTACTCATTTAAAGACATTGGTGTTGGCATAGTAAGTGGTACATCTGTTCTGCAGGGCAGAGGCGCAGATTTTCGTTTTTTTTATCAAGTCAAGATGGTTAACAGTAACCGATCCCGGTTGCCACGCTGCCAGTGCGCAATACACCGATGGCGGCCACATAAACAGGAAAACTCTCGCGCTCTGATGCTCGTTGAGGCCGAGCGACCGCAGCATCTAGGCCTGTTGGTGCGACACTTCTCAGAAATGAAAACGGCTTGAATGCTCTTTTAATTTTATTTATTTCTTCCTTGTTAATAGCGCTTTGTGTTCCTGCGGGTTTCCATGCCACAGCAAATGGAGGAGGGAAAAGGATAATGAGAAAATTCCCAGATCTCAAACACAAACATACTGCCTTTCATTTGCAGCACAGCTTGATCTGTGGAGATCAGTCCTGCTCCCTTTGTTGACATTTATAATAAGCTAAACCGCTTTTGGCTCTTCTCATTGACCCTTCTGTTTTTACTTGACTGCTTGTATGTGTACAAAAGACGATAAAAATCTTTGAGGAAGAGGTTTGATTCTACTTGTGGCCTGATAATATTAGTTGGTATTTCATTTTATCTTTTTAATATACAATATTTTCCTAATTAAAATATATCAAATAATAGAAATTCAAATATATACAATCAGACCATGATCTGATTTCATCATTCAGACATAATGCCATTTTAATATGTTTTGTTTTGTTTTGACCCATTCCTAATTATACACTCTTAAAAATAAAGGTGCTTGAAAGGTTCTTCAAGCGATGCCATAGAAGAAGCTGTTTTGGTTCCACAAAGAACCATTCAGTCAAAGGTTCTTTAAAGAACCATCTCTTTCTTACCTTTTTATAATCTGAAGAACCTTGTTTCACCACAAAGAGCCTTTGTGAAACAGAAAAAAGGTTAAAGGTTCTTTATGGAGTCATTTAGACAAAAAGGTTCTTCTATGGCATCGTGAAGCACCTTTATTTTTAAGAGTGTATACAAAATATATTTCAGATTTTCAGATTAAAATTACCAGGACAGTATCAGTACAGCATCAAGTTGGATAAAAATTAACGTTTTTTTTTTTTTTTTTTTAATGGTATAGTAATATATATTTTTTTATTTAGTTTAAAAGGTACACAGTTAACTTAATAACTGTACTTTATTTATTTGAGCTTTAGTACAAGTTTTTAGGATGTATTTTATTTGACTTTTTTTGTTTTATTTTGACCCATTCCTAATTCAATACATAGCTTATTGCAAATTAAAATATCACAGAATTTCAGATTAAAATCACTTTAAATGTACAATAGGCATATGATCGGATTTCGTCAATGCATCATTATAACATTTTTATTTGATCTTTGTTTGATCATTCTATTTAATTTTTTAATTCTGAATATCATAATGCATATTTTCTTTAAAAAATAGTATTTTGAAACATTATGCATTATTTCATAATGTGCATTCTGCAAATCTTTTGGCAATGCTAGTTCCTGAAAAGCTGCTATACGTTTAATTATCAAAGACACACACGTTGTTCTCTCCTCATGTTTCCGTATCCATCCACCTCAGTGTTCATCTGTAAATGTCTGACTGAAATCTGTTGGTGTGTCCTTGCAGGCAAATGAAAGACCAAACCAAAAAGGTTTCCAACCTGAAGCACAAAGAGCAGGTGGAGAAGAACAAGAATGCTCAGTTGATGGAAGAGGCTCGTAAGCTAGAGGATAACATGAACGAGAGTTCTCAACAGATCAAGGTAAAATCCACATGACATTTATTTACTTTATTCACAGTTATGTACAGTTCTTGAGTCTGTTCCTTGGCTCATATGTTGTTGCCTAATTGAAATGCAGGATGAATCCTTGTGCCTTGTAATGGATTTCAAGCAAGGGTTTTACACACAAAACCACTGAAATCCGACTAGAGCAGTGGCTGTTATAGTCTTAACATTGAAACTCAACCCATAATGAGGCCCATCAACCTTTTAAGAGGGTCAAAGTCCCCCCAAAACCATGAGTTATTCACAAAAGCTCAATCTTTTGTGCAGCGTTTAAAGGTTTTCCTTTTGCACTGCCTAGAAATGTGTCTCCTCTGAGTGATCTGTCTTCTGATTATATAAGTTTGGATGTCAGCTCCGGTTCCTCATTTGAGAATTGCTGGGATTCTTCTCAGGTAAAGAGTGATCTCATGTTTCCCTCATCCAGACCGCATTCACGCACATCTTAACCTCATGTCCTCCTCTCATTGTGAGCTTTGGATTTTGGAAAAAGAGAAAAGGAGAGAATAATTGAACAATGAAATATGACACAGTTGTTCAGTGCAACCACAGGAACTATTTTTGAATTTATGGCTCCATGACGTTGAAGCAGAAGGGTCGGCGTCGGTATCCAGGTATCGGCGTGTTTAGTTTGAGCCGATTTGCAAATACAATCTATCTCATCCAGGATGATTTAACTTTCATCATATTGACTATTTTTGCCCTGATTTGACAGGATGGTGGTCTGTGGTGGCCGCTCCCGCCCTTCTAGAGTGAGGGTTCGAATAGAAAGCCAGAATCAGCAGTTAATGTCTGTGAGAATCTCAACACAAAAAGTCCCACTTTTTATGGAGGGGCTGTTTTTCCTCTTTGCCGTAGACCTCTGGACAACAATGCCACAGCGGCCCTCCCTTTGTTGTGGTTTTCGGTGTTTTTCCTGGCTGTCATTTTGTTCTTTCGATCATTCTCCGTTTTCACATTTTCCTTGTTCTGTGTCATGTGTTCTTTGTTTTCGTTCGAGTTCATATGCTCTTTTTCTGACAGCAGGATTAATGTGCTATTGGACCTCGACCTGTGGTACCCGGCGAGTGGTGTGTGCGCAAAAGTACGTGTTGCGGTCAAAGAGAGCTCATTTATGACTTCAGGGCCCCAGCATTCTCTGTGGGGTCACGTTGCCGGGAGCCCACATTGTGGCTTGCGCTCCCCCGTTCGAAGCACCCTGATGCGGCTGCATCACGGGCCTCGTCTGGAAGCGGCGACAGCTGCTTCCTTCAGCCAAGATCATCAACCACCACCTTCCCCTACAGGCACGTCACGATCAGGCCTTGAGGCCCTGAGACTCCAAATCAGGCGAACCCCGAGCTGTCTCCACAAGCTATTGGACGTGATTGGAAGGGAAACCGATTGTTGTTGATGATTCGGTATGGTTACGGTGGTCCCGCTCCAATCGGTTGGTCAGAGTGAGATGAGAGAGAAGTTAGTCCAGGACACCAGAGCAGTCGTTTCTCTCTGACCCGGCACTATAAATGGCTTTTTCAATCAAAGAAGAAGGTTTCCATTGGAGCCCTGAGGTGGGATATGGGGTGGTCGGTTGTGGTTGAGCACCAGAGCTGCACAAACACATTCAGAATAGCAACTGTTGACATTGGAGAATGTTAGATGGTCAGAAAAGAAGGATTCTCGCTTCTATTTCTTTAGCTTCCTGCTGGTGGCGTTGAGCTGCATTCACATGATTTGATCCAATCAGTCCTCTAATTAGTGGTGCTTTCTTAGGCAAGCATCGCTGTAACTTTGAACAAACCCATAGACCTTACTTTTAAACTTTGGTGTGTAATGCGTGCTATTGACATGATTCATACCTCAAATTGAGCTTGAACTGAATTGCCCTTAACACACAGGAAGTTGAACTGATATTGGAATGACAGGAAGTGGAAATTACTAGGTCTAAACTGCAATGCTAATAAATACAACGTAGGTAATGCATTTTGGGAAATGAAGTGGCATTCAGCAATCTGTTTGTCTGTAAGCCCTTTAAAACCTTCATGACTTAAACAAAAAATGGAACAACTTTCATTCAAAAATTTCTTAAAAATTGTTACGTTCCTTTTGAACAATGCTTATCAGGGTTATATGAAATTAAATTCAAATTCAACTCTTTCTTTTTTGCAATCTCGTTAAATTGTATTAAAATGCAATAATAATTTGGAATAAAAAAACTGTGAAACACAATTTTTTACAAATGTCTGGCTTTAATTTTTTTATGTTTCTTATGAAGTTTGATATGCTAAATACAAAAATTCAATACATTTTTGTGAGTCATTAACAGTGCTCATGAAAAAAACTATAGAAGCTTATCTGTAATTACTCATGCATAAAAAAAATCACCTGGTGCATGCATAATACTGAGCTAACAACAACAGTTTAACATAAACTGTTACCAATAGGGAGTCGTCCAAAACTTCAGAAGTGAACATTGAATGATTATTGTCTTTTATGACAAGTCCCACAATGTTCTGGAATGTTCCAAAAATCACTAGATTTTTTCAGAATGTTACAGACAGTTCTATAATGTTTCCATCCTTGCAAAAGCAAATTATCTTAAAAAAAACATGGGAAATTAGTACAAAAACCATTTGTACTAAACCAGTCTTTCATAATTAATGAAAGAAGTTCTAAAATTTACCTGACCTAAATATTAACTAAAATATTGATGCTACAATGATAATAATTAGCACCACAGAATTACAGAAAAAACATAAAAAATGACGTTATTTAATCACTTTGAATTAACCAACCCTAACCCTAAGTTTGTGCCTACTATCAACTACCAACAAACCCTTGAAACCAACACAGTTCACAGTGCTATTCACTACTTTGCTAAATCTTGGTAGTGACTTTTTAATGGGCAAGTATCAAAATGGTCAACGTCTAGTTAATTAAGATTAGCTGTTAGTTTCCATAAGATGAACAACTGGGGCACAGACGCTTGCATGGGCAGAGAATTGCAATGCAAGAGAAGGTCTTTGATCAACGGCCCTCAAGAGCGTGACTTTAACCTCTTGTGAATCATCCCTATCCTTTTTCATTTATCTCTCTAGTCTGATAAAACTGGAGATGGGTTTTTATAGGCCTCCACATCTCTTCAGCGGTTGAGACTTTTTCCGCCGTATACAGAGTTCCCAGACGTGCAATACGTACTGAATCATCAAGCCGTATCCCCCCCACCCCACCCTCTCCCGCTGATCAAATATCATCAGCCTGAAGAAATCAAGACTTTCACTGGGAAGCAGGATGGAGAGCGACAGCGGGGGAGAAAAGATGACATTATAATGAAGCCCAGTAAATACCTGTTTTACTGCGTGGTTGAATCTGTTCCCTTTTACTGCATGCCAAATACTCTCACTCCCAGCATGCCCTGTGACCAGAAGGCCCCACTGTATCCCAATCTCCACCTTGAACGGCCTTCATCAAATACATATACGATGGAAAAATTTCATGAGAGAGTTGTAAAGAAAATACAACGGTCAAAGAATGGAAAGGTACATCCAGTCAGCATGCTTCAGTTCAGAAAGGCTGAACATATTCCACCACATACTTTGTGCAATCATCAAGGCAAGCTCAGAAAAGGGTTTCCCCCACAGGTGCAATGTGTGCACTACTCCAGAGAAGCTATTAGACTGACTCCGGAGCGCTGCACATTACGAATAGCGGTTTTAAGCCATAGGTCTTCTGTTTATAAGTCTCACAGCCCCTTTTATGTTTGGTACAATGTGCTTTTGTGTGGTTGTAAACATCAGCACTCAAATGCAGAGAGCTTAGAATGACACCTTTAGTGTGCAATTGTGGAACAGTATTTTATAACATTTGGCGAGTTAGGGATCATGCTGCTAATGGCGCTTTTCCACTGCATGGTACGGTTCGGCACGGCTCGGTACGGTACGGTACGGCTCAGTTCGGGTCGGTTTGCATTTCCACCGCAGTTTAGTACCGCTATAGAGTGGGCGGGATTATTCACGCGTCGTTATAATTGCGCCGCCTCTACTGCCGTGACATCATCGTAAACGCGCCACAAACAAACTCACAACAAAGAAAGGAGACGGAATAGTGTTCTTCACTCTCGGCATGTGGATGTTTTTAACAGCAATGGAGAGGTCTATGAGAATGCTTGTGATTTACCCCCAGCAGCAGAGACTGTGGTGGCAGTGCCGCGGGCTGTAGAGGAGGAGAGCAGGGATGTTCGTGCAGGTGTGCTGCGTTACTTGATTAGTTAACTATTCATGCAGCGTGTTCTGTAAAGTGAATTATCAATAAACTTTTGAATATTTCAAAATGTACAATGTATCCCTTGTTTTTTTTTATTTATGTGATGATTTTTATAATCGCGGCATTAATCATGTCTTTTTCAAGAGGTTCATTACGTGCTCATACAATAATACATATTTAATATAGTCTGGAGGTACACTTATTCGATCAGATTGTTTTTAATTGAAGCAAAACACAGATACAAAGGTAAAAATATAAACATAAAACATACTCTGAAAATATAGAAAGTTCAAAAGTAACGTTATATATAAGGCTTTTTCCTTGATCGTGCCATCAAGCTCTCACTGGATCCGCTCCTCGGCTATCAACGAGAGGAACGTCTGAACTTCCTCAACAGACAACGACACTGCTATTTTGTGGTTGATGCAAAATGTGCATTTGTTTAAACAGAGTTGCGTCCGATCCTTCGCTGGCTGTGCTGATTTAAATCTAGCGGGTAGGGCTGTAGAGGAGGGTCTCGTGTCGCAAGTTCAGTGACGCAGTAATGACGATTTTCTCCGGCCAATCAGTGATCAGCAGAGTTTACACGTCACGTTTTGGTAACGGTACGGCTCGCATGGAACCTCGACCGAAGTGGTACTAAAAAAGTACCAGGTACCAGGTACAGTACCCAGTGGAAAACCCCCCAAAAGTGAACCGTACCGTACCGTGCCGTACCATGCAGTGGAAAAGCGCCATAAGTGCTCTTACAAGCACTGGTGGTCTGCATGTAAGTTTCTGCATGGTTAAGAGAGACTGAATATATTTGAACCGCAGGTTCATTTATCTTCATGCTTTTAATTAAATTACGTTTATATTATTATTTTATTTCATTTAAATTTTTTAACAGCAGGGGATTCCTTAATGTCTGACAGAAAAAACCTAGAGAAAAATATAGTGAAACTAGTCAACTTCAATAATTAACCATTCTTGACCCATCCTTAACAAACACATTATGTAAAGATTTATGTGTTCGCATTTGCAGGCAAATTAAAAGATCTGACAGGTGATGGCGACACACTGTAGTTAATAAAGCCAAAGTGCTGCAGGCGAATCGCAGGTTTATGGTCCTTTTTAAACACGCAGATATAAAAGAGTCAAACGGGAGCTTTTTATGACTCGCTGGCCTGCCGACGCTGCTTTTATTGAGGGGGAACATTATTATGTCCCTGGGGGGAGGCCTTTTTTCATCCTAAATGTCATTTTCTCAACCTGCCATAACAGACTGGTTGCAGTGCAACATCCAGGATCCATTAGAAAGCTATAGTTGGCACAGAAATGTCTTAGGAAATGGAATCCAGTGGGATGGGTGAGCATACCTGGTTTGCTAGTTTTAGCTGGATCTCTGTTTTGTTCTTTTTTTTACATTTTGTTTGTTTAATTTAGTTTTGCTTTGAGGTTTTTGTTTGGGCTTTTTTGTTTTGGGTCTTTGTGCTTTTCGTTGTTTTGAGTTTTGTTTTTATCAGGTGTTTTTGTTTTGTTCTTGTTTTACATTTAGTTTTAGTTTAGTTTTATGTGTTGCTTTGAGGTTTTTGGGGGTATTTTGTTTTGTTTTAAATTGAGTTTGGGTCTTTTTGTTTTGCTCTGATTTTTTTTGTTCTTTTATGTGTAGGGTTGGGTATGTTTTTAGTTTTTTTGATACCGGTGCCAAATCGATACTTTTAAACATTATATTTGATAAACGTTTTGAATGATAAAATAAATACAATAAACACTCGACTACGCCAATGTATGGTTTATCTGTCTTATTCAAACCATCTCTGGTATTTTCATAATAAAGTATATTTATAATCCATTGCTAATTGACGTATTAGTAGCCTTTGGATTAGTAGTAGCTTAGCTAGTCAGAGCAAGTACTGCATTCACGCTCCTCAAATGCTCTCATTTCCTGAGTTGTGCTTTTAATTCGGAATTTAAAAACAGCACACTCGCGTTACTACAAAGATTTGTTGGACTTGTATTATTAGAGCGTTCCGAATTGAGTTAACGCACATTTTCTCAGTCAGGAAATCATTTTTCACATGCGGTGCCGGATGATGGGTCTTGCGTCCGTTTCGGAGAAACAAAGGACACATATTTTAACCGATCGCTCAGGCATGGCACCGAAATGAGGCACCGAAATCTGCGTTCTGATTCGGTTCTAGTACATACCGGTTACATAGGTACCGGTGCCATATTGGTACCGGGTTTCGGTTCCCAACCCTAGGTATGTGTTTTGGAGACATTAAACCGGAAGTCCAGTTTTAACCAGTTAAAACCAGCAAACCTGGCTGTTTTTTCATCAGGGAACTGTAATGTTTCTTACAAATTGCTTGTGCTTGACCTAACAACGATGTGTGCGTGTAGAGGAACCATCTTTGGATTAGATGTTGCATTACTGTCTCGGGCAAATTAGCGCTGGCAGCTTCAGGTTAGGACTTTTTTTTTTTTTGAGGTCTCTCTGTAATGTTCTCGAATGTTCCACTCTGTCTTCCAAAACCTCTGAAGACTGACGAGAGATCAGAATTTAGTGGTAACACTGAGCAGAGGTGAAACAAAACTGTGGTAAAAATCCACCCTACAAGGTCGTCATCACTAATGCGGTGGCGAGAGCCATTGCTCAACACTCAGAGGGAAACGGAAAGAGAGGGAGGTAAATCGAGGCCGAGACTGATGAATGGAAATAGCACAGGAAGAAAAGCAAGAGGCGCAGTGTACTTCACACATGAAAGCCTTGATTCTGCCACTCATCACCTCTCGAGCGCGAACAGGTCAGGAGGGAGCTAACAGACGCCAGTCGTGTGACTGACACTCCAAAGCGCTGGTGGAGAGGAGCTCTGACAAGAGATCGGCTTCTTATTGCAAGCTGTGGGAATCAAGAGCACCTTGTTTGGTTGTAGGAATGCATTGGCCTGCAACAGTTCAGTTGTCTTGTGTATGTTAGAGATGGTGTGTTAGCATGACTGCTCAAACAGTCAAAAGGAAGGAAATGCCATTTTCTTTGTGGGCTTTCCAAAACTTTTTTTTGTCTTCTGTAGTCTGTACTGTTGCAAGTCCCAGATGCCAGAAAGCATATGACATAGCAGTCGTTGAGTAATGAATGGTAGAAATCTCAGCGCTACAACTATGAGAAAGGAAATCATGCCTTAAAATTAGAAGATCGTATTGCTTTTTTTGGCAAGGACATCACCTGATCGTTTGCTACGGAACACGAATCCACATGAGAGGGATGATACAGAAAAAATAGCTTGGCTGGAGCTAAACACCCTACATTTATTATCCACTTTTTGTCTTCTCAAATTGACATGCACTTTTTAAGTGTTATTTTTTGTTTCGTTTTACAATCCATTTCTAATAGCATTGATTGTATCTTGAATGTGCTGTAAGACAAAATATGTTTGTATTAAAGATACATTCTCTCTCTAAAAAGAAAAAAAAAACTGTTTACTAGGGATGTAACAATTCACTCAACTCACGATTCGATTTGATTCACGATTCAATTCGATTCATGATTTTTTTTAAACAGAATTAGATTTAAAACAAATTATGAGTTAAATGTGTCATTTTATTATTGCTTGGAAAAAATGCTGCACGTTTCTTTGTGAAATTGAAATATAACATTAATAATATACTAATATAGCACTTGCATATTATTGCTCTTTTGTTGCTTTTATTCTCCTTGTTTGTAAGTCACTTTGGACAAAAGCCTCTGCTAAATAACTAAATGTAAATATAATGTAAATGTAAATAACAAAACTAAATTGAAATTTTAAAACAAGCTCCAAATCAAATAAATAAGGAACACAAATAAAATAAATCTCTTCATATAAACAAAAGACTTTGTCTGTGCTCTTTCCGTTTAAAATTAGAGGCAACCACTGCATTTTAATCATGATCCAAACAAAGATGCAGCATACATGCAACATGAGCAGTTTTAGTCTAAATTAGATTGTATGATTTACAAATTTGAAGCAAAAACAGAATGGTCTGACTTCAGTTTTGTGAAACTATATATAAAATATATCTGCATGGAACAGAAACAGAAGTCGAGCTGAATGAGACGCAGATTCACTCTCTGCCAGCAGGTGGCGCTTAAAGCGTTTCCTTGGTTTCCGCTGTGAACAAAGCAGCGTTGCACTTATGAACATTAGTATGCATTATACAGAGGCAAGATGAAAATAAAAATACCATCTAAACTTTTCTAAAGACAGTAATTTCCCCTCAGACATACATTCATATAAACTCCTACCCTAACTGAATCGCGATTTGTTTAGCATCTCAACCGATTTGAATCGTCAGATATTTGAATAGATTTTCAGCCGGCTCGTGGTTAATCGTTACATCCCTACAGTTTACGTGTTTAATGCAGTGTTGCTTAATTTCTTGTTTCAAGCATTTTTATATCTTTTAACTTGAAAACTAGATGAAAAATACTCATTAAGAATAGCTTTTTTGCAGTGTGTTATTGCAACACAAGTTGGCAAATACTTTGGTGGATTTCACTCTCTCCTCATGCAAATAGATCGGAGCTGAGCTTGCATGACTAGAAAATAACTGCCTGAGGGAGTTACCCAGATCCAAAATGGCCGCCAAGTTTGCTAACTTGCTTTAAAAAGAATTTTGCCTTTGCAGAGCTGTACCATCTGATAGCCATCAGCTGCATATGCAGGCCCTCCACCCCTTCAATCAGAACAGAGCCTTGTTGTTTACACCCATATTTGTTCTGCTACATCTCAAGTCTTTTTCCTCCTCCTTATGCTAAGTGTTTAGCCTCCAGCTGTGTGGGACGTTCTTGCTCTCATTCTTGTGCTTTTTGTTTTTTGGGTCCACTGTCATGTGCATAAACTAGTGGCTTTGAAACTGCCCCAGTGGCTTCCCTGCTGAGGGCAGAATTTCCCCACAGAAATACTTTGATGATAATGACTTTATGCTTTGGGAAGCCTGTTTTATGACATGTTGTGCCCAGACACCCGCTATCGTTCAATGCACGGTAGAGCAGTGATCACAGGACTGTGAATTAAAGGTCAGCTTCCCACCACCACAGGCGGAGGGTGGAGAGACCTGAAGGTCTAACACACCTGGCCAATGTTTTTCCTCATGCTCATCTTTTTTTTGTACTCCGCATAATAGGTGTTTATGCATGTACCATGAAGCATAAGCATAGGGTTGGCTGTGCCACTTTTTACTTATAAATGAGAAATGAAACTAATATTATATTTCTGTGTTATTTTCTAATAGCATTATAGTTTTTATAAATATTTACATTTTGTCTTTTATTTTTATATTTTCTTTTTTCAATTTCATTTTAATATTTTGTATGGCATAGTTTTTTATTTCAGTTTAGTGATAATTTATTTTCATTCCTTTTTCTTTTCTTTTATGTTTTTGTTGTTGTAGTAGTATTACTTCAACTTAAAATATTAGTGTCACAATGAAGACGGGAGGATTCAGTTGCGGAAAAAGAGAGTTTATTACAAGAAGTAATACACAGCGAGAAACTAAACGGAGCTTTCCGTAGGGCGGAGGCGGAGCTTCCGTAGGGCAGAGGCGGAGCTTCCCGTAGGCAGAAGCGGAGCTTTCCGTAGGCAGAAGCGGAGCTTTCCGTAGGCAGAAGCGAAGCTTTCCGTAGGCAGAAGCGGAGCTTTCCGTAGGGGCTGAGGCGGGTAGCGCAGGGAAGCAATGGGCAGACGAGTCTCCGGCGATCGGAGTCCAGGAAAGCAGCAGGGCTCAGGAATCGCGGAAACCAGGAACCAGAAACGCCTCGTAAACGTCGACCGCAAACTGCAAGGATCTGACAAGAAGGAGAGCGTGACAGGAACTGATATAGCCCAATGGTGATGACTCTCAGCTGGAGCGAATTAGCCTCAATCACACACACCCACAGACACCTGCTCACACATACGCACATGCATACAGACAAGACACGGTGAGGATGGGACCGGGAACCCATGAACCGTGACAGTACCCTCCCCTAGGGCGCCTCGGCGCTCCCAGCCGACCTTCTACCTGTTGATTGTAATCATCAATAAGGGAGTGATCCAATATGTCCCTGGCCGGAACCCAACTTCTCTCCGGACCGTAACCTTCCCAGTCCACCAAGTATTGAAAACCTCGTCCCCTCCGCCTCGAGTCCAGAATGCGATTGACCGAATAGGTGGGTTCCCCATCTCGAGTCGCGGGGAGGAACCGGAGTAAGGCGGATTAAGGGGAGACCGAAAACGGGTTTAATTTTGGAAACATGGAACGCGGGATGAATTCTCCTGTACGCAGGAGGGAGTTTGAGGCGGACTGTCACCGGACTAATAATCTTGGTGACAGGAAGCGGGCCAATAAATTTGGGAGCCAACTTATTACACACGGACCGGGCGGAATGTTCTGGGTAGAAAGCCACACTTTTGACCAACGGCGTGAGACGGGAGGCTTCGACCGGTGGCGATCAGCCTTAGCCTTGGTGCACGCCCCACCCGGAGGAGAGTCTCTCGGGCTCTCGTCCAGGTACGGTGACACCTCTGGACGAAGGCGTGAGCAGAGGGACCGCGACTTGGATTCCATACTAGGGAAAAGGGGTGGCTGGTAACCTAAACTACACTCAAATGGCGAAGGCCCGTGGGCGACACCTGTAACGAGTTGTGAGCGTACTCAACCCATGAAAGTTGCTGACACCAGGAAGTGGGATTCTGAGTGACCAAACATCGCAACACCCTCTCGAGATCCTGGTTGGCCCGCTCAGTCTGACCGTTGGTCTGAGGGTGAAACCCAGAAGACAAACTCACAGTCGCCCAGTAGTCGACAAAACTCTCCAAAATTTGGACACAATTGGGGACCCCTGTCGGAAACCACGTCTGCCGGGAGGCCATGAATGCGAAAGACGTGATCAACTACCGTAGCCGCTGTCTCCTTGGCTGAGGGCAATTTGGGCAAGGGAATAAAGTGGGCCGCCGAGAACCGGTCCACTACGGTTAAAACAACCGTATTACCCAGGGAGGTGGGAGGGCAGTAACGAAATCTAGCGATATGGGACCAGGGTCTCGAAGGGACTGACAGCGGCTGAAGTAACCCCTCTGGAGGTCGATTGGAAGTCTTACCGAGCACAGACTGAGCAGGCCAAAACAAACTCGGATATCGCGAGCCATGGCCCGCCACCAGAATCGTTGTTTAACCAAAAACATGGTGCGACCGATTCCTGGATGACAAGCCACGTTGGAACAGTGACCCCACTGGATGACGTTGGACCGTAACCCTCCGGCACAAACAACCGGCCCGTTGGGCATCCAGGCGGGCGTTACCCTTCAAGGCCGTCGGACCTTCGATTCGATCTCCCAAGTGACTGCAGAGACAACCAATCTCTCAGGTATAATGCACTCGGGAGACACCGGGCGGTCCGAAATGTCAAAAATGCGTGACAAGGCATCGGGTTTGATGTTTTAGAACCCGGCCGATAGGAGATGGAAAAATCAAAGCGTCCGAAAAATAGTGCCCAACGAGCCTGCCTGGAGTTAAGACGTTTGGCGGACTGAATATATTCAAGATTCTTATGGTCGGTCCAAACTATGAAAGGAACCCCCGAACCCTCTAACCAGTGACGCCATTCTTCCAACGCTAGCTTGACGGCCAGCAACTCTCTGTTACCGATGTCGTAATTGCGTTCGGCAGGAGACAGTCGATGGGAAAAAAACGCGCAGGGATGCACCTTGTCGTCCGAGGTAGCCCGTTGGGATAGCACTGCACCTACCCCCACCTCTGACGCGTCGACCTCCACCACGAATTGGCGTGTGGGATCAGGGGCCCGGAGAATGGGTGCCGAAACAAAGCGGCCTCTGAGTTTGGTAAATGCGGCCTCGGCCGCATTCGACCACCTGAACGTCATCTTGGTGGAGGTCAAGGCAGTCAGAGGTGCGGCTAGTTGGCTGAAATTGCGAATAAAACGCCGGTAAAAATTAGCGAACCCCAGAAACCTCAGCAGGGCCTTGCGGGAATCAGGGGTTGGCCAATTTACCACAGCCTTAACTCTGTCAGGATCCATGCGAACTCCCTCCGGCGACACTATGAAACCCAGGAAAGGAACCGACTGTGCATGGAACGCGCACTTCTCCGCCTTGACAAAAAGCCCATTCTCTAACAACCTCTGGAGCACTCGCCTGACGTGTTGAACATGTTCCTGGAGAGAAGAAGAAAAAATCAATATGTCATCCAGGTAGACATATATGAACTGATCGACCATATCTCTCAACACATCATTGACGAGTGCCTGGAAGACCGCGGGAGAGTTAGAGAGCCCGAAAGGCATGACCAAATACTCAAAATGCCCTCTGGGGGTATTAAACGCGGTCTTCCACTCATCCCCCTCTCTTATGCGAACCAAATGATAAGCGTTTCTAAGATCTAACTTAGTGAAGATGGATGCTCCCTGCAACCTCTCGAAGGCTGAAGACATCAACGGCAAAGGATAGGTATTCTTTACCGTGATGTTGTTCAAGCCCCGGTAGTCAATACAAGGTCGCAGAGAACCATCCTTCTTCGCGACAAAAAAAAATCCTGCCCCCGCTGGAGAAGAAGAGGGGCGGATGAACCCGCTGTCAGAGAATCAGAAATATATTTCTCCATGGCCTCCCTTTCCGGAACAGAAAGCGAGTATAATCTGCCCTTAGGCGGAGACATACCTGGTACTAAGTCTATAGCACAGTCGTAGGGACGATGAGGAGGGAGAAGCGGCCCTGGACTTACTGAACACCTCCTTCAGGTCGAGATACTCCTCGGGCACGTTAGACAGGTTCCCCATCTCCTCCTGCAACACAGAATCACACACAGAAAACCCAGCAGACACAAGACAAGAGGCATAGCAGGCTCGACTCCACTCCGACACGGTGTTACGACCCCAATCCACCCGAGGATTGTGTTGAATGAGCCAGGGGTGACCCAACACCACCGGGGCCAGGGGTGAGTGGGTGACGAGGAACGTGATGGTCTCAGAGTGGTTGCCTGAGGTGACGAGGGTGATGGGTACCGTGGAGAGACTGATCGGAGGAAGTGACTGTCCATTAAGGGCGCTGACAGAGATCTTGTGACGGAGGGGAACCAAGGGAATGTGAAGGAGTTGGGCCAGGGAAATGTCCAGCAGGTTACCCTCGGCTCCGAGTCTAGCAGCGCCGTCCCTCATGTCGTTCGGCCGCCCATTGCAACCTCACCGGGAGGAGGGTGGTGGATGAGGCTTTGTTGAGAGACACCCCACCCGACAGTAGCCTCAGACCTACTGTCGGGCCTGGTCTTTTACGGGGCACTTCACCAGGAAATGGCCAGCCGCGCCACAGTACAGACATAGTCCCCTCGTCCTCCGACGGTCTCTCTCCCCGGAGGCCGAGCTCTACCCACCTGCATGGGTTCGTCAACCGACAGTGACCGACCGTATCGCCGGTGTCGAAGAAAGGATATCTCGGTGTTAACTTGCGTCGACCGCGAAGATCGCGTTGCTGAAGCCGTGCATCCACGCGTAAGGCCAAATCCACAAGTTCGTTCAACCCGAGAGGTAACTCCACCACGTCGATCTCTTGTTGGATACGGTCGGCCAGCCCATGCAGGAACATGTCCCACTGCGCCTTCTCGTTCCACTCACACTCTGCCGCCAGGGTCCTGAACTGGATGGAATAATCAGAAACGGACTGCTCCTGGCGGAGATCGGCCAGCATGCGCGCTGCCTCGCGCCCGACCAGCGCGCGATCGAACACCCTCCTCATCTCCTGAGAGAGTGAGTGGAACGAGGAACAACAGGGATGGCGATTTTCCCACACCGCCGTTCCCCACAATGCTGCCCTTCCTGACAGCAACGTAAGCACTAGTGCCACTCTGGAAACTTCTGTGGCAAACGTCAGTGGCTGGAGCGAGAAAAACAGAGAACACTTCGTCAGAAACGCTCTACAGAGGTTAGGATCTCCGGCATACATCTCCGGCGCCGGGAGTCTAGGTTCGTGCTGAGGGCTGTGGTTCCCGGGGATGGAAAAGCTAGGCGGTGTGGGTGGCGCAGCGGGTGATCTTAATAACTGTACCTGGGTTGTGAGCTCGGACACCTGCGCTACTAACGCCTGCACAGCTCGCCCGGTGTTCAACATATTCTCCTCCTGGAGATCCATACGAGCGTTGTTGCCGGCTAACAGTTCCTGCAAACCACGAGTCTCCGCTGAATCCATGAAGATTGGTCAGATCCTTCTGTCACAATGAAGACGGGAGGATTCAGTTGCGGAAAAAGAGAGTTTATTACAAGAAGTAATACACAGCGAGAAACTAAACGGAGCTTTCCGTAGGGCGGAGGCGGAGCTTCCGTAGGGCAGAGGCGGAGCTTTCCGTAGGCAGGCGGAGCTTTCCGTGAGGCAGAAGCGGAGCTCCGTGGGCAGAAGCGGAGCTTTCCGTGAGCAGGCGGAGCTTTCCGGGCAGAAGCGGAGCTTTCCGTAGGGGCTGAGGCGGGTAGCGCAGGGAAGCAATGGGCAGACGAGTCTCCGCGATCGGAGTCCAGGAAAGCAGCAGGGCTCAGGAATCTGGAAACCAGGAACCAGAAACGCCAGAACGTCCAACCGCAAACTGCAAGGATCTGACAAGAAGGAGAGCGTGACAGGAACTGATATAGCCCAATGGTGATGACTCTCAGCTGGAGCGAATTAGCCTCAATCACACACACCCACAGACACCTGCTCACACATACGCACACGCATACAGACAAGACACGGTGAGGATGGGACCGGGAACCCATGAACCGTGACAATTAGAGGGCAATATTAACTGAAATAAGTTTATTTTAGCCTTTTAATTAGCAAAACATATTTTTACCAGTTATAGATTTAGTTAACAATAACAACACTGGTCTGCTCACATCCAGAAATGCAAAAACCTCTATTACATATAACCATAGAAATATGACATATATCAGAAAAGTCAATGTGGAATACAGGAACATTTTAAATGTCAAATTAAAAATAAGAACATGAAAAGTCTTTTTCCTAAGAAATTCTGTGTGCTGTATATGGTTTTGAAATGAAGGCATAAACATTAATTTAATTTATCTTTAAATTATTGAAAATAAAACGATTTATTTTATAAAACTAATTTTAATAGTAGCCTAGTAGTAGCAGTATGCTTTTGCTTTTTGACGGATTGCCATGAATACCTTTACAGTTCTGTGTGTATATGATATGACGCTAGTTTTCCTTAAATCAAATGGTAAAATGCTCTTGAAGTGACTCTCAGAGCAGTTCTGGAGATGTTGTTCATATGTTTATGTCCTCATTTAGTGAGACGGCAGACGCTGAAGTCACCGCGAGCGTCACGTGCTTCAGTCTGTGTGTAGTAAAGAGAGCAGACTGCTCCGTACGCATTCGAATTGCTCTCGAGGATGTCAAACACTGATCAATCTATGGCGTGCCGCTTCCAGTCGAACACACCTAGTGCTGCAGGCTTATTGCCTCACTGACGTTGATGAGATTAACCCCTTAGGTATCGAAATTTGGTACCGAATGACAAGACATTTTTCAATACTCGATAGTATCGAGGCAATTCGGTCAGTCCCTAAAAAGTATCATACATATAATGCATATTACATAAAAAATAATTTAGGTAGTTATATTGGCTATTCAACAACATAGGCCTATTACATATTTATTAAGTTCTGCCATGTGAAAAAATGAATTTTAACATTTTTGCATTGAAAACTGCTTGTCACTTTTCTCAGTCATGGGCAGAAAAATATGGACTTTTTCTATAACAAAATAATCATATACTGTTTGCTAGATTTACGACATGGCACGTCTTACCCCACTCCTCCAACATCAAGCCATCAACTTGATGTAGAACATGCGGAAAGCCGTGTAAGATTGGAGAGAGAGAGAGAGGGGTTGAAAGAAAGATGTAGAAAGAGTTGGAAGATGCCGGAAAGGCCTCGCTTCAAAGAACCACATCACAGGAGGTTATAGAAATGAAGTAAACAGTGTTCGTAGCGCTTAGATCTGCAGTAACCACAGCACCCAGAGGCTTGATATCCAGCTCTCTTGGGAGCGTTTCAAAGCCCTGTTTTGAGCTCGTCATGGAAGCTTAGATTTCTTTCTGCTTGTCACTCACTCTAATTCCCTCCTCTCCTGGCCTTCTTGTTATTGATTGCGTTCACAAATTAACAACACTATTTTATTGTGGCCCACTTTCAGCTACTTCGATGGCTGTTCTACTGTTTTAAACAACTGTGGATTTGCTGAACGTCCGATGAACTCATTCACATTAGCTTTGTTGTGTCTCTTGACTTTCTAAATAGTTAAAACCAAATGTGGTCCAGTCTAGCAGAGCATTTCGCCAGTATCCCTGCTTTTCAACTCAAACCATATCCAGGATTGGGAGCTTGGATCAGATGGTGGGGGTAGGGAGAATCACATCCGCATGTTCTCATTTCTTTAATAAACTTCCAAGGTCTTTTTTATTGGGCCTGTTTGTTGGCGTATGTTGTTTGATGTTACCATGCTTTTGGCTGTCTTTTATGCTTTCCCCAGCCAGGAAGGATGGACACCTGCTGCTCTTTCCGGTTCTTTCATAAACATTTGTGATTCCTTGCTCTCACACCCAAAACGGTACAGAAGAATCCTCTTGCTGGGAAAACGACTGCTTTAAGGGACATATGCTACCAAACCCTCCACTTTGGCTGTGTCTTTTCTTAGACGTTTAGCTGAGGTCATGCTGAATTATTTTAAATAATGTCTTACTATGACCTAAACTCCTCTCCCTAATGAACTGCTGAAACTGCTTGAGTCCTGGGACAGCGCAGCGACACTGCAAACACATTTTTCAGTCAAAAGCCATTCCTTCCAAAAAGAAGCCACAGATGGGAGCGAAAGGGGTTCGTGTTGAATTAGGACTCCCTAGGTCAATTCTTTGTGTGTGTGTGAGCATGTCAGACAGCTGCAAGTCATTCTGCCTCAACTGTGCGAGCTGAGCTTTTATTCTTCAGGCTTGTCCTGCTCATCTCCTAATTGGATGTGCGAGCTGCGGAGAGCTGGGCAGATTCCCCAGCGAGCCCCACCCGAACCCGACCGGTCCCTACGATACAGCATGTGGCTTTGATTTGTGGCTTCCCTGAGGTGTCTCCTTCTATCATCTGTGTGGTTTTGGCACCAAAAGCATTACCGTAATGAGATATTGACCAAGCAAAAAGGATTACTGTCGCTTTAAATCAAACCAAAGTGATTGCGGTCTGCCTGCGAGAGGAAAGTGGAAGCTAAATATGGTCAAAATAAGATAGAAGAGAGAGCTTTTATACCACATGCTGTGATCTGTACCCCCGTCCCTCCTTGTGTCCTGAACTTCCTGTAATTGCTGACCTTGGTTACTGAAAAATCCTGCCGATTTAACAGATGCATCTGGTTATCGGCATTGCCTCTTGTTGCAGGAATTTGCAGTGTGGGATTCCAGATGAAAATTATGAAAATGGTGTCTGGGATTGTGTGCATCAGGCCTCTTGTCTTGATATTGAAAGTTGATGCATGTAGTTGGAAGGAATTTTAGAGACAAAATGATCAGTCTTATAATTACATCTCGAAGATTTGATTATTGATCCTGTGTTAATAATGCCCAATTATAGCCCACAGAATGCCAATAAGTGAATAATAATAATAAAAAAATATATATATCTTGTATCAATGTTCAAATTACCAGCAAATGCTTGGGGAAAAAAGGGATCCTATGAAAGGAAGTTGCTTTAAAAAAAAAATAACGCATGCTAAAAAAATGTCTACCAAATGCATAATTGTAAAATTAAAACTCAAAGTCCCCGTCACGGTCAGTTTTGCATGCTTGCTTCTTCATAAAAAGCTTACAAGCTCTTGATTTTTCTCTCACAGATGCATCTGGTTATCTGTGTACCTTCACATTGCCTGTTTTAGCAGGAATTTGTGGTGTGGGATTCCAGATGAAAATGTTCGCTGTGATCATCGGCGTCTGGGATTGTGTGCATCAGGCCTCCGTCTTCATATTGAAGGCTGATGCTTTTAGCTGGAAGGCAGTTTCTCAGCATGGAGGCCATTACCACTGTAGAGCTCCATTTGTATGAATGGCAGTTTGTGTGTATGTGTGTGTAGCGTCTGTTTGCTGGTTGTGTACGTCAGAGTGCATGTTTGTAGAGGTCTGCACTAAGTGCCTCAGGCCTGCCAAACGAGTCAGGACTTTTGTAGCCGATTTTGAAATGTGGGGGGAAAATGAAATGTGAATGTTCCTTGAAATGGAGCAGCGTAATGAACTCAAGACGGTTGCCATATTCAGCACTGCTCTGGCGTTTCTCCATGTATCCCACAATGCCTATTCATTTGAGTCCCTAACCATTGCGTTCTTTCGCTCTCTAGCACACTTTCAATCAGATTTTTTTCTCTCTTGGTTTCCATAATTTTCCCTCTGTTTTTCCAATTCCTGATACAATCAATCGCAGAGGTTCATGATAACTAGGTTTTGACCTTGACGCTCTCAAGAGTGGATATTTGTAGTATGATTTCACTCTTGACGGTCAAGTCATAGATCTGCGCTGAGTCATCATGGGAGCAGACTGTAGATGAGTCACATTGATGAGATGGATAGCTTGGGTTGCCCTCAATCCAAGAATTCGTAATGTTTATACCTCACATGCTGTGAACTGACTGCAGCTTGCTTTCTCAGAGCTACCTGCTGCTACACTTGTTAGTTATTAGCTGTCCGTTTCGATGTTCTAATAAAGGCTGCTTGCTTACTGTGTACAATCTTTGAACAGCGTATCAAAGTAGATTTTACTGTCAGAAATTGGTTTACAAGTAAATTTCAGTTAAAAGGCAGTTCAATCTAGGTATTGAACTGTTCCTGCCCCTTTACAAAAAAATTGTCTTGATCAACACCTTCATAGGCAAGTTTGTCAGTTAGACATTATAGTGTTTTGTTGCAGGTTTACTGAAACACTAAGATATTTTTTCACTAGGATTCTCTGCAGCAGAAGGACGAGCGCATCGAGGAGCTGGAGGAGGCCTTGCGTGAGAGCGTACAGATCACAGCCGAGAGAGAAATGGTGTTGGCACAAGAGGAATCTGCCCGTGCAAATGCAGAGAAACAGGTGAGAAACACCAAACACTGGTGAGATGAAGCTCAAAGATCATTAATATGCACTTACTCTCTCTTTCAGATTTCTATCTCTTTCAGACACTACATATTGTTCACATGCCGTTTTTTTTTCTTTTGGATCAATTATATTTAGTGCCTTGTCCTTTGAGTTCAGAGAGAAGTAGTTTATTGAGTAGTTTTTATAGTATTATTTTATTTATTTATATATTTTTTTAATCATATTTATTATCTTTTATTTATCTTTGTGTTTTTTGTTGGTTTGGTTTCTTAAAAATCTCAATTTAATTAGATGTTTGATAACAATTACCAATCCAGTTGACAAAAATATTCAGCTTAGGGCAGCCAGCATTGGCAGTATTGAGACTTCTACTTTCATAGTCTTTTCCAGATAATGATAAAATATCATGTTTACTGGAAATGTTCCTAGCAATGTTTCTAAAGAGGTGCTGTGTTCATGTGATCTTTTACCTGAAGCAAAATGTGTGCGGTAACTTAAGCGTGATGCTAGCCAAACCCTAAAGCCATCTTTTCATTGTGGAAATGTCCACTTCCTCATCCTCCTGTTCAAACATCCTTCTCAGTGTTTACACAGAGCTGTATGCACATCCACGCAAGGCTAGCAACTCTCAGACCGGCCTGTAAAGGTTTTTGCTTGGACTGTATCGCCCCCATTAAAAAGCCTCAGGAACCAGCAAAAAGCCGGCCTGTCACAGCACATCACCACACCAGCACTTAGAGCCATGCCAACCATCCAGATCCATGCCAGCGCTGCCTCGCCTTGCCAGTGGCGAACATTCATGTGGCATGCATGGGTTACATGTTTGTGTCTGCAGTCAGTCTTCATTTAGAACATAAATAAGCTTTGCGTGTCCTGCATGAGGACTGCTAACTTTGGTCCGATTCAGTTCAGCCACATAGAACGTGCATACGCACGCGGGGAACGTCTGGTGTGTGGACAGAACATGCCGGCGTTTATTTCTCCTGAGGAGGAGTTCAATTGGGATTTTGGAGGTAGAGAAACAAAATATTGGGTACATTTATTGACTCTACCTGGGTCTACTTAATGGAGTTGTTCATCTAAGAAGGAAAGCTCTGTCATTATTTACTCATCCCTTTGTTGTTCCAAACCCATAAGACTTTGATGCACAAATTATAAGATATTTTTAGTGAAACCGTAGTGGTTTGGGTTCTTCCATTGAAAGTCCAGCGAACCACCGAAACTTAGATCTAGAAAGTTCATAGAGGTGACGTTAAATAATTCCATATGAAACAAGCAGTTTTAACCAAGTCTTTTGAAAAGTATGCATGCTTTATATGATGAAAATATTTAAATTATTCACATATGAACACAAATACATAGAGAATATCATGGATCTCCTTTTTGGATCTTCTAAATTTGGATCTAAATAGTAACCTTGACTTTTAGTGAATGGACGGAAACTCCCAGGTTTCATTAAGCATATTCTAATTTGAAAGTGTTTTAAAGATTAACCAAAGTCTCATGGGTTTGGAACGACATGAAAGTGAGTAAATTATCACAGAATTTTTTTTTTTTTGTGGCGAATTATCCATTTAATGCAACTCAACTTTCTAAATGGAGAACGAATGTGCGTCCTGATCTAGAACATGCTGGAAATGGTTTGAATTTACAAATAAACTGCCAATAATTTGTTATTTTATGATTCAAAGTTGCTGGAATGCCATACTTGAGTCGTTCTGGTCCAGTCTAGCCTGTTTTTAAGGCTTCAATGCAGATTGCACCACTGTCCAGCTGTCTGTTGAGCCTGGGCGATAGCTTCTAACTCCTATAACATTCTCAGAATGAGTCTTCCATGAACCAGACAACACCAGCAGCCAGTCAGGCTTTGAAACTGAGCGCAAAGCAGCTGCCAAAATCTTGCTTCCCCTCTACCTGAATCCCTGAACTTTTCCTTCTCCTTTCTCCCTCTCTGTCCATCTTACTTGGCTCCATCGACTCTCTGCTTCGTTTTTAAACCCTTAATGGTTTGTTCTACCTTGTGTGGATCCTGGCACCCTGCCGTTTCCTTCCTTTTCTCTCTCTCTCTCTCCGTTTTTTAAAGATTTGCATGGCTGGCCGAGCATCGTCCCAGTGGACGTTGCAGTCTCGGGAACATATCGTGGCCTAGAGTTCCTTCACCGCTGGGCGGACCTACGCTCAAATCCCCCAGAGGTTAATTAGAGCTGGGGGCTGCGGCTAAGTCTGGCCGGTCCCCTCATTTAGGCTCAGAGAGAAGAGGAAATGGGGACACAGTACAAGTGCCAGTCTCCACGCTCATTATCAATGTCCCAGCCGCATCAAGTCTCGCTACTCGCTCTCAGGATATCGTTGTTGGAAGTTCCTCCCCACCCTGGCACCTGTTATATAAGAATGAACTCATATTCCGGGTTTCATATTTTGGGAGCTATGAGCTGTATGAAAAAAAAAAGAATGGCGGCTTGCCTCACTGGCAATTGGCAGACAGGTTTTTAAATGCGTAATTTGTGGTCCTGTATTAAACCATGCAAAATCTAATTAGCTTCATGCAAACGCACATGGTTTTCCTTACGCACACACAGAGTCTCTCCTCCGCTATTTAATTGACATCCCTCCGTTGCTTCACCACACCCTCTGCTGTGCCAATCATAAGCAAGCATTCGTCTTTAGCTCTGTGTTCAATTTCCTCCAATAGCCGCTCGTCTCATTGTTCTCATTGTGCAGAGCACATGTTGGACCGAGTGCGGTGCCTGTACACATTGCTGTCAGTATGTTAGTCTTAAATGTATGAGGATGAGGGAGACTGCTCTTTGTTACACTGACATGAAAGCAAACCTTGGCCAAAACCAGTCCGTTTTCTCTTGTGCATCTGTTAAGATCACTTAAAAGCTCGGTGTGTGTGTGTGTGTGTGTGCACTTGTTTAATTAGAGCACATCGAAGAGCTACAAGTTGTTTGCTCCATTCATGCAGGTAATGAAATTTGGAAATATGAATCCAAACATGTGTTCCTGTGACTTCTCATATGTACCAGATGAAGTTTGAAATATTTCTGACAATTACACAGGTCACTGTGAACATCGTCTGCTAGAATGCTACTATTATTCAGAATTTCGTAGGGATAGATGGGGATAGATGACTGCACATGGAATTTTGTCATTACTTTTTCTAAGCCCATTTGCAATCAGTTTTACAGTAAACGTTTAAAAATAAGGTTAAATTTGTCAAGATTCTTAGTGCTTTAATATAAAATTTTACAGCATTTAGTCATTTTGATTGATGTTAATTTATATATATTAATATCATTAATTTAAACATTAGTTAAATATCAATATATTAATATAATATAAATTATTTTATTATAAATATATTATTATATTAGTATATTTATAAATTAATATCAGTTTTATGAATATTTGTTAATGTTAATTCATAAATGTATTTTATAAAAAAAAACATTCATTTATAATTTCTCATCTCTCAAAATGCATGACTTCTACATCAAAATGATTATACATAGATAATTATTTGAAAAAATCCAAAGGAAAGCAATGACAATTTAAATAAATAATGCCAAAAATGTATTAAAAGTTGCACGTATTTGATATTTCAAATTATATGTGCTGTCATGAAGTACAGTTGTTCATTGTTAACTGATGATGCCTAATTCTTTAATGTTAATGAATTAGATCTTATTATAAATTGTTGCTGCATTGTTCATGGTCTGTGCAACTTTGCAATACTCCAAGTCTTTTAAAGCCATATAATAGCTTTGTGTGGCAAACAGCTTTAAATGTAATTTTATGTACCAATAAAATGGCATATTTGCACCAGGTTTTAAGTCATTTACGCGAATCAGTGTGGCTTTTTGCGTTTCTTGCAATATAATGTCATCGAACTTGTGGCATATTTGATTTGAGACTTGCGGCGGAGAAGAATCAATAATGACAAATACAATTATTATTTTGTGTTTCACATAATACATAAATTGGAAAATTGGAAAAACAACATGAGTAAAGGATGACACATCTTTAATTTTTGGGAGAATTACTTTTTTTTCAAGACTTCCCCGATTAAAATTTTCGCTCCATCTCACTCCATCTTGCTTGAAGAATTGATATTTCGGGAGTGTCGAAACAATGTTTTGTTATTCAGTTCGATGTGCTTGTTTAGCAGATGAGCCTGTCTTATTTTAACTAATGCTTTCATGAGCGTTAGTGTCCTGCCAAACCCCTGTTGCAGAAACTGCTTTAATGAGTCGTGTGCTAGTAAGGGCAAATGTGGTCAGTGAGAGAAAAAGGGGGGTGTTTTATTCCTACACATGGCCTTGGGTGTGCAGTGACACCAGTCACTCAGCTCCAGCATGGAATTTACGGCTGGGATGTACGAAAGCGACCAGCCGCTCATGCGGGGCCAGTGAAAACGTTTGCCCCAAGACCACATGAAAACACACGTCCAGTCTCCAGACATGATTCAGCAGTGAAATGACATACTTCATAACCTTCCCTGGAGGCAGTAGACCAAAGAAAGCCTCAATCTCTCCACTCGTGTTGACTGGGTATGATGGGATGTCTCGAAACCGCCCCTACTCATTCACCACAAGTTTTTCCCCGTCGTCCTAACCCAATCTTTTCCGAACCTGTTGGATCCATGGTGACCATCCTCTTTCTCTCTAGTCCCTCTTCCTCTGCTTCCAATTTCCTTTTGCGTGTTTTGTTTCAAACTGTTGTTCTGTTTTGCTCTGTTCTGTCTCTGTTTCCTCTTTGGATTTTTCTGTAATCCTTCTTTTTCTCTATTTCTTCTCCATCGCTCACTGCCTGTGCGAAGCGCTCTCATGACCTAATGCATGACTCCGGCCACGCTGGCTTAAAGTGGCTCAAGGTATGGCACGATTAATGTTTTCTCATTCTTTTACAAGGAATGATTAGAATTTTGTGCTTTTCACCAGTTTCGCTGCATCTCAGTGACCTTTTTTTCTCATTTGGATGGGGGTGTTCAACAAATGTGGCTTTTGGTCCCGATCCAAACCAAACTTTTCCAAATAGGAAGCTTAACCACTGACAGAGTGCAATTTATTGACTGTTCCCTGAAGATGAGCTCTATCAGATCACTATTTTATGTGGAAGACCTCTGTATGCCCCCGCCCCCCCCTCTCACGCTTTCTTTCCATTATATTGGGAAGTCATGCTCATTTGCGTCTGTCTATCAGGATAAGTTATGTTTTGATTTAACTTTTATGTAGTGCGTCCAGCACAATTCAGTTTCTGCACTTGGAGAAGTTGAGTTTCCCTATTGCATGTAACTCTAAGTGCATGTTATATAAACGTGCGGTTAGTAGTTATGCTGATAGAAAAGAGGTAGTTCACCCAAAAATCAACGTTCGGTCATCATTTATTTATTTGTTTTAAACCAATTTGACTTTCTTTTGTAAAACACAAAAGGAGATGTTTAGCAGGATGTCCAAGCTGCTCTTTTCCAATAAAATAGAAGTGAATGAGGATAGGGAATGCCAAGCCCTAGAAAACACCAAAAAAGTGGTCTATGAAACTTATTTGCTGTATATATAATGTTCTGAAATCATAATAGTTTTTGACAAAAAAAGGCTGAGATTTAAGTCTATTCCACCATCGAAATGGTGACAATTTATTTTTGAGTTAATAAAAAAAAAGTGTACATTTAGACACATTTGGACTATTTTCCTGAACCGATCAAGACACAGACATGGTCAAAATCTTAAGCAGTCAGTCAGATTTGCTGTCAGTTCTCACTCCATACTGCAGGGGGCAGCGTGTCGGCAGAGCCTGAGGTCTCCAAGAGGCCCAGGCCAAAAACAGACATGGAAATTAGTCAAAGAATAAATAGCACTTACAGCTGCCGCTGCTCTTTCTCAAGTTTGTATTCAAGCCATGGTCAAAAACAGCCTGGATTTTTATGATAAAACTTTAGAGGGAAATAAAACTCCCTCCTCTGCTAATATTCCCAACCAGCTGAGATCCAGACACAAAGCTCAGCACCCAAAACACAGCAAGATCCAAAGACCAGCTTGTTGAAATTGGCTTTCTGCTCACCGTTGAGAACGGGGCTGCTCTTTTGGCAGCCGGGGAGGAGAGAGTAGGAAGAGACGGATGAGGAGAAGGGGAGAGAGAGCAAGAGAAAAACAGCACGCTGCTGCATTAAGCAGTTTTTATTAGTGTTCTGTTTCTGCTCCTAGCATCTGGGTTAGTCTGGATATCTCTCACAGGAGGTGATTAGAAGCTTCTGAGTTCGGCACGTGCTAAAGAGAAGGCTCTGATCTAATGCCCACCGTGATCTCATCACCTCACAGTGCACATCAATATCAAACCAATATGAGGTCTTCTACTTACAAAAGTAGAAACATGGTATTACCATGTTTTTAGAACACAATAATATCTTGTATCTTTTTCTCATATTCTTTTTTGGAGGGGGGGGGTATTCATTGAAGTACTATGCGGTATGTAAATATGGCAGTCAGTACCTTGACCAGTACATGGTGAGGATGGATAAAAATAACATAGAAAATATGTTTTTGGTTGTTGTTTTTTTTGGATATGGTACAGTATAGTAATGCAATAAAAATAATTTTCAATTATTTAATAAAAAAAAAGTATTCACTTGTCTTTTGATTAGAAAGATACACGGTTAACTTAATAACTGTTCTTTATTTATTTGAGCTTTAGTACATTTTTATTTTATTTTGAGTTTTTATCATTTTATTTGTATTATTTTTAGCCTTCTCCAGGTATTTTATTTTGATCCATTTATCTTGATCCATTTATTTTTTTATTTAGGCAATCCCCTGGTATCCTTTGAAACATCTTGAAATACCAATAATTGGTAAATGAGTATCTTCAGTACCATGTTTTTTAAGTATCAAGGTGTTACCATCATATATGCTGTATACTGTACCATTAGTTTCTTTTTTTTGTTCATTTCTAGCTGACATTTCTATTTCGTGCATTGCGTTTAACTATTTTTTTTTCTTTCTCTCTTATCCCGCTATCTTGTAGCTCAAAGAGGCAAGTATACAGCGTTCAGCTTCATTCTTTGTTTATTTCCACGTGCCTCCCATCATCTGAAGAGTCATCTGTTCCAGCTCCTCTGACCCTGCTTCAGTCTTTCTTTTTTCCCTCTTTTCCTTGATCACAGACAGATCCTCTTCCTTTCCCCAAGGCCTGTTTCTGACACCGGTTTTGAGCAGTTCGGCCTTAAATTAAACAAAAAAGGAGACAATCACTGTTATCAATTCCATAGACGGTACGTCATAACTGATGTAAGCAATTACTCCAAGTCGTAAAAACACTTGCAGAGGCTGAAGCTGGACTGTGAAGATCAGTTAAAGGACATGCATCTCAAACGCTTTGATCTGTACTCCTCCTGCCTTACTGGTTCACGTTCCCAGTGTGAGACAGGAAGTGGTGTTATCATCACCCAGTGAAGTGCTCAATTTTTCACACTGAGGTGTCATAATGCACTGCAGCGTTTTTTTACGACTTGACTAACATCTGAGGTTAGTTTGTACTCCCCTGAGAAAACAAGCGCTACATGCCACCTTGCTCTTTCATGCACACACACACACACACACCATCCATTCCTCCATCAGAGAAGGCAACGGCACGAGCAAGTCTGCTGAAAGCAGTGTTTGCATTGGTTTTAATCTTTCTGCTTTTCTTTCAGAGAAATCTCAGCAAAGTCTAGCGATGGGACGTGAAAGGAATTTCCGGGTCTGAATCCACTAAATGGTTCCGGTTACTTAGTCACATTAATAATTCTCTTAGTCCTTTTTTTTAAAGCACCTTAATTGGTCCAAAGCATTTATTAATCCAGGGTTTTTCAAGCTCTGGTCCACGAACTCTGCAAGGGGGTCTGATTAAAAGATATATATATATGTAAAATGTGTTAACAGCATACTGTATAAGATTTTATTTTGTCTTTATAATTTCATGCCTAAAATTGTATTCACACGCAGCATAAATGTCAGTATAATATAACATCAATTTCTTAGATTATAATTAGGGGGTCCTTGGCATTAAAAGGTATTTTATTAAATTTTTACTTTTTATTTCATTTTGAACTGCAGATCTAATAGCAGTACATATTTTAAAATTACTGTATAGTCGTATGGTGTTGCATCAGCATTGATGGAAGAAGAAAGTCACAGGACAGACATAAAGAAAATCATTTGATTGGATGGATGCAACGCATTTGTCAGTGTTCCACTCCGTCTCAAATCACGCTCGCGGAAAGCGCTCAAAAAACTCGTCCTCGGCTGTATATGCTTTCAACTCGTTTTATTTATTATTATTTTTTGTCTCAAGCCTTGGTCAAAAGTCTGTACGACATTCACGTAACACGATTTGACAGATTTTTTACAAAGGGTGATAGCGCACCACATTAAAAGAAATGATCATGCTTCCAACCGCTTGCCAAACTCAAAAACGAAACTAAAATGAAATCAACTTTGATAGCAAGGGGGCCCCCTGGTCTTTCGGGGGCCCTACACAGCTTGCGTATTCTGTGTATAGAGAGGATCGGCTCTGACTACGAACCACAATTTCCATGATTTCTTATGTAGGCTGTACACATTTTTGTGTTTGAGAGAGATTTGGCTTTCCATCGGTCTGCCAGGCCGTTAGTCAGACCTTTTAAAATCTGTTAATTATCTCCTAATGAATGACTTCACTGAATGACTTTGAGAATTTGGCTCCAGGCGGCGCTTGCTAAATACTTTTACAGTAAAACCGACCGAGCACACTGTAAATTCATTCAAATCCATTTGTTCCAGATGATGTTTGTACACTGAGGATGGAGTCAGTTCACATATCTCCCCTCCAGGCACGGTGACACCATATCGACTCTCACACATCCTGGACTGATTAGTTAACCGCTCCGCCGTCGCTGTGTGAGTGTACATGTGCTTGCACAACAGCGGGAGATTTCGATGCGATTTTTGTGTGCTGTTGAATAAAAATGCACCAAAGTTCTCACGGCTCCATTCATCACCCTCTCCTCTCTTCTCATTGGCTGATGGGTTTTAACAGACAGCTCTGTTGCTCCACCCACACCGCAGGGTTGCCACAGGCAGTGAAACCGATGCTGCCAGCGTTTAAATATTTCCCTCTGCTCAAATTGGGGGGCCTTAGGCATGCAGTCTCGATTCTATCTCACTTTATCTCCCAAGAGGAAAAAGTTTGCATGCAAGTTTTTATCTGTGAAAAATATTTCCGTCTTTCATGTCCACTCAGACTCTCGCCAGTTTTATTTTTCTAAGAGTTGACCTGTGCACTGCGTTTGAGTCAAAAGCAACTCTTGGCTGGCCTGTCTGTACGTGAATAATGATTTCCTCTTCCTTAGTTTTTAATTTGACATGCATTACATCTGAACGTAAGCCATTCCGGTGAGCCCTCGCTTACCTGACCCTGTCAGGTGGAATTTGCCGGTGGATTTCACATGCCCAGGGGAGGCACCATCATCCTTGGGTTTTAGTCGAGACCCCTTCGTTATTGTTCAGGATCATCCTGTGTGAGTTTGGTGTGGTTTTAGATGACAAACGAGAGCGGGACAGGAAAGCAGATGGCAGTAAATTTGACTGAGCAGGTTTTGGTAGCTTGTTCACTAGGCTTGGCTTGGGTGTAGTACATTAGGCAAATGACTTATGATGACAGCTGGATTGAATGCGCTCCCAGATCCTACAATACCTCCGGCCACCAGAGGGCAGCACTTGCTGAGAGCATGTGCTCACAAGCATGCAATTCTTGTTTTTTTTCCCCAAACTATATATTTTTTTTTCCAGCAAAATCCCTGTTTTTGTGGTACTTCGGTTTATTGCCTCCAGATTATTCTGCTGGAAAACATTTCCAGTGCTCACAGAGCATAAGAAAACATGTAATCATGACTTTGGACAGTGTTGAGTGGCAGTGCATCTATAAATGTCTTAAGAATGAATGTATTAAAGGAATAGTTTACCATTTAAAAAGGCATCATTTACTCAGCCTCTCGTCATTCCAAACTTGCATGATTTACTTGATTTTTAATGTTAAATGCAAAAACACCATAACAGTATCTTAAATGTAGTCTGAGTGCTATATTCCTAGTTCTTTGAACACATATGACTAGAATTGAATTAATTATGCACAGAAAATCTCTTGTATTGCACTCCTTGGCATGTTCATGAAACAAGTAGTAATGGCCGATTTGTGAATGACTCTCTCTGTCTCAGTTTGATCCTGTTCACAAAACTGATCTGAATGATTTTTTCAAGACTAATCTGGTTCTCGAGTTAAACTCACTGACTGAATTATTCGGTCGAAACGTTTCACAGGCCACTGGAGGGAAAGATTATCAGCACAAATCTTTTGTATGATTTCATAAGACTTGGATTATAGCACACAAGCCATATGAACCCCTTCATTTTGCATCTTTTGTGAAGCTTGAAAGGCATTTTTAGTGAACGATTTTTGGATTTGAATCTATGTAGAAGTGTCTGTATGGAACAAAAGCTGATGAAACGCAGAGCAGGGAGGAATGGATAAACAGAGAACAGACGAAGGAGACTGTGCAGATCACCGCCCGAGGCCTACGCAGTTTCCTGCGAGCACAGAGATTTCAGAGAGACCGGGGTGAACCGCAAGCGGTCGAGGAGGCTGTGAGAACCGCTTTGAGCCAAGTCGCTAAACCTTGCCTTCCATGGAATACATAAACCTGCCACACCGTTTGATTTATCCTCCTCATTCACTCGCTCCTGTTACTCCGAGTTATAAACATTGTGTGGAAATGGAGGGAGAGGAGGAAAGAAAAATCACAGTCAGGAATGGAGAACATCCACCTTTTCAAAAACAAAACGGAGTGAAATAACTCTGGGGATGTGATGTATGATAAACCTCATCACGAAGCGATGTAGTTAGTATATCTGGTGTAACACTCTTACGCACTCACACACTGGTCTTGTTTTCACCCGTTCTCTTATCCTGTCTCACCTGTTTTATTCTGTCTAGTATATGAATCTCTTTTCATCATCTCTTTTTGGACTCTCACATTTTGTCCATCCATTTTCCTGTGCACAAATCCATTTGTGTCCCTGTGAGCTTCACCCTTGGCCTGCTGTGTGTTCGCTCAACATATTTGTTTGCATTCTGTCTTATCCGACTTGATTATGTTTTTGTCCTTCTGCTTGTTTGTTGTTCATCAGCACAAACATGCTTATTTGTGTGTGTTTGCATGCACAGATGGAGGAGCTGTTGGCCGCCATGGAAAAGGTGAAGCAAGAGTTGGAGTCCATGAAGGCCAAGCTGTCGTCTCACCCAGCAGTCCCTGGCCGAGAAGGAGGCCCACCTGACCACACTGAGGGCAGAGCGCAGAAAGCACCTGGAGGAGGTGCTGGAAATGAAGTAAGACCTTTACGCTTGTCCTTCACCCCTCTTGGCCTGATATAGCAATCGCTCACTGTACGGCTCACTGCTGTCTTAAGGAAGAACATTTCACTGATGTTCGTTTTAAAGGGATATATTATGATAAACAGGATTTTATTGCTTTTTTGAAAGGAGTATATAGATGTATTCCATCATTACAAGCTTAGGCTATTATAACTTGGCATGGACATTGTTCCTCGTTTTACTTGCGAAGGGGTTAGCCAATCATAACAGTCACATTCACATATTTTAATCTTAAAAGTACAGTAGAATAATGATCCTGTTTAAAATCTAATCTTTTAAGTTTCACAAAATCAGTGTTGGAATGAATTTTGTGGTGTAGGTCAGGGGTTTTCAGTGGACCCCAACTAGAGCTATTTCATTTGATTTAATTTAATTTTTAATGTTTTGTTTTTTAAAATAACGTGAAAATTATGTATTATTTAGTAATGTGCAGTTTACATTCTGCATACTATTATATTATAGTTTTCGTTAATATTTTGAGTTTGAGTTGATTTTATATTTTCTTTTGTTTAAGTTTTGTTCAGGTTTTAGTCATTATTATGTGATCTATTTTTTGTTTATATATATTTTTTTTACATACATTTTGTAGTTCAGTTTTAGTTATTTTAGTTCATCAACTTAAACTAAATTAATATAATAAATGTTGCCTTGTCAACTAGCTAAAATAAAATGTTATATTTTATTTCAGTTTTTGATTATTTTATTTCAAGTTTTCATAGCAAATATAATTTATTTACAAATTATATATTAAAATTTTAAATTTTACACCTTAACGTTTCCGTGGATCCCCTAGGGGTCCTCTGATCCCAGTTTGAAACCCCTGGTCCCTGGTCCACACATGCAGGCATGATTTTTCCTAACGCAGTAGGTAGGCCAGAGGCCTCGAGAGACCGTGTGCTCTTGGGAGACTGAATGGTTTTTTGAGTGCTTCTTTGTTTCAGGCTTTTCCTCATCCTCCACTGAGCTTTCTACAGACTAATTTCTACAAAAGATCACTTCAGCAGCATCCAAGAATCCCTCGCTCTCTCTCTGTCTTCTCTCACAGCATTCTCTGAACCCTCTCTTGTCTTTTCTCACTCTCTCTCACAGTCTTTTTCTTATCAGTGCCTGTAGAGCTTTAGTGTTTTGAGCACTTACTGACTCTAGATATAGATAAGTGGAGTACTAGAGGAACGTAGGAGGTCGAAGGTCTCCATTCCATATTTTAATCAGGATTTAGTATCCCTGAGTTGCAGAAAAGAGGCCCTCTTGCTTTCAAATTAATGGGACTCCACTGAGATTGGTTTGGGGCCTGGAGGAAAGACCTCGTCTTCTGCCTTATCTAGTTTGTACAATTTTCTGTTCATGCTGGAATTTCTACTATTTTCGTATATGCAGTTTTTGAAGAATTATACAGTATCTTTAAAAAAAAAGTTGTCTCAACTCTATTTGGGGTTAGGGCTTCAATTATCAATTTAAAATAGGTAGCACTTTACAATAAATTTTACATTAGCTCATGCATTGACAACAATGAACAGATTTTGATTACATTTAATAATGCAATTTTGTTTATTAATACATGTTCTTTCTTTATTACATAAATGTTAATTTAAGTTGTTGAAATGTTTTAGAAATTAAAATGAAAACATGAAGAGATATATATATAAATAATTATAATTTATTTATTTAGAAATAAATAATATGTATTAGTTTATATAGCTGTTGTCATTAAGGTTAATAAATGTTATAAAAGTATTGTTCTTTGTTAGTTCATGATATTTACTGCAGAATGATATTTAAAGAATCTTATTGTAAAGTGTTACCAAAAATATTTAAAATTAATTGAATGATACTGAATAGATTAAAAGTGGCTCTATAAAGATTTTTTAAAAGGTTATTTTTCCATCTCATCCTGTGATACTATTTTTCTGCCTCTTTTTAACATCCTCTGTATTGGCCTGCCAGGACTGTTGTTTTAGATTGAATATCAAGTGAGTTTAAAATAATGGTCGTGGTTGTGGAAAAATGAGTCAGAATTGGAGTTTCAAGGACTCTGTGTTTTCCAGATTGGTGTGGTGATTTGATGGTCAGCCATATTCTCAGAGGCACGGGTCTGCCTGCATGCTTCAGTTATGATGGATTCTAGCATTAAAAGAAGATAAAGAGAAAGCTGAGAGATGATGCGAGTCTTTATCTTGGTGTAATGTGTTTCAGTTAATGCCGCGTACTGATTCCCATAAAGATCATTTTGCCACTTAATATGAAAGAGAAGGAGAGCAGGGCTCCAATGCATCCAGATTTGGCTCTTGAAAGCAGAAGGTCAGCTCAACTGAGACAGGGAGCGCTGTGTATCTCCACCGGCCTCTCGCTAACCACACATTTACAAAAACAATCTCGTATTTGAGTGAAAATAAGGCTCTGATAGGGATGGAAAGGAGAGGGTGGTCTTCGATCTGTTTTGGCGATGAACGTAATGTGGTCGGGGCCGGAGAAAGTAGACTCACGCTGTTGAAGGGGCCCCGCCGGCTGGCAGCAGACAACCAACTGGACCACTCATTAAAATTGTGAAGGAAAAACACAAAATAGCAGACGCAGAGGTCACAGTCTTTTTATTTATTTATTTCCTCGGGCTGAACTTCCGACCGCACAGTTTAAAGTCAGCAGTGTGGAGACATCGACCCTTTGGGCTGGTTCTCCATCCTCGGCATCTAAAAAAAGGCAGTATTACTAGTCTTTCTAAACTCTGTTTCCCTAAGGTTTGCAAAGGGCGTTTTCAAAATGTCCTGAAGTCTTAGTTGTATTTGTGTATGTTGTGTGCTTTACTTTTTCCAAGTTGAATTTAAAGGATTAGTTCTCTACAAAATGCTAATTGTCATCCTTTACTCCATTGCATACTTTTTTTTTGTGAAACACAGAAGCAGATGTTTACCAGAATTTTCATGCTGCTCCTTTTTCATGCAATGGAAGCATATGGTGGACAGGGGCTGTCAGGCTCAAAAACTGATGGAAAAACATACAATTATCTATATTTCAAGTCTTATGATATGCAAGAATATGCCATTTAAAAAAACCAAGGAAGTTTGAATAGGTGAAAGTGCAAATGAGATTTGGTTAGAAGAACTGTGCACAAGAACGGTGGTGTTTGGTTGTATTGACAAATCTGGAATGACGTATCTTCATGCACCATATTTGAAAATTCACAATTGTAAATTAGGGAATTCATTATTATTTGGATACACTTTTTGAAATGTGACCTGACCTTTAATTTACAGCGTAGACAGCAAATAGCTCATTAGTTGTTCAAATCTATTATCAAGGCGAATTAAAACCACAATGAGGTCAGTATTCAGATAATACTCACTGAATGTAACCAGAAGTGAGAAAAGACCATTATGAGGTCATCGCTCAATTAAAATCCAAATGGACTGTCAATGAGGTTCTTTGATAATGCATAGAGGTGGATTCAAGCTGTGTTGGCGCCAAGGTTTATGAACGTAACTGTGCTGTACGCAGTGTGGTACTTACATTTGGGCTTGTTTTGTGGAATGAGCTGAGGATTTAGAGCGATGGGTTGAGGCGGTAATGAGATCTCCAGAAAACCATCCCATCCTCATGTTTCCTCTTCATTTAGCACAGTTTAAATGCCCCCGTACCGCTGGATATGAGATGTGGTGATATCCCAGCGTTCCACCATTTGATGTGGTTTCCTTCTTTCGTTCACTCTTACTTTCACCAGCTCACGTTCTCTGCTCGGTAAAGTGTGACCGCAAGGCAGACATCAGTCGTCTCCCTTTGAACAAATGTTTAGCTTTCTTTCTGCAGTTGTTTGGGAGTGCTGGACATTTTGGAGCGGCCGCTTGAGAGGTGGATGATGATGGAGGGGTTGATCTTGATGAAGAACCCCTTCTCAGATATTCCCTTAAAGGCATTAATCCACTTGTTCATGTTTTAGGACTTTATAAGAGCTGTCGCCATCTGCGTGTTTCTTAGGTTAGATTAAATCTAATTTTTTGATGAAATCAGAGAGCTTTCTGACCCTGCATGGACCGCAACGCAACTACCATGTTCAAGGCCCAACCTAGTAAGCACATCATTAAAATACTGACACAGAAGAGAATAAATTATTGAATGAAGTCATTATTTTTGTGTTCTTTGCGCACAAAAACTATTCTCGTAGCTTCATCAAATTACTGTTGAACCACTGAAGTCACATGGACTATTTAATCATGAATGATGTCATGAATGAAGATGAATGCAGGTCTTAAGGGGAATTGGAATGACATAAGGGTTAGGAATTAATGACAGAATTTTCAATTTTGGATGACCTATCCCTTTAATCTAGCCATCTGTCCTTCTACTGTAATGTTATATCATTCTATCAGCTGTTCCTCAGTTTTCAAACTAGACTTTGTCAAGCAGTCATTTTAAGTTAGTTAAACATGTCTTTGAATTTCAATTCATAAATTCTATTACCTTTATAACTGAATTCAAGCTGCAGTTTTATGTCTTGTTTAATTCAAATTTAGGAATTGAAAAGACAATTTGAGTTTAATTCATAATGAGTGTGTTTATCTTAAATAAATGTGATCACAGTAATAGACTGCGGTGAAAAGTGTTCATTTAAATAATGGCAAAGCAGACAACAAAGCGTAATGCACCATTCAAAAAAACAAATCTCCTAGGTCAAACTCTTTTGAAAAATCGATGCCACTTGCCTAGAATACTTTAGAAAATCCAGGGGCTTGTATAAACTTACTTATACCCTTAATCCCGGACGTTGCTTCAAATTAGCCAATCAGATTAGCTAGAGTTTTCCAGAGTAAGAAAGCGCTTTTTAGTTTTGTGTGCGGTCAGTGGACTCTTGCTAAACCTTCAGCGGTTTGCCGCTTGCCCTTGCTGTAGTAGATCAATATCCTTAAAAAAAATCCCAACATCTCCCCACTCATGTCAGGGCTGGAGCTTTTTATCTCCAGTGGGAGTCCAATTATAAGGTTTGAGCATAAGCGCAGGTATGTGAGGAGTATGTTCGAATGTGTTTATATTGACACGGGGTGATGGTGAGGTTATCGGCTGCCCACCAAGTCTCTATTCGAAGGGTGGGTGCAGCTGCTAATTGCCCCTGTTAGCACCCTAGTTTCTTGGAGCGGAGCAGAATGGTCGGCTTATTACAGGGCCGAATGCTTTAGAAAACCAACCTGCTGATTGTCCAGCATGAAACCCAACCACAGTTCAGCCCAAAAATGCTTTATTCATGTTCACACAACTGATTCACAGCTCTTTTGTGTGGCTTAAAGGGATATTTGTTTGGTTCACTTAGACAGAACAAAGCAAAAATGAGAGATGGGAAAAAATGTTGGCCTCTCATAGTGCTTGATAGGTATGTAGTATAAAACTCCCATTACCATCATCAAAATAAGATTTTGAGGAAGTTGGAAAGATTTTATTTTTCCCACTGACTAGTTTTTATTGTTTTAAGATATCAATCACCATGTCCAAATGTTCTTTGCCTTTGTAGATTTGTAATCTGTGAATGCTACCATCTTGTATGAACGATGCTTTTGTTAAAAAACTAAATGCCAAGTTCAGTGGGTGGTATGATTTAGTTGCCATAATGGGTGTAATAACACAGCGGACTTAACTCTCCCAGGCAAGCCGATCTTGGCAGCCTTGATGTAACGTTCTTAGGAGCGCTGGGGCAGATTTGTCTACGGTATCTGGGTGGTATGAGAGAGAGAATCTGACATGATCTCTTCTAAGAAGCCTGGAGCAGTCAGGGGCCATGAAGCCCTGGCCCGGAGATCTTAGCAAGCATGTGAACACGGATTATTACAGCATGGAGCCAATGAGGCTGGACGTGTGTGAGAGGCCAAGCGGGCCCTGCAGCGATTAGACTTTAAACAGCGTGTAATGGCCTCGACCCTCCACGTCTCGACCCCGTCGCTCATGTACCCGAGAGCCATAATCCAGCGAAATGTCGGGAAAGCGCAAAGACGCACGTAACAGCTCTGTAAATGTCAAGGCTGCTTAAAGATAACAGCACGCCAGTGGTACTGCTGTATGGTGAGACAGATCACATCAGACGTTGCTCGGTGCTCTGGGGTCTTCTGCTGGATCAATAATCATTACATCACATTAAGAGCGGCTTAATCTTTCGATGTTAAACCAGCAGTGATAGGACTGTTCTCTTGCCCGACAGGAATGGAAATTGCAACCTCAACACCATTGCTAACTTTATCTATACCAAGACTTCTCTTGGTAGCAACCACATCTTACCTTTAAAGGCTGAGAGAATTCTGTTATTTAATCACCCTGATGTTATTCTAAACCTGTATGATTTTCTTTCTTCTGTGGAATTTTTTTGCAGAATTGTGCTGGTTGCTCTTTTCCATGGAATTACAATAAACAGGGACTTAGGAAGGTTTTTAACTTTCAGAAAGACACAAAAGCACCATAAACTGTTCAACTTTTAATTTATTGTTTGTTTCTTTGATTAAACTTCTTCAGACTGTAAAAGCTCCACAGACTTTGAAAGCACCATCACTATCAGAAATAAATTGCAAAACTGTAACGTTAGGGCAAGGGCGTCCAATCCTGCTCCTATAGGGACACCTTTCAGCTAAGTTTAGCTCAGCCCCAATTAAACAAACCTGAACCATCTAATCGAGGTCTTCGGGATCACTAGAAACATTCAGGCAGGAGTGTAGGAGCTAAGATATGCAGGAAAGTTTCCTTCCCAGAGCAGGATTGGGGTTACAGCAGTTTGACAATGGGTCAGTACTCTAAAAAGGACAACTTTGAGGTTATTTACCTCTAAAAATTGTATATAAGTACCTTAGAACTTAAAATATATATCCTAAAGGTACTAATGTCCTTAAGGTACTACTATAAACGTTTTAGGAGTAAATAAGGTTAAAATAAGTCCTTTCGAGGGTACTGTGATGGTACCCTGTTGTACCCCTAAAAGTAAAATGTTTGCCATTTTTTTCTGAGAGTATATAGAAATTAATATCATTAAAGTTTCCTTGATCATGTTCATTTATCTCAGGGTAATAACAAGCACCATTTGGTGTTGCATCTCCTAATTAGTCATAGTCGGATGCAATGCACCAGCTTGAATATTTGGAAATGCAAATAAAATTTCAGTGAATATTGAGAATTTTCAGTGAATAACCTTTTAAATTCGGTGTAATCTTTATGCAAAGCTATTTTATGGATTTAAAGGACTTGGAATATAGTAATGTTTAAACAAGTCAGATTGTGTTTTTTTTTTTTTAAAGAAAGATTCAGGGTGAGTTTGTGGTTGACTCATACAGTAGATACTCTGTGTACTCTACACTGTAGTAGATGGCTGCTCAGGAGACTCTTGTGCCTTAAGTCAGCATTTGGTTTGGCAGAGATAAATCAAGTTGTTCTCTACAGGGAACTCCTGCTGTCTGACTGAGAACCAAGGCTGCACTTAAATCACCAACATCCTCGCGCTAACAGCCATTGCTGATTCTCCTTCACCATAGTGATTCTTAGGACGATCTCAGCATCACGCCACATCTGGGGACAGTTTTGGAGGTGTAAATTTACACCTCTGTCACTCCAGCTATGTTGTTTTATTTATTCCAGTTATTCAGAAAAACATGGAGACTTCTTTTACATATGCATATTTTCAGAGGGTAATCTGTAATGGATTAGCTATGGTTTATGTGAACTTGTACATCAGAGCGTTCAAGGACTTTAACTCATCTAAGTGTTTGACTTTTCCATCCTAACCCTGTCGAGATTCTAGCACTGCCCCATAAATCATGCTCCTAAATTGAAAGGGTGAACTGGAAAACTCACAACGACAACTTTGAAGGAAAAAAACAGAGGTTAAATGGAGAAAGTGACGCTAAAGTATAGCCTCTGCTATCACTGAAAGAGAGGGCTGAAAAATGTATTTTCAAATGCAAACGCTCGCATACTCCTCCACTTCTGCTCCTTTCAGACGGCTTGGGAATGCTCAAGGTCGGGACTCAGGGATGCATGTATCCATATGTCTTATCAGTGCTGAGGTGAGAGCTGGCAGCTCCTGTCTGCAAATAAATCATATTGACCGGCTCAGCCATAGTCTTAGAATGGGCACTGGCTGAACCCATCCACAGATATCCTCTATTCTGTCCTAAATCACTGTCATCTAAAATCACCCTCATCGTAAAATGAAATTACTGTATGTAAGCTTGTGTCTGCCAGCTATATAATATGACCTTATATTAAATATGTGTTCCTATTTTTCATGTATATTATCTACAAAAGTATAAAGGCATTTAAGCCATACTTAACAATCTGTCTGTCTGTCTGTCTGTTGTTCTGTCTGTCTGTCTGTCTGTCTGTCTGTCTGTCTGTCTGTCTGTCTGTCTGTCTGTCTGTCTGTCTGTCTGTCTGTCTGTTGTTCTGTCTGTCTGTCTGTCTGTCTGTCTGTCTGTTGTTCTATCTGTCTGTCTGTCTACATTCTGTCGTTCTGTCTGTCTGCTGTCTGTCTGTCTGTCTGTCTGTCTGTCTGTCTGTCTGTCTGTCTGTTCGTCTGTCTGTTGTCTGTTGTTCTGTTTTCTGTCTGTCTGTCTGTTGTTCTGTCTGTCTGTCTGTCTGTCTGTCTGTTGTTCTGTCTGTCGTTCTGTCTGTCATTCTGTCTATCTCTGTCGTTATATTGTTCTATCAATCGGTCTGACATTTAGTCAGGTAAATGTCAGACTGATTGACAAGTTTATTATTGTTTTATTTATTCTTTGTTCTGTCATTCATCTGTTCATGAAATTGCCATGTCCAAATGTAAAAAGCTTTCATCTCCTTTTTTTCTGTGGCAGGATACCATCCCAGCAGCCTGAAGTGATGAGTCAAATCTATTTTTAACCTGGAGCTTGCGCTGTTATAATTTTGGACATGTGCTGAGCTTCCCCTGCTGTTTGTTAGGAAAACGGTGCTCAGACATGAGGTTCACAGCTCCAGCACCTTGTTTGATTTTATTCCCAAATATGTTAGGGGATAGTCAAACTTGTTATAGGTGGCATGTTTCAAGGCAAGCTGTGTCAATGTCCAAGAGCTCATTTACTGTCTTTATTTATAGATGAAAAACACTCGACCACTGATATACACACACACCATACATACTGTGAGCTCTGTTTTTCTGGCTTGCGTCTCCTGTCCACACACACCTGCTCCTGAGGCAGTTTGCTTTGGCACGGTGGTCCGCAGGCTGCTGCCCAGGGGGGGATGTTGCTCAAGGTGACAGGTTGGGACAGCATAATTAAACAGTCGGAAACGGGAGCGAAGAGATGCCAGGAAGAGCGAGGGAATAAAGGGAGGGGTGTTGTTGAGCAATATAGCCTCGTGTTGAAGGCAGGTGCTTGATAAGATGAAAGAGGGATGAAACTGAGGAGAGCTGCCAACTTCTGGGCAGAGAGGGAAATGGAGTGAGCGCTGCCACCTCAGGCCAAACACAACATGGAGGAGTGGACTGTGGCCAAAGGACCTCCGTGCGCACCCTGTGAATTTATGTCTGAAATACACGTTTCTCTCACACATTTGCTATCATAGTAACGCTCATTTTCATTCGGGTCTGTGGTCGGAGCAGTTTCTTTGCATTAATGTATTAGCTGCCTAGGCTAAGGCTTTATCCACCGTTTTATACACATCCTGTCATTCTGCCGTCCAGCAGATGAATGAACTGTGGAGTGAGTGGTTGTTTGGCACCTGAGTTCATACATTATAGACTCTGTGTCTTTTCTCTCACTGTATATATTGGATAAGAATCATGGATGGAACAGCAGAGGACATTCAACATTCCCAGTCAACCTAACCCCCTCATGAACCCAATGGAGTTCAAATAACCATACTATAACTGCTTTAACAGATCAAAACTCATCTGCTTTAAGATATTTGACTGAATCATAATTATTGTAAAACTCCTGTTTTGAATACTGTATTGTTTACTGAACCTCTTGAGTATTTCTGAAACTGGTTTTTGGTGGGTTGTCAAGAGTTTTACTTTAAAGTCAGTTTAATTTGTATAATGCTTTTCACAATACACAATGTTTCGAAGCAGCTTGACAGAACGATACAGTAGAAGTCCAAATGTAGCAGGTTAGAGCATATGGTAGTTTACATATGGTGGTGGAATAAACGATCAACCAGTTAAGATTTGCATTACTGGGGGTTTTGGGTGGTTGCCAGGGATTTTGAGGGTTTCCAGAGTGTTGCTATGTGGTTTCTATGGGTTCTGTATTAATAGTATATATATATATATATATATATATATATTTTGCTTACAGGCCTTACTCCTGTGGCATTTTAATCTCAAAATATGGCTCAAGTTCCTCCTTCAAAGTTTATGGGATTTTTGTTTCTGCCAGCTTCACTGAATATCATTAATCTGATTGCTTAAATCTAAAATATAGTTTTCCTTTTAAAACAAGCTGCAAAATGTTGTGCATTATTAATGTTTATTGTGCGAACAGTGCTGGGAGACTTACAGGCCAAAATTGAATGCTTGGAGTTAGAGGTTTGTTCAAATCCCTTTGGCATTGCAAGCACTGCTAATTAGAAAACAATACAGATTTATTCTGCCTAACAGACTCCTTTCCTCTTTAAAGATCTCTAGGTCTTTGTTGCCACGCATGCAGCTGAGAACCAGCACGTGAACGGACCCAGGGCTGTTCTCAAGCCGAGCCGTCACCGCCCAATACGTGCGCTTCTGCAGATCGACAGGCCTGTGAATTGAGACGCGCTTTGAGTCATGGCCTGAAATCACGGTGGGATTTTAAAGCACTCCCCGGTCCCCTGTGCTTGCCTTAAGCTGTGCACAGGAAAGAGAATGGAATACATATCAGCCGTTTTATCATGTGAAGCGAGAGACAAGAGGCCTTTGGATTTCTCCGAAATGTCTGATTTACGAAAGGGAAAATTGATTTTACAAATGAGCAAGTTTTTTTTTTCTCCCCTCTCTCTCTGTTTCCATTTCGCTTGGTTAGCAACTAGTTCATTGTCCACAGCACGGCTGATGTGCATGTTATTCTGTCCCTCATTTACAATTATTGTACTTGATCTGAATACAGCTAAATAAATCTTTCAGCAAGCTCATGTTAACAGACCCCGGTGGCGGCTTTTATAGGTTTCCTCTGATTTGCAACCCAAGTATCATTTTCCCTCCACCGCAGCGTCAATATTAGGTTGTTTTTGATGGAAAACTGTATGAATCTCCATCTCGATTCGGGAATCGTAGCCCTAATCGAGAGGGTAATGTATCAAAATGGAAAATGAATTAATCCTCTCTCACATTTGCTGGGGTTCTCAGGTTTCTTAACTGTGCGAGACGGAGACAGATGTTGCTCAGCTGAAAGAGGCCTGTTGTACCTGTGTAAAAGGATAGCCGCCAAGCGAGTCTCCGCCGTTTCATTGTGCGGTGTTGACATCAATACTGTTGTTATTTTGGAAGCAATTCCTTGTGAATTACGAAAGTCTTGAGTATTCGATACTGAGAGGAGGAATGAACTGTGGTGGCGGTCAACAGTAGCAATTTTGTTTTGTTTTTTATTCTAGGTTTGTAGCCCTGTGATTCTTAAGCTGTGGTACAGTATGTTCCCATACGGGACCCATCCCAAGGGGTCAATGTTTGGCTGGTTAGCTGGGCTCAGTTAGTCTACTGGAAGATACCATTGCTGCATTGACTCTCAAAAGTGCCATTCAGGCTTTGATGGTATTTCACAGCATTTTGTTATTATAGTACATTATGCAATTTGTATTTCACATCACATCTCATAATGTCATGACAAAATTTTCCTGCAACACCTCAGTGATAAGTTACATAGTTGACAATGCTAACAGCCAATTTATGATTTAAAACATGTTCATCATGTCATTGTGAACATATTATCAACGTACATCCTCATTATCTTTCATTTCATTTTCCTTACACTCTTAAAAATAGTGAACAGTTCTTAAAATAAGAACTTTTGTCATACTGTGTGGAATATTTTAATATTCTGAATAAGCTTTTTTCTCCTGTTAAGAACCTATAGTGCAATGGAGAGATTCCATGGATGTTAAAGTTTGTTCATGGAACCATAGATGCTAATAAAGATCTTTCATTTTTAACTGGGTAGGCAGTGTAAGCGTCAATTTAAAATGCTTATTATTATTTCTTCTCCTAGCACCGTCCATATACTATAACTGTGTCATTGTTTGTCCAGCTCAGGTGAGTGTAGTTTAATGATATATATGTGTGTTGGAATAATTGGGGTGTGTGAGATTTACACTCATGCATTCCATACAGTGAACACGAGGGATTTCCAAGTCATCTAAGACAGTCCTGCACTCCGCCGTTGCTTATTTATTTATTCCCTGATGTCAGACCCCCATCCCACTACACAGCATCCTAAATCTGCTGCCTGCCATCTCAAGGTGAAAGGGATAAATTCACCTCCCCAGCTTTGGGGGTCTGCTTCCATCTACTCATCCCTAAAGAATCTTCCTTTTGCTTTATGGCTGCCTTTGTCCCAGATGCCAGAGAGGGGCAGCGATGAGTGGGCCACGCCAGTGGGAATCGTCTTGTCTTGTTGAGATTTGGCTTGTTGAATACTGTCCTGTATTTTAGGCATCATTAACTATCCTGACATGGAACATAGTTCAAGGAAGGAAAACTGCTGATACATCACAGGCGTTCTTTGTTACCCTCTTTCTGCGATCACTCATCTTTTTATCCATTTGATGCTTGTATGAATCTTTCACTAAGGAGGCAGCTTTGTGCTGATTTGAGGGAAATCACTTGAAACACACTTGCAGCATTCATCACTACAGAACACTTCTCGCAACACTACAGAAAGCAGAAAAGAGACAAGACAACTCCTCTCATCTGCATCTTCAGCAATTCTGATGCAGTTTAATAATTTCTGATGTCATTATCAAATCATCTATCTATGCCAGTTCATTGTCTTGGGAGGAAAAGTGTTGACTTTGGAACTGTGCAGTACTCAGAAGACAACTACAGACATCTTATTTAATTATAAGAACAGAAAATTAGTTAAAATATAACTGCATGTTACTTTTTATATTAATATTGATTGTATTATTAAGCTAATGTATTGCATTATTATTATTTTACAGCACTTATTCCATCTGTGGTACCTTATGTTGATAACATGCCAGTGTTATATAGTTTTTAATAATATTTTGAATAATTTTTGTCACTATAATTTTGTTTTAATCTATATCGTTTTATTACAGTTTTAGTTATTTTAGTATATATCAATCTAAGCTACATAAAAATACATGAAACAAAATTAGTTTTTTATGTACTGTATTTCATTTTATTTCTGTTGTTTATTTTATTTTAAGTTATTTTTTTTATTGTTTTAGTTAGCCATAATAAACTTGTAAGTGTAAAAAGTAAAAAAGATTACAATTCAGGTTTATACACACACACACACACACACACACACTACTAAACAAACCTGAACTTGTTATTCATTTCTCAATTATTAATTTATTTCAAATTACTCATTTCTTTCTAAGCTGAACATTTTTGACTGTTTAAATGAAGTGAATGATTGACAGATATGTAGGCAGGCCTTCACTGCTACCTGAGATGCTTCAGAGTGCATCAGTGTTTTCGTTTTAGATACAGTTGTGTTTTTATGTGGTTTTGATTATTTCTGAATGTGTTCGAGTAATCCAATCGAAAGTTTCCCACAGTCGATTGGATCACTCAGACATCTTAATAGCAGGTATAAACGGCGCCTCTAAGATGGAAACCATTCTCAAGCAGACCAAGTCGCGATCCTCCTTAATTACTCTGTACTTTTTCATACGGTCAGGATGAGTTGGAAGAGCATCTTACTAAAAGGCAATTAAGCGAGGAGCAGTTTGAGCCGCTCATTTCTCTACATATTTAAATCCAAACCCAGCACAGATGTCCAGCCCAGCCAAGAGCAGAAGGCAGAGAACAGATCTGAAGCTAATTGGGCTAACAGCGCTGGCTCGGTGTCAGTCCCTTCTGCCCCGCTGGCTAACAGGACTCCTGATAGCCGCCCTCCAGGGAGCTCTTCACAGCTGCACTTCTTAAGAGCTCATTTCCCTAATAGCAGCCCCATTTTCCTTCTTTTCCCTTATCTCTATATTGTTTCTTTTCATCTCTCGCTTTTATTCCCGTACTTTTCTCTGGTGCCTCGTCATTGGCCGCCTTGAGCAGGCCCATTCGTCAGGTATGCTGCACGGACCGGACCACATACATATGGCAGCGCTCAGGGAAAGTGAACATCTGATTAAAAGAGCGCTTCAAATGCTTACTGTTATATGTGCTTTATTCCAGCATGTTTGTATAATGAGGGGGATCTCTAAGCCCACTTCAAACTCCTCGTGAGTAATTACCGCCGTAGCGGCTTTGTTTGCGGAGAGAGTGTGGCATCTGTGCAGGATATGTTTGTTTTGGCTGGAGGCCATTTTGAAGCTCTTGTTAGTGTACGCATTAACAAATATCTCGTTTGCGACTGTGTGTTCGCTTGAGCTACAGTGTATTTATATATCTGCCTGGCTCGCTAATAGGAAAGCCATCTCATCCGCAGGCTGTGATCATTCGAAGAGCAGTGGGGTTGACTTCCACAGGGGGGCATCCTCCGCCCCCTCCATCCCACATCAAAGCATCCCTGTCTGGAAATCAAGGCCAATGAGCCCCCGCCACTTTTTCCGCCCCTCATCTGCGTGCAGAACCGCTGAGAGGAGCGATTGACTTGTGAAGGACTTCATTAAAGCCCGAGGAGACATTCCAAGTCCTTCATCCATCTGTTTTCCTCCTGCGTTCCCTCCCTCCGTTTGTCTCTCTGTATTCCACATCCTCTTTCCCTTTTGGTTCCTTCCTCTCCGGATTAGCGATCACGTTTATGTGAAGAACACACATCACTCGTCTGGTTGGATACTGGTGTCTGTCTATAGATGGTTAACCTGGAGTCGCTGGGTATTGTGCTCTTCACTGAATGCTGATGAGATTCAGTTTTGAGATTGAGCCACATGGACTCTATCTGTGTACAGTGAGATCAGAAAGAGGGAGACCACACTGAAAAAATAGCATTTTTAATGATTTGGAAAATAAAGAAAAGGTATTCTTCACCATAAGCATATGCTTTGTTCTCTATTAATCATAAGCAAATCATTCTGAGTTGTTGTAGGATTTTAAATGGACCAATTTTTTATTTTATTTAATAAAAAAATGTCAATAAGCAATTCAGATAAATGAGCTTTTAAATTTTTTCAGTAATAATAATTATAATAATGCTAATAATGTTATTATTATTATTATTATTATTTGTTATTATTAATATTGCTGTTGATTTTGTTGTCTGTTAAAAAATGTATAATTATTATTGTTATTTATTATATAACTTAAAATGGCAATAAGCAATTCAGAATAATGTTTTCATACTTTTTTCATAATTTTATTTGCCCTATAAAATAAAATACAAATTATGTGTTAATTAAATATAAAATATATACAGTGGGGCAAAAAGTATTTAGTCAGCCACCAATTGTGCAAGTTCTCCCACTTAAAAAGATGAGAGAGGCCTGTAATTTTCATCATAGGTGTACCTCAATATGAGAGACAAAATAAGAAAAAATCCAGAAAATCACATTGTATATTTTAAAGAATTTATTTGCAAATTATGGTGGAAAATAAGTATTTGGTCAATAACAAAATTTCATCTCAATACTTTGTTATATACCCTTTGTTGGCAATGACAGAGGTCAAATGTTTTCTGTAAGTCTTCACAAGGTTTTCACACACTGTTGCTGTTATCTTGGCCCATTCCTCCACGCAGATCTCCTCTAGAGCAGTGATGTTTTGGGGTTGTCGCTGGGCAACACGGACTTTCAACTCCCTCCAAAGATTTTCTATGGGGTTGAGATCTGGAGACTGGCTAGGCCACTCCAGGACCTTGAAATGCTTCTTACGAAGCCACTCCTTCGCTGCCAGGCGGTGTGTTTGGGATCATTGTCATGCTGAAAGACCCAGCCACGTTTCATCTTCAATGCCCTTGCTGATGGAAGGAGGTTTTCACTCAAAAATCTCACGATACATGGCCCCATTCATTCTTTCCTTTACACAGATCAGTCGTCCTGGTCCCTTTGCAGAAAAACAGCCCCAAAGCATGATGTTTCCACCCCATGCTTCACAGTAGGTATGGTGTTCTTTGGATGCAACTCAGCATTCTTTCTCCTCCAAACACGACAAGTTGAGTTTTACCAAAAGTTATATTTTGGTTTCATCTGACCATATGACATTCTCCCAATCCTCTTCTGGATCATCCAAATGCTCTCTAGCAAACTTCAGACGGGCCTGGACATGTACTGGCTTAAGCAGGGGACACGTCTGGCACTGCAGGATTTGAGTCCCTGGCGGCGCAGTGTGTTACTGATGGTGCCTTTGTTACTTTGGTCCCAGCTCTCTGCAGGTCATTCACTAGGTCCCCCGTGTGGTTCTGGGATTTTGCTCACAGTTCTTGTGATAATTTTGACCCCACGGGTGAGATCTTGCGTGGAGCCCCAGATCGAGGGAGATTATCAGTGGTCTTGTATGTCTTCCATTTTCTAATAATTGCTCCCACAGTTGATTTCTTCACACCAAGCTGCTTACCTATTGCAGATTCAGTCTTCCCAGCCTGGTGCAGGTCTACAATTTTGTTTCTGGTGTCCTTTGACAGCTCTTTGGTCTTGGCCATAGTGGAGTTTGGAGTGTGACTGTTTGAGGTTGTGGACAGGTGTCTTTTATACTGATAACGAGTTCAAACAGATGCCATTAATACAGGTAACGAGTGGAGGACAGAGGAGCCTCTTAAAGAAGAAGTTACAGGTCTGTGAGAGCCAGCAATCTTGCTTGTTTGTAGGTGACCAAATACTTATTTTCCACCATAATTTGCAAATAAATTCTTTAAAAATCCTACAATGTGATTTTCTGGATTTTTTTTCTTATTTTGTCTCTCATAGTTGAGGTATACCTATGATGAAAATTACAGGCCTCTCTCATCTTTTTAAGTGGGAGAACTTGCACAATTGGTGGCTGACTAAATACTTTTTTGCCCCACTGTATATATAAAATTGTATAGAAAATGTATATTTTACTGAGCCCCACAGCAGTGCATTGTGGGGTGTTTGAATAATAATAATAATAATAATAATGTTATTATCAATATTGTTGTTAATTTTGTTTTTATTAATAAGGATTTGAAATATCTAATAATACAATTATGATTGTTATTACTAATATAATATAAATAACATATAACATATTCTTAGTAATGTTTTTGTTGTTATTAATATTGTTTAAATATCAGTATTATTATTAATACTGCTGTTTACAGTTAATAATAATAATATTTTACTTTTTAATTACTACATGTTTATTTAAAAAAATGAATTCATTTTATTAATACGTTTTTGTTGATGGTCTGTCATGGTGTTAAATGAGAAAAATGCAAAGCAGAAGTATTTTCACAAGTGGTCTCAGACTTTTGGATCCCTGTCTCTCTGTCTGTCTCATGTCTCTTTTGTGTCTTATGGTAGAGCGTGCTTTGATCTTGAGCTTTCTCTGCCGTTCCTGTCTGTCTCTCAGGCACCGGCAGGTTTGAAGAGGTTTTGCTCTTTTTAGTTCACAGTCCCAGGGAATACCTGTGAAGATTAGTGTCTGGCCTGGAAAAGGGCTCAGTCTATTTTAGTCCGGAGGGGGATGCAGGTGGGTGGCCGGCTGTGAAAACCTCACTCATGTGATGCCCATATTTCCCACCCTTGATAATTTAGTCTCACTCATTCCTTAATATCTTTTATGCACCTTTTTACCCCACCCACCATTGCATTATTTTTTTGTTTCCAGCTCAGTCTTCTTTTGTCTGGTTCTTCTATCCATGTAGTCTTTTGTTTCTCCCAGCCTTTGTTCTCTCCTTCATCAGCAGTTGGTGTATTCCCCTCCGTTGTGCTGTGTTTGCGTACCCCCCCTTGCCGAGGCCTGAGCACTGTGTGAATCTGAGCACATGAATACTTAAAGATCCCATTTTCCGCTGCTTTTCTCGGAGGTATGATTGGCATGTGCGCGGTCCAGCTCGCTGATCCCCAACAATGTTAACACATGTCTGCAACAAAGAGGAGACACGTACCCCCTCCGCCTCGCCAGACCTTTCATCTCCACACTGTGCTATCTGATAAAACGATGGCCAGAACCCCCATCAGATCGGAGCGCTGCGGGCCTGTGTGAGCATCTCAAACCAATGGCCCTGCCTGACACTGAGATGAATCAGATCACTCTCCTCTTCCCCTATATCACTTCTCTCGCTCTCACTCTCTCTCATCTTCAGTATGTACTCTGGCTCAGTCGTGATACAGGGCTGAAAGGTGCATGTCATTCTGTATTAGTATCAGTGCACTCTTAACCTTCTCGTCTACTGGAGGATTTGCCACCACATCACGGCTGTAATCTAAACATACTGTGCTGCCTACTAAGGGAGCGTTTTAATAAAATGGAACATCATAAGATGATTTGCAATACATACCAAAAAATACTCACATGAGACTTGGCTCATTCTTGAGTTTTGTGTTAGCATGTTGTTAAGCTGATGGCATGGAAAGTACATACAAATTCGGGTTAAATTACATTTTAATTAGACTGAAAATGATAATTTATTTTATTTGTTTGATTGTTTGTCTATGTATTTATTTCCTGTCATCTTGAGGAATTTGTCACAGCGCACAGCAATGAATTGTGGGCCTGAATACAAATAATAATAATAATTGATGATGATAATAATAATTGTTTTGTATTTAATTGTTTTTAATACTTTTTATTAATTGTGTTATTAATAAGGTTGCTAAAAATGTGTGGTTGATGTAATACTAATAATAGTTATTATTATGATTATTAAATATTATGTCTGCTGCTACTGCTGCAGTTCTGTTGTTAATGTTATAATTATTGTTTAAACATTCATATTATTAATGAGACTGTTATATATTTACCAACAACAATAATATTTATTTATTTTATTTTACAGTATTTGCATTTATTTATTTGTCCGTTTATTTTTAAACCAGCCTTTGCATCGGTGCATATCTATAATATCTTAAAATGACTGTCTGGATAGGCAGCTCACTAGTCATTTGCCGTTCCAGAGGTTACACGGTTTGTTGCTTGTGTTTGTTAAATGCATAAACAGTGTAGTTTATTAGGCTCCACTCTGATAACTTGGACTCAATTCCTTCTCCAAAACATGCAGTTCACACTTCCTAATTACAGCATTGTTTTCATTTGTGTTTTTGGCTTGTTTTTTGCTGTGTGGATATTTGTAAAGAGTAGCTAATGGGCCGTAGTTCTGCTGGACATTCACTTGAGCGTGTTGAACATGAACAAGACCCCAAAACTCTACCGACCGACACGAAGTGCTGCCGTCAACACGGGCCTGAATGCTACAGGCGATAAAGTGCCTGCCAAACAAGGCAGCCTCAAAATAACTGCTCAACTCTGTCTGGGCTTAACGTCACTCCACACATATAGTTATGTGCAGATCTGCCTTTTTCTGCGGTATTACTGACAGTGTTTATGTCTATGAGATCATTACAAAATGTCCTAGATTGCAAAGATTACAGGCGATTACTTTGATGGCTAGGAATATATAACATCCATTTTGAGGGTGTGGATTGAGCCGGGTCAGTTTGAAATCAAGTGGGAATACCGTGTCAGAAACAGTGTTTCTCATAGTAAAGCAGAAATGTATTTTTCATAATCCTCATTGAGGTATTTGTTACTTGACATTCTCGCACTTTTTCACTCAGCCCTCTCTCTCTTGCTCAGGTTTTGGAGAAACTGTGTAGACGCTGCATCTCTCGCTGCCCTAAAATTACAATACTGTGTGATCTTTCGGAAATTGTGCATATAATATCAGAAAATTCAGAGCTCAGCATGTTTTCTCCATTCCAAGGCGCTGTAAAACGCTCGCTGGCTTTGTTTCTTCCTGATTTTACTCTTCCCGCTCTTTTAAAATCTCAAGTAAAGAGGACAGAGATCGAAATCGAGAAAATGGAGCCGTAAAAAAACGAGTCCCACAGGACTCTTCAGTCAACCCTTCATTTAAATACCATGCTGTGTTTTTTAAATTTAATTGCTCTTGTATTGCCAATTTTTTTCAGCTATAATCTCTGCTTAACAAAACGGATTTCACAAAAAAGGCACAGGGAAAAAAAATGCTGCCTTTTCACTTGATTATACGTTCCCGTGCCAAGCAATTATCGTCCTTAAATATCTATTCTTTAAAAAGGGAAGGAAAAGAGAAAGATCGACTTAAAGAGAGCAGTGACTGAAAAAAAACAGAAAAGTAAAGTAGAACTGACATGCAATCATTTTACAAAGAAATGATCCCAGCAAACGAAAAGGCTTTTTTTCCCCGAGAGATATTCAATTATCAGACATTTGCAGGAAGGGTGCCTATGGGTCATTTCAGTTAAGCGGTTAAACATTTTCATGTCTCCATCATACCTGTCTTAATATACTGGATCAAATATTTAACTCTCCATTTTACACAGGAACACAGGGTTCATTTTAAATGATTTCACTACTTTGGTTTGAGCAGAGTTGCACTGCCAGAGTGAAAATTGCCCATTTCTGAAGCTATATTCCAGGTGTTTTGTATTGTTCCTTCTCTAATCAAAGTGTTTCAATTAAAACATGCTTTCTTTGGAATTTTGTTTTAATTAGTAATCATTTTATCATTTTTTCCAGTCTTTGCTCTCCATCCATTTGTGTCAAACATATAGAATTCTCCTTTGCGTTTTGGTCATCTTGCCATTTCTGCATCTGGTTAAACAAGAAATCAGACACACATATGCAGTGGATAACACATCTCAGATTCTGTTTGATGTGAAAAAATGTGTTGAAGGCTGTATGTAGGGTTTGCGTTTTATAAAGCAGTTCTTTAATTTGATTGGACAAGCAGCGTTCCATAACGGCACTGTAACCGTTCACTGTTTATATCAGCCTCGTATGTTTGCCTGGTTTCTCTATCTTTGTGTCAAGTGCTTCTCATTGCTTGCTCTCAAAAGTTGCGATCCTGCAAAGGCTTCATCTCTGACTCAAGACCATGTCTGGTCCCTTTAGTTCCTCTCCTCTTCTCTCCCAGCACTGACTCTGAATCATTTATATGGTGTCCTTGGACGTCTGACCCATTTCCTGACTCCACTCTGTACCCGCCATTTCAGCTTTTCAGTTCCAGTGTCTGGAACTTTCTGGAACATTATCTCACTAAAAGCTTTCAGCAGGCGGCGGATAATTCTCAGATTCGCACTTTGAGTCTTAAGCTCTTACCCTCTGTGTGTGTCTGTGTAGGCTTACTTAGCTAAACTTTAAGGAGGTGAACAAAATCCGTCCCCCAGGGAACATGTCAATGAAGGTAACATTTTTTTTATAAAAAAAAATGTGTGTGTGTATATGTACACACACACACACATACATACATAAATACGTGTGTGTGTGTGTGTGTGTGTGTGTGTGTGTGGGGCGTGTGGGGCAAGGACACAATTAATCAAAAGTCTAAAGACATTTATAATGTAAAATATATATATTTCAAATAAATGCTCTTCATCTGAAATTAATCAAAGAATCCTGAATAAAAGTTTCCTCAAATATATTAAGCAGATTACTGGTTTGTGTATCATTGGTGATAAGACAGTAAGAAAGTAATAATTTTCATTACAGGAATAACTTACATTTGAATATATATTAATATAGAAAACCCTTTTAATCAAAATATTAAAACAATGTTACTGTATTTTGATCAAATAAACGAAGTTTGTGAACATAAGAAACTTTTTTTTTTTAATATATATTTTGAATCTTTACTTTAAATTAATTTAAAATTAATGAACGTTTGAATCTTTGTTTGCATTTTTAAATCTTTTTCAATTTATACTTAAATTTTACAAATATCCAAAGTAATAAATCAAATGATTGTACAGTTTTGCCCAATTTTTCAGTAAAATTCAACATGATTTTTTTTCTGAGAAAGTTTCTCTATAACTGTCCCCTGAACTGACAAAACTTCTGAAAAAAGACAAGCTCAGGTGTCCTATTAAAGGGAGAAGAAGCTGTTCACGGAGTCTGCTTTTCATCCACAGTTTTGATTGTTTTTAGATTCAAAGTTAATTAATATAATAACTAGGTGCTTATTTATTAGCGAGCGAGTGTGTGTGTGTATGTGTGTTTGTAGTGGAGAGAAAATGATTGACAGGCCAGTCATGGCAGTGTGCTGGCTCAGCCTGAAGGTGTCCATATTTTTGACAGGAAATGGCTCTCACGGTATCAGACACTTGAATCTTGCTCGTTAAAATCGACCTCCTATTACTGAGGAAAAAAATATCTTTCTTTCTCTCCTTACCAGTTCTCTCTTTCACCCCCCTTATTTTTGTGGAGAACTTTTGCCGGTTAGATTGACAGTTTCGCCACAGTTACAGTGCGGGCCTCCTGTCACAAGTCACTCTTGTAGTTGTCGCCATACCGGCATCTGTCAAAGGCGCTCAGCTCCTTCAGCAGATTAACATCGCTGACATGGAGAGGGGGATATGGGGGTAAGAAACAGAGAGAAAGGGAAAAGGAGAGCAGGGGAATGTGGAAAAGATTAGCTGGGATGGCTAGAGGGGGAAAGGCTATATGTGCGCTCTGTCTTGTCATCTGTTTCAGCTGGAGTGAAGTGAGGGAGTCTGAGCTGTCTTGTCTTTTCTCCGTCTCTCAATCCCTCTCTCTCTCTCTTTTCGCTTGTGTGGTCCGAGTATTTTCCTCCCCGGCAGCTGCTTGCCCTCTTAAAGTTCCTCTGAGTGGCTCTAAAGATGAAGCTTGTGATAGCGAACGTCAGCAGGAGGAGAGTGGAGAGACTTACCTCTGCTTTACTTTTGTTCTGCCTCGAGAGAAAAAAAACGAAAAGTTCTCTGAGGTGCTTATGGGACTTTCTTGCTTTTAAGCGAACATCTTGAACGCTTCAGAGAGAGCTGAAAAAAAGCTTGACTTTGAAACCTCACACGCCCAGGTGTGTCAAAGGCTCACTTTGAAAGCCGAATCGATCACTTTTCCTTTGTCTCTCGGTCTTGTGCCCCTAAACAGTTTTTTCCACCTCGTTTTTATTTTTAAACTTCAAAGCGGGACCCAGCCTCGCCGGCTCCCTCTCTCTTTGCTGCCCTGTGCTCGCTGGGCTCAAGGAGGCCCAGGAGCTGCGTCTGAAGTGTTGGGTAAAGATGAGATCCAGACCCTCACTCCCCACTGTAAATCGCTCCATGGCTGGAACACCCTGCTGGGCCCAGAAATATGGCCCTCAGGGGCACTACTTCAGCACCAGTATTTGAGTCGTAAATGGAGCTTGAGTGTGTGGTTGCATGTCTGTTTTTGCGTGTACTTCTTGATGTTCCTTTGAAGTAATAATTAGAAGTGATTTTTGGTTGATGTGATAATGTTTTTTAATCTAATAATTGATGCCTAATTCCACATTACTCTGTAATGCTAGAGTAATGCGGAATTAGGATAGATAATTGTATTTCTTGACATCGGGAGAATTATTAAAATCAGTCAAATTAAGAATTATCAAAATATACAAAAATATATAATTTTTTTACAAATTATTGTTTTATTTGGTTGGTTTTTTTTGTTGTCGGTTGGTTGGTTATTCTTTGGTTGGTTGTTGTCTAAATCCATTGGTCAAATCCATGTCAATTTTAGATTATCATAACCACATCTCCAGCACAGTAATTATTTGTATGTACTGGCATGATGAAACTTATGCTAATATTTAAATGCTATTTTTGGGCCTGTTTACACCTGGTCACTTAATGCAAGATCAGGTGTAAATGCCCTCTGAAATGCATTTGAGTCTTATTTAAATCCGATCACTCACGCATTTCAGACGAAATTAGGCAAGTGTAAATGCATCTGGCTGTTGAAACCACATGTGTAAATTTTACTCCTCCCAAAATGTAAAAAAATAATGTATGCGAGCATGTTATAGGCTATATGACATGTCATAGCCGGATGTAACAGCGCTAACTCAACACACACCACCGCAGATGAGTATCTCTTCAGCAAACCGATGCACAAACTGCCACAAATGAATCTGAAAGTAAGTCGCCGAATGGTGCTCAACACAATCATCTTCATTAAAAATAGTAAGACTAACTTTTCTTTGCAGTGCTGATGCCGCTCTCTCTCCTGTTGCGGTCTTTGATCTTAAAATGAGCTGATGATGAATAAAATGCAGCGCATATCTGTTGCTTTCATTGACGTGAACTCAAATTTGCATATAGAGCAGGAACTGAAGATCAGATTTATTTACACATTTATGTGGCCAAGTATTAATGGAACCGTTTGAACAAAACCGATAGCTTCCAATCAGAGAAAACACATGATGTGACCAGGTGTAAACAGGCCCTTTGTTATATATGTGAGGTGTTTTACCTGTCCTCTATTTTACTATAGTTGCAATATGCTCGGACACATTTTAACCATTAGCTTAAAAATAAGGCGATGCTCTATTTCTAGTTTTTACTTCAGTGGTGGTCCTCACATTCACTCTTGTCCAATTTCTGCACTTAAGTCGAACAATCGAACGTTATTGACCCCTGCATGACAGTGTCACGGCGGCGGTCCCAGGGGGACGTCTGGTGACAGGAATGTGCTTAAGACTGTCTGAGGACGCCCTCCGCGTGACATTGATTGACGAGTCGCTGTTCTGCCTCATTCTGTGCCGGTGTTCAGCAGCACCTCTGATTTCTGTCCGCCTTTGTATGTGTCCTTTTATCACTCGCTCTGGTCTTTTTCTTTCTCTCGTCTGGTTAGCAGCCAAGTGTTAAGAACAGTTGCTTCTGTTTATTCCTTTTTTGCTTGTTTGACACTCTGCACACTTTTTCTTTCTTTCATTCATCTTCTCCGGATAAAAAATGTTAATGCACACATACACACACAAAATAACAGGTGTCCTACTCTGATCAAAACACAGCTTTGTCTTGGTGAGAGTGGGAAACATGAGGTTTAAAATCAAACAGAGAAGCAGATTATGCAGTGCCATGAGCAGCGGACTCAATCAGGCAGATGTGGTGTGGGACCTGTGTGTGTGCGTGTGTGTAAGCAGGATCGCAGTCATCTCAACAATAGGCTCTGACACCCAGGTGATTAGCAGGCATTATGGTTTGCTGGAGGGATTGAGGTGGGAGATTTGGGGGTTGGGCTCTCATTAATCTCTGTCTGTCATGGGTGCCCCCACACCAACTATCCTCCACACCCAGCCTGTCCATCACACTCCGCCGTGGCCTCTTTCTGTGTTTTTCTTTGGATAGTTAAAGAATTACATGCGCACACACAAAGTGCACCACACCTATGAGGGGTCTGCGACTATCGCCCTGTCTCTGGGGGCATATGAGTAATCACTGTACACGTTCTAACTGAGTTTCCTCTGTTGTCTTATCTGCAGCGAACACGACCACTGGTGTGTATTTTTTCCATCTCTTCAAGAGCATCATGGAAAGATTTACATTGTGGTTGGTTATTTTGTTATAGTGGTGTTCGCTTGCACACACTTGGGAATTTGAACATAACCGTTAATGCGAATTATTAAACTTTGGCAAGTAAGTCATCATGCTCTGTTTGCAGTACGAATGTGAATGATGCCTCAAATCATGCGGCTTATTAAGAGAGGTGTGCTGGTAATTTTCTAGGTTATTAGATTTATGATTTCTTTTTTTTGGCAGACAGCTAAATGGGGGAAAATACCATCTCTATAATTCAATAATTCAATATATCCTTATTTATCCCCCTTGGTGATATACATTCTCATATGTAAAAGGGATAGTTTACCCCAAAATTAAAAGTATTATAATAATATAAAAATATTTGTATAAAAATGTTTGAGAATTAGGGTAGTTAACTATCATTCATCATGCATACATAATACAATAATAATATTATAACACAATAATAATGATAATAATTTTAAAGGGGGTCCCTTTTGTATTTTACAAGGCAGTTTTCATATTTATGGGTTGTTGGCATTAGCGTGTTTGAAATATATAATGTATATATATTTATATACAGTGTCTTGCGAAAGTATACATAAGCCTTATGTTAAACGGCTTTTAATTACTTTTTGTAAGGCACTGTACGTAGCTGTAAGATGACATTTCTTTTAAAAGCAGTTTAATGATAAAACTAGTTCGAGAACGCTTTTGTCTTCCTTAATTCTCCTTCTTACCCTTCACTCATTCACACATGTGTATGTGAATGTAAAAAGGCCTGTATGGATTTCCATGTAAAGCGCGTTCTGTAGAGCAGTGGTTTGCTGTAGGGAAGGATCCAGACCACTCCCTACCAAGAGGTGAAACTTGACTCCCAATGCTATGTACTATACGACCTGCCTGTCTCGTACTCTGAGACCCCAGCAGAACGGCATTCTGGGTAGGACGCAGAGCGGCTAACGTAGCTTGTCAGCGCTGGCGAGGGTAAAAAGCAGTGGCCGGAGATGGATGTAGGCAAAGAGGGAGGTTTTTTTTTCTTCCCCAGGCAGACACAAAGTATGTTTTACACAGTGGCTTTTGCATCCACTAAATGTGAGTGTGTGTGCATGTCTGTGTGTATATTTGAGAGAGTGTGTAAGAGTGTGTTTTGTCAGCTCTTGCAGGCACAGCTGGGACTTGTTAGGGGCCCAGGAAACTGAGGTTTGTGGAGCAGGAGGAATAGCTGGGCTAAGGGGGGCCGTGACAGGCCCGTTCTGAACCTCTCCGGCTCTGACTAGCCGGAGCAGCCCATTCTTAATGGATACATACACGAGACCTCCGCGGTCAAAGTCACAACCCATTATCTGCCTCGCAGGTGAAGCCTTGTGGTACTTATTTCTCCATTTGTAGATGAGGGTCAAGTATCTCTTCCCCCCTTTGGCTCACTGACATCTCATCATGGTTAGAAAAGATGCCCCTCCGAACTCCAGCTGTCAGGTTGTATGTAAACACACAAGCGGTAGGACTCATGGGACGTTTTAGCCATCAGCAGGGGTGTATGGCTCTCGTGACTGATGCCGTACAGCCACATCTGGCTTGTTTGATGGACGTCTTGAGCGTGAAGTGGTGGAATAGCAAGGGGGCAGACTTGGTTGGTAATTTGAGTCCCGCCTGACCTCTTTCTGCCCCCTTTAGCACTACGAATGTCTCTGTGTGAATTGTCCGTCCATCAAAATGCATTATGAATCAGATTTGCATAAGGCTAAATCACATGCTCTGCAGTCTGAGAGAGACGATCGGGACCCAGAGGGGATATCATGCACTATAAAGTGCTACTCAGGGACTCGATGGTGAAATCCGACAGATTGCTCCAAAACAAGCCAAGTTTTAATGCGATTCATTTTGTAAACGCCCAGTTGATGTCGTTTCTTTCCCTTCAGCGTGTTTATAATATTGAATAATTTAAGGGTTTTTGTGTGCTCTGACATGCTTTAAATCCTTCTTTCCGAGCGGGTGAGAAACGCAGCTAGCTGTCGATTGCTCAACGCTAACACAAGTGCAGTGGAACACGTTAAATCCTCGGCTTTCCAGAGTTAAGCCTTTAGACTGAAACCCGGCCCTAATTAAAGGAATAAAATAAACAGCAGAAAGGCAAATAATAACATCGTAAAGTGGTGTTACAAGAGCTGGCGCGGGCCGCGTTGGCGTAGTCCAGGTCCAACCTGTTAAAAAGGGGGCAGGCCACGGTGGGCGACTGCGCCGGGCGTTTATTGGCATCTGTAATGTGGTCGACCAGGCTGGTGCCAAGTGCTGTGTCTCCATCCTGTACCACCCCGATCGGCATGGCAGCTTGACTGCCACTAACATGGTAAGATTGTCTATTTCTGCCTCCCAGAATGTTTCTGGAAGTGGACTGAAATTAAATCTTTTGTAAAGTGTTGGAAACGGTCCTCAAGCCTCCTCCCCTCTCGTCCATTCAGCTACTAATGGTGAGTTCTGGTGTTCGAGAAAGAGGCTAGTTGTTAATGTATGTATGCATTAGTTAAATAATTTATTTATTCACTTATTTCTTTTATTTGTTTTATTATTTACAATGTAAATAATTTAGGCCAAAATGTAAAATATTAATTAAAACAAATATTCTTAAAGATATCTAAAAAAATGCTATTTATTTATTTTTGGTAATAAGTTCCTAGGAGTTAAAGAGATGGTTTACCCAAAAACTAAAAATACTATAAAAATATTAGAAAATGTCTGATAAATATGATATTTATTTATTTATTCATTCATTCATTCATTCATTTGTTTGTTTGTTTGTTAATTCTTTTTGGTGATATAAGTTCTCACTAAATATAGGGATAGTTTACCCCAAAATTAAAAATATGAAAAATATTTTGAAATATGTCTAGAAATTAGGCTAGTTCTGGTGTCTGAGAATGAGGCTAGTTGTTGTTGTTATTATTAACATTTATTTATTTAAGTTAATGGGATGTTTTACCTCCAGTTATTATGAAAAACAATATGTAAATATTTGTTTAAAAAAATATATATATATTTTTTGGTACTATAAGTTCCTACAAGTTAAAAAGATAGTTTTCCCCAAAATGTAATATCATACATATTTTATAAACCACATTTGAATCAGTTTTTTTTCTCTTTATTTTTAATAAAATACAATTTAGTGTCCCCAACTGACTTTCTGTACAAACAGTTGAGAAGTTATCTTATTTTGTGTCCTTCGGAAGAAAGAAAGTCATACAGGACAGACATGAGGGTGAATAAATCGCGAAAGAGCTTTCATTTTCGAGTGAATTATCCCTTGAAAACACAATAAACCAAAGGGAAAAAATCTTAGCTGTAATTACATATTATTCAGATTTTTAGGCATTTTTATTACTTTTTGATTTAGGAAGCCAAATTAATTTACGATGGAGTGCGCGAGGGCGGTTTGGCGATAAAATTCAAAGTTGCATATTTCAAGGGTGCATTTTAAGACACTTCAAAGGTTCAGGAGTGGCGTCAAAGCAGCTCCAGACACAGCAGGCTACTGTACCTTTGGAAAATTGGCCGAAATCAAACATTTTGACAAACAATGATCCTCACAGTGGTGATTTACGGCACAGATATAGCAACTATTTGGAAGGCCGCCGCAGCACCTCAGCAGACGTCTTAGAAGTCTGTTGCTATCCGATTCGTATCGCTGAGAAAACACATGTCGGTGTTTGCCTTTGACTGGGAGCCATTAGAAGTATCAGAGCGCCCATCATTGGGTCAGATAAAGGAAAGGCCTGGAAGGTGGGCTGTAAGGATTTAAAGGGTGAGTTTCCCCCTATTGTAAAGCAGAATGCAGGCAGCTACAGGTCCTGTTTTAGGGGATCAAGGGGATTCAATTGCTGGGGTGATAAAGGGCTTTTAAGTGTTTTTTGAAGCTGCTCGGCTCAGAGGTGGCTTGGCCCCGTTTATCAGGGCTGCTGAGCGGAGCTGCCACGCTCCAGACCATCTGTTCAGCCTCACTCCGTGTCGCCGCATGGATGACATCATGACATGCGGTCTGGTGAGCGCAAAAATTCCTCCTGTCCACCGTCGTAGAGGCCGGACAGCTGTAGCCCCCTCAAAGAGGAGAGCGGGAAAACAGAGGGTGGGGAAAGAAAACAAGTGAAAGAGGGAGAGAAAGAAGCCGTCAGCGAGGGCCTGGCAGGTGTGGTGGTTTTGCTCTGTCATCACAGGCCTGACTGTTTGAACCTTCATGGCTGGATCTGAAGGGGATTACGACTGTGGCTCTGAGGTTAAGCTCTCCTGGCATTCTCTCCAGTGCCTGAATACCCTGATGCTTTTCCTTGTCATTTTCGTAATCCGCTGCTCTTGTATCTGAGCTACTCTTGTCACTCCGGTATCATCCGTCTCTTGTGACTTGGATGCACGACAGATAGAAATTTGGTCTGATGTGCAGTTTAAGGGATTGTTCTTCCAAAAACAAAAACTGTCCATCCAAACTGGATCATCATGTTGTTCCAGATTTATGGCTTAATTTTTTCCTGTCCAACACAAAAATATTATTTATAAATTAAGGTTTTATGTACAAAAATGTTGAGGTCTGTTAAAAAAATAATGTGTATATATATATATATATAAGATGTATTGACAAAAACAATACCTTATTAATTTGAATCAGTTTAAGAGGAAGCTTCATGAGTCTGATCTTCATCCCCACTGATTCATTTAGTGTCATTGTGCATATACAATATTACATTTTAAATATAAAATTTAAGTGCCCATTTATGGCAGGCAGGTTAACAAGTGTTTGGGAAGATTGGAGCAGGGTGGTCTTGGACTGAGAAAGACGAATTACACTCACAGATAAGTTAAACTCATCGGGGGCTCATTGAGAGAGAAGGATCTGAAAGACTGCCATCTCTAGTTAAATGACCAACCCAGATGCAGTGCTGCGTGGACACGTAGAAGTGTCTGACACCGGCCACTGTGGAGCCACTTGTCTTTAGACAACTGCGAAGCTTATCAGGATTTCAGGTGTTTGGAGTTGAAGTAATGGAGTTGGGTTTGTCTTTTCGGTTGAGGATGGCCCAGTCCTGGTAGCTGTGGGACTCGAGTTGTTTTATTGCATTCAGTGTGGTGGTGTGTGGTGTTGGTAATTGGGCTGTGGCCAGTGGAGGTTGAGGGTACTTCATTTTGGTCTGTGGTAGCCTCACTCCATACACCCCTTCTGTCTTTGTTGATCCAATAAATGGCCCCATTTATGAAACCACCTTTTCATCCATCCACCATATGACGTAACCTTACCCTTAAACTAGCTTCCCGCTAAACAGCTTTGGTCTGATAGGTCTTTTTTTATCTACGAGAACGGAAAAAACTCACTCTGTCTGTGCTGCGGTACGACCGAGTTGAATGTGTGTGTGTTGTAAAGATGACCACACACGACTCCATGGTTCCTGGGTTCGCCACAGGCGGAGTTGTCCTGCCAGGCCTGTTTGTGGAGAAACTTCTGGAAGTCGTCCTTCAATCGGAGGCCTTGAATTTGTTACAGACCACCTTCTCCCTGGACTTGAGAAACAGACAGTGCAGTTTGTCTACACCGAGCCATGTTTGATGTAGGTGAGATTTACAGTGACTGGCCTTGGGATGAACATTTCCTTCCTTCCTTAAAGGAACAGACACTCATGGAAACACGGGACGCTGAGTGGCGGTATCTGTCGCTGATGCTCTGACAGCTCTGTTGACTGCAGTTTATGGCACACAGGGTGATTTTAAAGATAGTGGAAACCATAAAGAGTAACTTTACACAGACAGTAGTAAATGCAAGACATCTAACATTACAAAACAAGTTTGAGATTGTTTATGTTTTTGAAGGAAGAATATTATGCTCACCAAGGCTGCATTTATTTGATTAAATTAAATATATTATAAATCTTTTAATATTTAAAATTTTAATAGTATTTACAAATATATAAAAAATAAGTAAATGCTTTCTATTCTAATATATTTCAAAAGGCGGATTTTCAGCATCATTATTCCACACTTCAGTGTCACATGATTCTTCATATGATCCTTCAGAAATCATTCTGAAATACTGATTTGATGCTCAAGAAACATTATTATCAATGTTGAAAACATTAGTGCTTCTTAATATATTTATGTAAACTGTTATGCAATTTTTAGTTTTTGATGAATAAAAAGTCCTAAAGAACAGCATTTTTGAAATGCATTACGTTTGATCAAATTTATTCATCTTTGCTGAATAAAAGTATAAAGTAAAAGTGAAAGTGACTTTTATAAAGTAAAAGAGTTTTTTATTTATTTATTTATTATTATTTTTTTATAGTACTGACCCCAAAATAGTTTTCAGATGGAAAAACAGTGGCATAATATCTGTGAATATGCTATGTTTATATCTGTATCTATATATATTCTATTTCAGAGATTTGTGGACTCAATAATTAATTTAAATTTTAGAATATTTATTAATTGTAAAATGTTTTTATTATATAGATCTGTATATTTTTTATTCATTTTATTGTAATTCTGTCAATTGGTAATGTAATCATAATTGCTAAATTGTCCAAATTCATAAATACTATTTTATTTAATATCCCCTAGTAGAACTTCTTGCATCAAATAGAAAGATCTTTAACAAATATGTGACCACATCTTTCTACAAAAAGACTTAGGCTTATTACTGGGGTAAAATCAGTCATCAGTCAGGCTTCAGGCCTGATTTATACTCATCTACTGGTGGAGAATCATACAGGGACTCAGGCCCGTCATGTCTGAGGAGATCCTCTAGAAGCCTCTCTCCAAACACGTAATGAAACAACAGAGTCTTCACTGCACCGATAATTCATCAGTGGTGTCACGGCCACATTAGTCACAATGAAAAACCATGAACTGTCCAGAAGCTGCAGAACATATCTGGATAATCCACGCTTGCGTTTTAAAACCATCTACGTTGCAGACATGTCACGGGGGAGAACATGGAATATGTCTTGAAGCCGCACCGACTGGCCTGTTGCAGTGAGAGCTGGGCTTTAGGGCTGTATGTCACATTGACAGGCGTAATCCCTCGTTTGGTGTCCAGTGGTAAGCCTCAGTGTTCCCTCGGCTCTCCGTCTCTTCTGCTTAGTCTGAGCGCATCCTTCTCCCCTGATTCCATCTGTTTTAATAATGCTTTCCGCAGGTGCCACTCCTTGACGAGCTTCATTTCCCAGAAAGCAAGCCCTGCCCTCATCCTCGTCTTCCTCCCTGATTTTGTTTAGAGGTCCCAGCTGCGTTGCTCGCCGCAACTTTCCCCGTGTTTCCCAGGTAACAGGGATTTGGAGTGGACTCCGGTGAGCCGGTGCGTTCTCCCGGTCATGCTCTGTGTAGCATGTCTGAAGTGGTCATGGCTTGACCGGCTTTTCCCATCTTCCACCACCTGCTCCGGCTGTCTGTCACTGTGCGTGTCTATCTGTCATCTAACTAGGGTCTGGTTTTGTTTGTTAGAACATCTTCCTGGCACAAGGATTTTGTGTATAAAGTTTGCGAGTGTAAATACAGGATGCTGTGAAGTACAGTGTTTACTTCCCTCTTTTCCACTTCCCCCTCCTGTGGTTCAAGGATGTACTGTACAGTATGGAAAGCTTTCAGTCAGACGATTGGAGAACTCCTAACAAAGAATGTTTGTCAATGCTTTGAGAAATTAATTCTCTCTAGATCTCAGTATATGCATCAATTAGTTTTGTATCATTTTTTATCTGTCTGTCTGTCTGTCTGTCTGTCTGTCTACATTGCTTGATTTACTTGATTCACTCACTCACTCACTCACTCATTTATGTGTTCCTATGATGGATTCAATCAGCTGATTTAAAAATACATTTTCTGAAAGGATGATTAATTCTCTTCAGGTTTCAGTAGCTGCATTTTTTTCATCTTTATTCTATGCCATTTTATTTTGCACCATTATTTTATCAAAGTTGTTTGCGTCAAGCTCTTCCGTCGCTTGATGTTTCGTTTAGGTGCGTTAATCCATTAAATCACTTATTATACAAAACTCCGCACTCACATAATTTTACATTATTACAATAAAATGCTCCCATAATGGTTTGTTTAAATTTATTTAATTCCATTTGTATGTTGTATTTTTAATTACATTTTGCATTTTATTTTTTGTTATAAGCCATTTATCTCAAACCCCTGTGATTTTATTATTAATATTATTATTTTTTTTACTGTATATGCTATTGAAACTGAAAGTTTGAGATGAAAACTGAACAGATTGTCTTGTTATTTTTCCTCAATATGTTTAGTTATGTCACAGCCATGAACATTGCTTCCTTACTGACTTGATTGGAGAGAATCTGATTCAACAATAATCTGTGTATTACAAAATGAGTCATGAATAATTTGGCCCATTTTTAATGTTAAGTGTATATATCTGCTTAAATGTATTCATGTCAACTTTAGGAGTACACAAACATATATATATGACCTCAAAGCTAACACACACTGACTAAAAGCCACTAAACTGTCATTTTAATTGCATGGGATCTTTAAGAAAATGTTTATGAAATCTGAAATTTATGGACCATGATGGTAAATTCCAGAAACTCGACATCAACCCTGTGCAAAGTTCAGCAAGAGTTACGTTCTCCTCTTAGGGTTTAGAGATTAGTTTGCTCTCTCTCTCTATCTCTCGCTCTCCAGCTGATGTGATCCAGATGGCTGGGTGCTGTCAGTCCAGGCGTGTGTATGTTCCCAGAGGAGAGCGGTGTATTTGTGTTTGCTTCAGGGATGTGCTGGCCACCCTTTCGCTGTGCTGCTATCAGCACTAATTAAGCTCGGCCTGTCAGCCTTCAGAGCCGCTGATAAGAGCAGGAGTGCTATTGAAGCGAAGGGGTCAGCATGTGTGTATGCGTCTCATTTCCACATATTTTTTTTCTCAGTCATCGTTTACAGAACTCCGTCATCTCTTTTTGTGTTATAAATAGTGATGGAACAATATATTGATTAGTTTGATCAAATATTTGGTCATTTTTTAGATTTATATCTTTGCTCTGGATCATATTTGCTGAATTAAATCCATTACTTGTTTCTTAGGGGTGCTGATTGCAAAAGCAGTGCCTTTTTAGTTAAGCACGTTTCATTTTCTCACAAAATTTGATGCATTTTTGCTTTTGACAACCATTTGTAAGGTGAAGAAGTCTTGTATTATCCTTTAATAAGCAGAACAATTCCCATGAAGACATGATTCCTATCTTCCTCTGAGCCTGGTTGGAACTATCTTTTTCTTTAATTTTCACCTGCATGAATGATTCTGCAGACATATTTACACCTTTTCCTGACTTCCACTTTTTATTCCTCTACTTTGCAGATTGCAAGTTAAATGATACATTTTGAATAATACTTTACAAAAGCTGTGACTGGGGTGGTACATTTTTAAAAGGTACACTTTTGTACCTATTAGGTAATATGTACACTTGAAGTACTAACATGTACCTTTAAGGTACCAAAATGGACACTTTAGGTCCAAATATGTACCTTAAAATGTACCAATAGCCAGAGACAGCTTTTGTTTGTATATTTTTGAGAGTGTATATAATTGGAAAACCTGAATGTGATGACACAATTTTTACTGATATTTTTGCAATATCAGATGAGGTAATATTAAGCCTTTTTTGCAAATCAGCAGATTTTTTTTTCTCCCCGACCCTGGACTGTGAACTGATAAGATATAGAATTCAGGCAGGTTGACAAAAAAAAAAAAAGCATTTATAGTGCAGTTCAGATGTCTAGGTCCACTAGTAAAAATGCATTTATTTAGCATTGTATTTTTTATTATTAAAATATATATTATGCTTTATGTATTTTATCTATCATTTCTATTTATAATTTGTATTTTAATTTAATTTATATATTTATTTTCTAATTGTTTTATGATTTTTGTTTTAAGATTTGACTCCCAGATTTTAAGTAGTGCTCTGACTTTATTTCAGTATTTTATTTTATTATTGAAAAATATTGATTGAGTGATTGATTGATAGTAACAAATCAAATCTGCGCAACCCACCTCCTGTTGTTCTTTTTTAGGACCCACCAGTGTAAAAGGGAGAATTTCTCATTAACATTCCCCACAAAACCACAAATCAGCGATAAAGATGCTCGTTTAAAATATATCTTATATTACACTCCTCCTCCTAACACACAATCTTTTTCCCTGATGCTCTTGACTCTGACAGCAGGCTTTTAAATTCACATTTGGTGTCTAGGAAGCCCTCGTGCCAGATATTATTCAGCATGTGTTTCCAGGTGTCTCGCTTGTTCCAGTACTGTCTCTCTTGTGGATCCGCTTGCAGTCACTCAAGCGCTGCTATTCTGTATAATACAAGATTAATACAGCTATTACTGTGTTCAGGAAGTACAAAACCCATATTTTCAGATTGTTTACACATCGTAATTTATAGCTTTTGGTGAGTCAATATTAGCTTTAAAGGTGCAAGGTTGTAGATTTTTCTGTAATGTTTCACGGTGCCCATCCAGAGAGGATATAACTCTCCAGTATAACCAGCGTTCCAGTACCAACTCCGAAAGCAGCGGACGTATCTCTCTTTTTTTAGGCCTGTAAAAGCAGCCACCGAAGGTCCTCTGTGGCCTTGGGGTAGCAATGAGCGGTGAATGTTCAACATATTTCTCCTCACGTCTCCTCCATGATACACACACGCACCGAACGCAGAACTGACACCATATTTCTGTCTCTCCCACATCACACTTACACACACATGCACCCATCCCTGGAAAAAGGGCCTAGAAACCCGGGCTGTGGCTCAGGGCCAGGGAGTGATGGAGAGTTAGGGTTATTTTTATTTTTTTAATGTGCTGGGGCTCCTCCAACACTCAGTTTATTTAACGTGGCTGGCCTGTATTTTATTTTTATGTGCTAGATCAGGCAGTATCAGGTAGGACTTAGTACTGATGAATTCGGCTGATAACGTTCTCTGAACTCTTCCCTCCCTGCTAATGGTGTCCTCTGAATTCCTCTCCTTCAAATCAGCAGCCTGCAAATATTGAAGTGTTAAAGGAATAGACGTTTATATTACAGCTTAGATATTGCATAGATATGCGTCTGTGAAAATGGAAAAAGTCCTAGTGATGATGTTATTTCTGCTGTAAAAGCAGCTCTGTGATTTTAGGTTTGGTCTTAAGATTGTGGTTGTTTATGCTAAAAGAAGAGATAAATGTAACTTCCATCTGTCTTTCAATCAATCTGTCTCTCCATCCATCCGTTCACCTTCCTATACTGTGCATGTATGTCTCTGGCCATCAATCCATCAACCTAATTTTCTATTCATCCATTTATCCACCCACCTATCTATTACAGTAATTTATCTATCCATCTAACCATTCATCCATCCATTCATATATCTTTCCATGCATCTATCCATACATCTGTTCATTTATCCATCCAGCCATCCACATATCAGATATCTCTCCATCCATTCATCTCTCTTTCCATAAACCATTTATTAATTAATCCATGCATACATAATTCATCCATGCATTCCATCATCTCTCCATCCATTCATCTACCCATATATCTCTTTCTCATCCATCACATATTTACATTTACATTTATGCATTTAGCAGACGCTTTTATTCAAAGCGACTTACAGTGCATTCAGGTTATACATTTATTATCAGTATGTGTGTTCCCTGGGAATTTAACCCACAACCTTTGCGCTGCTAACGCAATCCTCTACCACTGAGCCACAGGAACATATATATCCATCCATTCAGATATCTTTCCATCCATCTGTCCATCCACCTAAATTTCCATCCATCCATCCAGTATTTCTCTATCCATTAATTCAAATATATTTCCATCCATCAGTCCATCCACTTTAATTTCTATCCATCCAGCCATCATGTATATCCCCATCCATCCATTAATATATATTTCCATGCATTCATTTATCTGGCCGTCCATCCATCTATACATATATATATGACCCTGGACCACAAAACCAGTGGTCCAGGGTCCAGTTAAGTCTCGGGGGTATATTTGTAGCAATAGCCAAAAATACATTGTATGGGTCAAAATTATCTATTTTTCTTTTATGCCTAAAATCATTAGGATATTAAGTAAAGATCATGTTCCATGAAGATATTTTGTAAATTTCCAACCGTAAATAAATCAAAACTTACTTTTTGATCGGTAATATGCATTGCTAAGAACTTCATTTGGACAACTTTAAAGGCAATTTTCTTAATATGTAGATAATTTTTTTGCATCCTCAGATTCCAGATTTTCAAATAGTTGTATATCAGCCAAATATTGCCCTATCATAACAACCCATATATCAGTGGAAAGCTTATTTATTCAGCAGATAATGTATAAATCTCAATTTCGTAAAATTGACCCTTATTACGTTTATCCGTCCCCCCCTATATTTCTGTCCACCCAACAGTCCCTCTATATTTCTGTCCACCCATCCATCTATTGATTCATCCATCCAATTAATTTATTTCCACCCATCTGTATTTTACATCCATTTATCTGTATCTGTATCCATCCATTGTTATATTCCTCTATCCATCCCTCCATCCATCTCTCTATCCATCCGTTTGTCCATTCACGTATCTCTGCATCCATTCATTTCTCTATCCATCCATTCAAGTATTTCCCCATCAATATCTCTATCCAACCATCCTTTCATATATAACTCTAACCATCTAGACTTAGCGATGCTGTATTATATCAATTATATTCTTCACACAGACTTGCTCTGAAGTTAAAATGAAGATAGAATATTGCAATATTTTTAAATATAATTGTTTTTCTATCCATTCATTAATCTGTCATCGAGGTATTTTGTCCAAACTTTGCTTCACATTTCTCCTCCTTTGTGTTTCCAAGAATCTTATCTCTCTTCCAGAGTGGTCACGGTTGAGGCAACCATTACAAATTTTAAGCTCTAAAAGTAGCCCAACCTCAGATCTGCGTTCGTTTAACATTCCTCCCTCATTTTGCCATCATTTACATCCGGCTGTCGTCATACAGAAGGAATTATTGTGATAAGTCACGTTTAGGACCCGCCAACCCGGTCATTCCTGGAGTTCTGTGCAGTGTTCCCCTCTCCAGTGGCTTAACCGGCACAGTGTGTCCCATCATGAGCTACCATAAATCTCCCCACCCTCTCGGCTATTCATTATCTTTCCAATGGCGTACACGCCCATAGAAACAGAACCGATAGAGAACAGAGGAGGATACGTATTTTTAGGCCTGCTCGAGGACTCCTGAGAAGAAAGCAAGAGGCTTAAAGGAATGCAGAGTGCAGAGAGAGGAAATTGAGTGTTGAGGGCGGTGATGAGATGCGTTGATTGATGGGCTGCTTCCCCTCTCTCCGATTGGCTTTGCCGTGGGAGGAGGTGATTGGCCACTTGACCTCTTAGTGATCAATATGAACTCTATCCTATCTCTCTCAGAACAAATGTGTGGAGGCCCATTGTGTCCCTGTGCTTCTGATAAGAGGCTTTGTCTTTTAGTACAGGAACACAAGCTCTGCCTTGCTGTCTACTGCCTACATAGGAGGTCGCCTACTAAGGTTGCAATTTAACCCAAATTAAAGTGGCATATTTGGTGCACTCTACATAGTCAGCAAGTCCATGTGCCACACAAATAAAGCTGTGTAGGAGATTTGACTCAGCTATTGATTCCAATCAACTTGTTAAGTCATAACGTGTAAGGAATACGTTTCTGGAACCAAGTGTCTACTCGTTTTAATTAAGAATACTATCTCAACAGCCATTTATGGGGCCATATATAAGAATTAGGACCTGGAAATAGAGACAAATGACTTAATACTTAACTAGCAGATAGAGTCCGGTGTTAGCATGCTGCTAACTTGGCAATACAATAGAATGAAACAAGAGAGCACACAAAAACAATGGGTAATATAGTCTGTTTAAAATTTGATTGATTTTTTTTTTACAAATACTTTCTTGCAAGTTAGCAACCAAATAGTCATTATATTATGTTTTTGAAGACACTTATTCACCAAGGTAAAACAGTAATGGTGTGTAATATTATTACAATTTGAAATGACTGTTTTCAATTTTAATACATTTTGATGCAATTTTTATACATAATACAGCCCTTAAATGCTATTGTATGTGGTATTGAAATGGTAGTGTATATAATGTATTCCTTTTATATTCCTCCTCTCAAATCACGAGTTTTAGAGAGGGAGGAAGTGGGTCACAACTACAGTCATCACTTTCCTGTGACCCAGGCCTCTTCTCTCCCTGTGGCCATCTGTTATATCAACATACCCCGTGTATGGGAAAGATTAAATCACCAGGGAAAAATCCCATCCTTGTTAATAGATTAATCGGAGGAGACACATGCGCCGGGGAAATTTGAAACACGGAGCAATTCTGATTCGGCCTTCTCTTCTACTTAAGAACAGCACCTATTGCTCCCTCATTTCCTGTGGTTGGGAAACGTGGGAGAAGGCGACATGTTATCATGACCTGAATATCGTGTGCGTGAGTGTGTTTACATGGACGTGTGAGCATTCTCATCCATCATTTTAGTCTCCTTATTCTCCATATCCCAGCGCACATCCCTCCACTTCCTGTTATTTGCTTCTCCTAATACCGCCCTCCCCAGGCTTCTATTTTCACCTCATCTTTCTCTTTGATTTTTATTTTTAGCCAGTGCTGTCCTCATGAATTTTGGCAGGGCAGATACACTAGGGCTCATCGGGACCAGGCAGGGAGGTTATGGAGCAGAAGGGGAAGTTCCTTTTAGCCCAAAGTAAACCGACTCACCTCAGGGGCAGCTGCTGCCTGTGGTCTGAACCCGACCATAATGAGCACGGCTAGTCAGGAGGTCAGTGTATTAAAAGGCCTCTCTGACAAGACATGTTAGTGCTCAGAAGCCTCCTGGAACATCACCAGCTTTCATTTTATTAGTTTGCGCCAGGACACGGTGGTTTTTACAGACCTGGGTGGGCCCATGTGTTTGTGGGATACATCTCATCTCCATTGCTTTTGATAGTCAAAATGACAGAATTAAGAGTTGTATGGCAGCCAATGGGCATCGCACTGTGTGTGTGTGTGTGTGTGTGTGTGTGTGTGTGTGTGTGTGTGTGTGTGTGTGTGTGTGTGTGTGTGTGTGTGTGTGTGTGTGTGTGTGTGTGTGTGTGTGTGTGTGTGTACTACTGTCAGGTACACAGGCTTCTTTCTACAGCTGTGATGTCACTCTGGATAGAATCAGGTCAGCCAGCTCCTCCAAGGAACTGAATAGAACACAACGAAATAGACAGAAAGAAAAAGAGAGGCTTTGCCAGTGATGGAGAATCGGATACGAGAAAAAGCTAATTCCCAGTAAACCCAAGATGAAACTAGAAAGTTGCACCCTTTCAGTAAGAAGAACAGAGGTGTGATTCTATAAACAAGTGAGCTGAATTTTAAGGCTTCTGATGCAATTATACTAGCCAAATTCATGTCACATGCATCTTTTACAAAGAAGACAATCCCAGAATACATTGTGAACTCAGTTGGAAATACAACATGTGAGAGTGGTCTCTATACATGATTGCATTAGCTGCATTGGCCACTGCAACGTATTACTATCACGCTGTGCTTTAATATAATATGCTAAAATATTATGTTTACTATAGTTAATAATCTATACAATACATTTTATTATAATTTAATAAGTTGTAATTGACAGTAATTGTGTGATTGGCTGCTTGGGCAGTTTGATATGGGAGAATGCTTGCATAGAACACATTTTAGTGAAAATATGTGGGCAGTTGGCATGCTTAGCCTATTATCAATTTTAAATATACTTAACATCCATTAAGTAATGAAAATTATCAGGAAAGAAGTTAAATATAATTTGTACTTTTACTCAAATCTTGTGTGAGCTAGGTATATTGCTTCTGCTATTACATTGTTAGATTAGCAACTTGCTAACGCCAAACTCTACTTTTGCACATCATGTTAGAAGTATTTTGCTTCCTACATAGAGCGTTCCAGATCAATCCCTAACGAGGTTCTGTTTCAGTTAGCATGCTACCTTAGAAGGTAACCATCTAAGCAGACAGTAGGCAGCAAGGCAGCTCACTAGGTTTTGGAACGGATCCAGTGAGTTTCTGTATGTAAGAGGTCATAGGGAAAATTAGAGGGAGGAAAAGAAAGAGGCACAGGGAGGATGTGTTTGACACACACTTCACCACTGGCACTCTAGCACACGTGGCTAACGTTAACCCGAAGACATTCCCCAGTCCGCTGCCTCTATTTGTCAATACATGGGAGGCTTTGACCATCTAAACTGCTGTTAGGAGATATTCATCCTCCCTCTCACTCTGTTACTGCAGATTTGACCTAACAGGACTCATTTCCTTAACCAGCTGCACTTGATTGATGGCCTGAATTCATTATTTGTGGTGCTTGCTATCACTATCACATAATTTATATACTACAATTCAAAAGTTTAGGGTCAGTAGGGGCCAGAATCCTAAAAACAAATTTATCATGGTTTCCACAAATATATCAAGAAGCACAACAGTTTTTAACATTGACAAAAATACTTCTTAAGCATCAGATCGGCATATTAGAATGATCCTGAAGGTTCATGTGATACTAAAGACTGGAGTAATGATGCTGAAAATTCAGCTTTGCCATCAGAGGAATGAATTACATTTTAAAACATATTCATAATGAAAACAATTATTTTAAATTATAATAATTTTATTTCAGTTGTGTACTATTTTGTTATTAAATAAATTCAGCCTTGGTGAGCAAAAAGACTTCAAACACATTAAAACATTTTACTAAATCTCTAAACTTCCCACACCATTTGCGTGCTAAAAAACACAGTTCACTTGCTAAACACCCTAGTATTATAGTGTCAAGTGTTATCTGTTTGAGTACCACAGATCAAAGGATTGTCATGAAGAATTAAAGGTGTATTTGTGAATAGGATGTATATCTGTAGAAAGCATTTTCCAAAGCTGTCTAAATACTAACCATGCTTGTTTCTTCCTCCAAACAGGCAGGAGGCGCTATTGGCAGCCATCAGTGAGAAGGACGCCAACATCGCTCTTCTAGAGCTGTCGTCCTCAAAGAAGAAGAAGACTCAAGATGAGGTGGCTCTGCTGAAGAGGGAGAAAGACCGACTGGTACATCAGCTCAAACAGCAGGTGAGAACAACCAACAGGCTGGACTTCGACATCCCAGACCAAGGCACGAGGCAAAACCATAGATTAAAATGAACATAGACCTCAGTCCTCCTAGTTTCCTAGTGTTCTGCAGCCTCACCCACAGGAATGGTGAAGCTTAACCAGACATTCGTCAGCCTAAAAAATATAGTCCCACCTCAAAGGGACAATTTAGACTTTATAGCTCAAGTAACAAGCATATTTGTTTCACTGACGAATTGTGTTTTAACCCAAATAGGAGCCTTGCTTTTCTGCTTTTGAACTCCCTGACTCTCTTAGCCTCCAGGCTCTCATTGTTTTACTGTAAAAAAAAACTTTGGGTATGTTTTTACAGACTTGAGAGACGAGTCAAAATTATTGTGCATCATAATTGAAAGCATGCTACAGATGCTGTCCATAAACATTAAAGTTGACAATAACCTGCAATATTCTCTTAAGAGGGGCATGATTGCGCAGAAATATAAGATCACACAGGATATCCTGATGGTGTGTTCATAGTATCGGTAACCAGCTGACCTTGCTGTCGTAGTTCTGTTCAGCAGTTCAAGGAGAGGCTAAAGAACAAGTTCTGGAGAAGACATTTTGGGAACGAGATCCCAGAGTTTGGAGATGCAAACAGGCTACAGATGTCTGGCCACAGACCCGACAAGAAGGGCAATTTTAGGATTATTTGACTCCTCCTCCAGGTTCCCACAAACCACCTGCGAATGCATGCACACTAGTTTAAACACACACAGACTACACTGGTGTAGATACAGTTTTCACTTAAATTGTTATTACATTTCACAAATAATTACACTGGAAAAAAAGATTTTGCATGGAATAAATGAAGCAGAGATTATTGTAGTGTGTTTTGCTAAAAAATATTATCTGTGACCACAAAACAAAATGTTTTGAAGTTGAGATTTATATATCAAAGAATAAATAAGATTTCCGTTGATGTGTGGTTTGTTAGGATAGGACAATATTTAGCCGAGATACAACTATTTGAAAATCTGGAAACTGAGGGTGCAAAAAAATCTAAATATTGAGAAAATTGCCTTTTAATTTGTCCAAATAAAGTCCGTAGCAATGCATATTACTTATCAAAAATAAAGTTTTGATATATTTACGGTAGGAAAGTTACAAAATATCTTCATGTAACATGATCTTTATTTAATATCCTAATGATTTTTGGCATAAAAGAAAATTGTATCATTTTGACCCATTCGATTTATTGCTGGCTATTGCTACAAATATATCCGTTCTACTTATGACTGGTTTTGTAGTCCAGGGTCGTATCTTAGTCATTCTACTCAACTTGATTTGTTACTTATCATTTCTTTGTAATTGTCCGTGAAATTTACTTGCAATTTATGAGCTAATTATTTTTCAATGTGCAAAGAATAGTACTTTTGAGTCTTAGTTTAAGGACCAACACACCCATCCTCACTTTAGCTCCATTTCCCTGGCTGTTTCTCTGAATGACAGGCTATCAGCACATTGCATAGCTACAGCATTCCACAGGAAATGGGTGTCAGTAGTGCAGATAGCTGTGGGGCTCAGCTCTCACCCACAGCCCTGAGATCAGTAGGGCAGCCGCGGCCCCCTCCTGCTCACTGTCAATCACAGCGGGGGGGAATTTGGTTAAGAGCCGGTCAGAGGCCGGTTGCTCTTCTGACATACTAATGGTTGAGGTTAGCGATAAAGGTTGCACGCGGTGGTCCTAAATCAGGTCTTTTTGGGCAGCTTTACTTCAGGGTCAAAGTTAGGAGCCAACATTGGAAAGGTTAAGGATCCTCAGTTCGCCTGTCCCTCGTGGACATGTTTTTCCGCTCTTAATTCATAGCATTACAAGAAGTCGTTTGGCATTATTTGTCATTTATAATCTGTTCTTTTCCCTCTCTGGAAGGTTAGGCTGCTGTTTGTGTCTGTCAAGATGTGATGATGAGTACAGTGGTAAAATATCTGAGTTTTTGAAGAGTGTCTTGAAATGCAGGGCTGATGTGTCAAAATGTGGTCCATAATAAAATCTTGTGTCATACTGCAGTGTGATAGTGTCAAATGAAGCAACGAATGCATTTAACAAAATATATCGCATCCATACTTTTGTCCTAACCAGCTTTGATTAGAAGTTTGAACAAATATTTAGATTTTACTTAATTTTGAATATAGGGCTTCCCAAAAAATATGTTTTGGTGGTCTCTAAAGAACAGATCATATTTACTGAACTGCTTTCGTAAAAAAAATATATATTTTTACTAATTTTACTTAAAGTAATTTTATTCAAAAATTACTTGAATTATGTTTTTTTCCCATAATAACTTACAAAAATGCTTGACACTGTAGCATAAGTGTTTATTATTATTATTATATGAAACATACAGTATATACATAATTATCAAATCTACAGGAAGTTGTATATATATGTATATAATATAATATATAATATAATTTTTAATAAAGAATTTTCCCAAAAAAATGCATTTTGGTTTTAGTAAAAAAAAAAAATATTTAAAACCTTGACTCATATCACTTAAATAAAAATATTACTTGAATTATTCATTTTTTCATTATTACTTGTATTTCATGATGAGATATGTGACCCTGGACCACAAAATCAATCATAAGGGTTATTTTTGGGAAAATTAGATTTATACATCATCGGAAATCTGAATAAATAAGCTTTGCATTAACGTATGGTTTGCATATTATTGTTATTTGTTACAATATTTGGCTGAGATACAACTATTTGAAAATCTGTATAAAAATATAAATATTGAGAAAATTGCCTTTACAGTTGTTCAAATTAAGTTCTTAGCAATGCATATTACTAATCAACAATTACATTTTAATATATTTACAAAATATCTTCATGGAGTATGATCTTTACTTAATATCCTAATGATTTTTGGCATAAAAGAAAAATTTAACAGTTTGACCCATACAATGTATTTTTGGCTATTGCTACAAATATACTCGTGTGACTTATGACTGGTTTTGTGGTCCAGGGTCACATATTACAGAAATGCTTGACTCTAGCATTATAAGCTAAATGATGATGATGATGATGATTAGTATTATTATTATTATCTGAAACAGTATATTAATTTATTATACATTCTACAAGAAATGTTTAAATAGTTGGTATCGGTCATTTTCAAGCCTCTATCAATATATTAAAAATCAAATATCTTTTATATTATTTATTAAATATCAGTTATCTGTTCGGCTGTTTTGTCACTTTGTCTAGCATGTTGCAGACAAAGACTTTGAAAAAGACCTTTGAAATTCATCATATCATGTTGGTTAAGATGAAGTGTAATATAGGACTGAAAATTGTAATTTGTGCACATTTTATCCTAAGAAACTTCAGCCAATCGCGTGGCTTCTCGCTTGTTTTTTTCCACTAGAGCAGGTTTGGATGTACTCTGTGTGTGATAAATGGAGCCCGTCATCATGTTTAAATTATATTTTCTAGACAACGAGCAGATGGGCCTATTTTATGTCTGACAAAATGCTGCATAATCAACAGCCGTTACTATGATCCAGAGATTTGAAGTGAAGGAAATGAACTAGAATGGAACCGCAAAAAAGGAAAGATGAGAGAAAATGAGCAGGGAAGTTTTTAATAACAAAGAGAGAGGCGAGAGGAGACATCCCGTATCTGTTTTTGTTTTGGGATGCATCACTCTTCAAGATATTTCTGATGTATTTTAGGGAGAAAATGAACTCTCTTTGTTCTTTTCTTCCTCCGTTTTGTTCTTTTTCCTCTCTGGTCTCCGTCTGTGTGTCTGTCAGCCTCTGTGATGATGACAGTGTAAAAATAAGACCGTCGTCTGGTGAGTGCCTTTTGAAGCGACTGTGTAGTGAAATGTTCTCTCCATCACATCTCTTCCCCTTCCATAAATCTCCACTGCGCACCGTGACATCTCACCCAGCTCTGATGTGCCGTCCAAGTTTTATTAGCAGACTTGAGAGAGTGGAACGGCATGTCACTGGAGCACAGGAGTGGGTAGTCCTGTGCAAATTTGCAGCCTGCAGACTAAACGACAGAGTGAGAACTGCTCCCCGCTGCCATCACATGGTTCATTGATGTCACAATTAGCTGTGGAGAGAGGGTGGTTTCCACCGCTGCTTCTTCAAGAGAGCTGGATAAGGAGAGATCACAACTTATGCTCTGCAGTCAAAAGATTGGAAATACCTACTAATTCTTCACTATATGCACATGTACACTAACTTCATAACTTACCCTGCACTATGCTGAATTCTGTCCAGCCAAATCAATTATTAGATTTTTTAAGGATGATGAATGTCTAAATTTAGTAAAGTGAGGCTGAACTTTTGGCTAATATTGTATGTTCTGGGTTAGGGATGAGGGAAAATGTTACATTTGACATTTCCACTCAATTTTTTTTTTTTACATTTCAGATATGTTTTAAATATTAAAATTTAGCAGTAAACAAAATCTGTGAATCAGGGCCATCTGTATGATTCATTCATTGATTTGATTGATCTATATAATTATTTATTTAACAAATACCCAACATTTTATTTTATATTTGAAAATAAGACATAAAATATTATATTATATCTTTTGTTTGTTTTTTCCCCATTTTTAATCATATAGCCAATTTTTCAGAATACATTTTATATAAGTTCTAAGTATTTAATAATAATAATAACAATAATAATTATTATGTATGTTTTATATTTATAGAAAGAGAAAATTGGTGTGTGTGTGTGTGTGTGTGTATGTATATATATTTAGTCATTTAGCAGACGCTTTTATTCAAAGCGAATTACAAATGAGGACATTATAGAAGCAATCAAAACCAACAAAAGAGCAACAACATGCAAGTACTATTACAAGTCCTGGTAAGCCTTACGCAGTACACGTAGGAACGTTTTTTTTATATACACACACATACAGAAATAAATCTTTGTGTATGTGTGTATGTATTTGATATATGTACATATATACACACTGAACAAAATTATAAACGCAACACTTTTGGTTTTTTTTTGCCCCCATTTTTCATGAGTTGAACTCAGTTCTAAGTTCTCTAACTTTTTCGATGTACACAAATGGCCTATTTCTCTCAAATATTGTTCACAAACCTGTCTAAATCAGTGTTAGTGAGCACTTCTTTGCAGAGATATCAAGATGCTGATTAGACCGCATGATTATTGCACAGGTGTGCCTTAGGCTGGCCACAATAAAAGGCCACTCTAAAAGGTGCATGGGGTAAAAAACAGTGTTGCGTTTATAATTTTGTTCAGTATAGATATATAAATTCATAGATATATGCATGTAACTATATATTTATATAGATAAAACATTATCACATGACCTCGTTACATTGCCTACATATAGAGTGTTGCAGCTAGTTAACATATTGCACAAAATTTTGTTTTCATGCATAATTTAATTTTGTTTCTTCACATTTCACAGTCCAATCAAATAACGAGTGAACAATTAGATGTTAGAAGTTATGGCTGATATTATTTCTGATTCATTCATTAAATTAGGAATATCATATGAGGTTATGCACAGTGTTGTATACTCTACATATTGAACATTTAGTAGTAGGCCGTATACAGGATATTTGCATACTGGGCACGCTATACATAGTGCTGAAATATTGCGTGTTATTAGCACAAGAACAGCAGCCGGCGTGAGAGGAAAACCAAAACCTCCACCGCAGACCATCTGACCACACCCAGCCTCGCCTTTCTAAAAGCAGTCCTGGCACCGACCCCGCAGAAAACACTCCCACCTGCACGAGGCGTCCAAAACATATTTGATAAGTCATAAAATATATCATCCTTGCATGGTCTGAAGAGGCTGCATTAATCCACGCCATTATCATGGAGCATGATTCAGACCATTAATCATCTCGCTGCTCAAATTTGAAATCTTTACGACACCTCAGCAGCTGCGAGAGTCTCTCCTCATGCACAGTGAGTTCTCTGTGTGCTGTGGAAAGGTGTAGAATGGTTTGTGTGGTCACCGCCTCCGAAACTAACCCCTCCTCCATCATAATTCTCAGCCTCCTGATGGATCTCAGCAGAGACTTCCTGCCTTTTCCCCTGTTAACTGTATGTCAGCGGACATGCATGCGTGAGAGCGTGTATTTGGGGTTTCTTATGTCAGCACAAGTGTTATGGACTATGTTAGGTAGTCAGTAGTCGTTAGTGTACTAGTAGTACTAATGAAACTGCATGATCCTTGGTACCAATTTTGATGAACGCACTCCTGTATTTTAACCCTGTATGTTGTGGTGCATGTTGGTGTGTTGTTGCTTGGCAACATATTTTCTTTGCACTTCTTACATTTCAGAAAAAATACAACATAATGCACTATTGGAAATAGAAGGATGGTCTTTAAAGTAACCAATGATATGCTATATTTAATTCCATGACTTTTAATGGGGTCACTCTTAAATTTTTTCTATATCATGATTTATTAAGATAGATCATGTTCTCGGATCAGATTTATCTAACATAGTTTTACAGAAAAAAAAAAACTAAACTTCTGTACATCAACAAACAAATTGCTGTACAATGGAACTGCACTAATGCCTTTTCCCACTGACTATTTTTATAGTGTCATCTATTTTATGTTCACTGTGATATATTTGCATTTATGCATGAATAGCACAATTATGATTTGTCATTTATTCAGACAAAAATTTATATTTTTATGGATAAAGGCAAGAACAGTGCACCGTTAGCTGTGAGAACAGAGAGAATGTTGAATTACTGAATTATTATTGAAAATGGAACCCACGATAATGGTTGTCAATTTTAGGCTGCCTATAAAATATTTTAAGAAATATTAATTAAAATGTTGATTTAATTAAATCTATAATATATATGTATAAAAAATATATATGAAATATATGTACATTTGTAGTGGACAATTTATATATATATATATATATATATATATAATATATTACGGACCTCTCTGTTCGGTGCATGGTGCCTTGCAACGTATACAGGCAATTCACCCCCAATCCAGAAGGGGCACCCGCAGTAATGCAATGCTGTTTGATAACCGCCAGCGCCAGCAGAAGAACAGCGAATGCCGTGAGTTGCGCGCTTGAGACAGTGACCATGTGCTGTTTCTGAACGCATCTCCCACATGGACTGACAAGAGCTTTGTGCTCGTGTATCCTACCTCTCTCATTCGGCACAAATGTACTGACAATACAAATGTATAGCCTGAATGCACTGTAAGTCACTTTAGATAAAAGCATCTGCTAAATGCATAAATGTAAATCCAAATATTCCATAATATTTCCTTGTTTGCGATGTAACTTATCTGAATGCTAAACTATTATTTATTATGTAAATTATAGGCTTTGTAAGTTACGTTAATTCAGTCGCGTTTCAACGTTGACAGAGAGGTGGGTGCGCTGATGTTTGTATTTGATATGTTTTGATTTGATAAAAACACTGATATGTTTTGTGTGTGTTAGGAAACGTGATCAAGTTTGTAACATTTTTAACATTGTTTGTAACAATGTTAAATGTTCAATATATACAATTAATAATAAAAAACTGTGTGTGTGTGCTCCAGCGCCTGATCACTTCAACTGTTTCCTTATACCAGCAGAATCAACTTTAAACACTTCTTGTCTTATTAATAATCACTGGATAAAGGTCTGCTTTTATTTGTGTACACTTACAATGAAAAGTGTGGCTGAACTGACATGGTGCCTCTTTCAGATAGAGAGAGAGAGAGATTGATCAAGAGAATGTATATTTTAGTCTGTATTCAGAGATTGAAGACGTGCCAAAGTGTCCGACTCACCCATTCCCTCTGTAGAGTCCAATATGTCCGGGCGTCTGAGCATGTCTATGTTAGAAAATCAAGACGTACAGAGGGAAATTATATTTATCCTTACAATTTCGGTAAGCTTCATTACGCTTTTGTGCTTTCCAAGGACTAGAGTTGCAGTTTTGGTCTCTTGTTCGTTTGTGACCGATGTATCTCATGACTAACCCCATCCGCTTCTTAAGGAGATGACCCGGAGTGATTCAGACCAATTACAGTTTGCTGGTCCTCTGGGACAGTGTTTAAAAGTCTGGTTGCAGTTCTGTAACCGCAGATTGAGTGTAAGTGTTAGTTCCCACAAGTCCTGGAATCGTGTTGGTAATTCCATCCCCTCACAAACTGCAGATTTGGGTCGATACGCCTTTCTCTCGTTACCTGCTGCAGTGCCTCCATGAGGCCCAGCCAGAGTCGCTGTCCTCAGATGGCTTCGGGCGATGGCGGGCATCGGGAAGGGCCGAGATGCCAATTCAGTATAGGGCTCCGGGCCTGCTTTTCTCAGCAGAGCCGTGGTTTTGGGCACCCCTCAGAGGAATAAAATGGTTTTGTCACAGCTACCTACGAATAAACTTCAAATGCAAAAGCAGCTAGTCCTTGCCAAGGCCACTGTGTGCATGTTTTTGAAAGCGACCTTTAATTGGGTTCAAAACGCTGATGTTTTGTTGCAAAGGCTGAGCTCTAGGCCTCACGTCCCCGCTGCGGCCAAAACGATCACAGAGCTTAAATTAGAGCGTGCTGCAGCCAATGACATGGAGGGAAATAAATTCAGAAAAAAGCTCACAAACAACAACATCAACAAGCGTTCGATTCATCGGAGGATCTTGTTTGGCGGAAGATCTTGGAGAGCTCGAACCAAAGGGGCCATGCGAATGGAGGTCGTGGCTCACGAGCCCATCCGTGCTGGATTTGTCTTGGATCTGATGCAACTCTCGCTGCTCGTTTATGAAAAAAGAGTCGCTGTGTTTTCGGAACACGAGACCTCAAAACACAAGCCGCTAAATGGCTGTTTGAATAAGGCCTGTGGGTGTCCAGCTCGTCCAACCTGTGACGTTGTGGAGGAGAGGAAATGGAGATTTTCCACTGCATCGCCGATTGTGGAGAACCTTTTACGATGTTGTTATTATTCGGTCAGACAAATGGATTTTTGTAGGATGTTCTGTGCCCCTTTGGCAAGACTCTTGGCAGCATTATTATTACAGGGTTTTGCCTTAACATCGCTAATTGTAGTTGGTAAAACTCTGCTTTTCTACTGCACTGAAAGTGCTGTTTAGGTAGTGATTCCTAATGAGGGTGGGAGACTGTCCTCTATTGCCTTTATTAGCTTTTCTGGCTCTCATGACAACCTGGGATTCTTCGCCTCTTAGCTCAGTTCCTAGCCAGTTACACATAATTGTTTTGTTAAAATCAAGGTAATTTCTAAAGCTTTACTCATTGTTTTTCTGGTGTGATTAGTGGTACAAACCTCTAAGTATCAAACTTTGTGCATTGGTCGTCCTGCATGTTTGTTTTACAGGCACAAATGTTACCTCAAATTATGCAGCTTTTTTAGCTATTGGATTTTAAAAAAAAATAGCAGATTTTGACAAACTGCACAGCAACATGCTTAAAACCACTTTAGCGATTTTACAGCAATGGCAAAGTTAATTTAATTGGGCAAGTCAGTTCAATTTTCTTGTAAAAATTAATAAATAAATTAACAAACAAACAAACAGAATAAAAAGATTACTGGAGTACTTTTATGAAATAGAAAATACTATTTCAGTTTGTCTACTTCAAAAAATTATTTAATTATTTGTGAAATTTACTAGCAATTTCTGAATGGAAATTATTTCTACATTTTTATTTTCAGTGTACATCAACTATCTTTTTGAAGTAACAAAGCCTAAAATCTCCAAAACTAATATTTAATTTCAATAACATATTTCAAATTATTAATATAATATAATAATCAAAACAATGGTGTTATACATTTAATTAGACTTTTAGCTCAAACCACACACACTAAAACAAATTTCTCACACTGTTCCTGTTAATTCTGAGTATTTTCAGGGAACAATATTTTACAGAAAGTCATCAAGACAATTGGCTTTTTTATTGCCACCATATGAAGTGTTATGATTTCTCCCATTCATATTTTTATAAGTAGCGTGTGTCCTCCACAACTAATGTTTTCATCAAATAACAGAAATCTAGAAACATTAAATGTGATAAACTAATTTTAAATTATTTGAAGGAAATATGAACCAATTTGTACATTTTCCAAACTACCACCCTTCTTAGTGTACTGTATATATTGCACGAGAGAGAGAAAGTGCTGTTCTTGCCGTGGCAAACACCAACCTTCTAATTCTAACTGAGCAAAGAAGTCTGTTTGCTTCCCTCTGGGCTCCCAGAACAGAGAGACCATTCTGTTTCCACCCATTTCCCAGTTATCTGCTCTGTTCGATTTTAATCCCAGGCCTCTAAAACTGGAAGCACTACAGCTCACAATCATGGGAGCTCTGTAGAATCCTTTCTGTCATGCTTGTCCAAAGAGCTTATCTCAGCGACTGTTATTCATGCAGGGATCTGGGACTATATTTTTGTGTTATCTTTGCTTTTGATGTCTTGGCCTCTTTAGCGACTTCTGAGACTTAGTAATTACTTTTAATGGTTTGAAAAAAAGACCATGCCAGAGCACTAAACTTTTTCTTCTTGACTATTTGGGACTTTCTTTTCGTCCTCAATCACATTATTCTAATGGTCATTGTTCAGAGTGCTAAAGGGCAGCAACATCAAAGTTCACAAAATCAAAGTAAGGTTTACTAGTCAACTAGTGGAGATTATCCACTATTAGTGCATTATCCTGTAAATATCCATATTTTTATTAGATTTTCCCTATGTTAATAATTGTTTTGTTTCATTTATGTTGCTTTTGATTAGCCAAAAGTAGTAAAAGTGTGATGTTTTAACTTTTACATAAATCAGTTATATTTACATCAAACTTCAATTTCAAATGGAAACTCCCTAAATATTATACTTGACCATTACAGTTTTAATATTTTCATGTGTGCTATTTCTATGTTTTGATTTTTCTGTCAGAGCTTGAAACTGGTGTATGGAAATAGGAATAATTTGGACAGGAAACTCAAGGATTGGCCTGCAGATTATTGGGGTGAAGAACAATGGCCTAGTGGTTTTTGCAAGGGCTCTGATACACTGAGCTGTGATGCTTGTGTGAGAAATGCTAGTTTAAATTTTAGTTCAGCTTCAGTTGTCATACTCATTGTGCACTTTACCAATCCAAACGCTGGGGTGGACAGAGGTTTGATGTACCTGTGGTAAACGTGCTTTACATTAACAGGAATTGTTACAACGGGGGTGTGTAGGGGTTTTGTGTGTGTGTGTACTCTCTTATACACATGAGTTAAAACCCATTTAGAGATGACCTGGAGAACACCAGGGAGCTAAAACTCATACTGTTAACAGAGAGGCTTTAATAAAACATGACTTTTCCAGAGCATGTTGAAGCTCAACACTCATACGCACATATACACAAACTTGGGTTTACTTGTAAAGGAAAAGACCACTATTCATCTATATAAGTGAATCTCACAGAGCAAACATCTATGACAATAGACAAAATATAGGAGAAAAATGATTGGACTTTTTAAATATATATATATATATAGAATTCTATCTGTCTGGTGCGTGGGTGCATATTTTACTTCCATTTACTCTTTATTTATCTGTTTGTATATTTATTTGTATTTATTAGACAAGCTTCATGATATTCACTTGGCAGTTTACTTGATTCATTGGCAGTTTGTGCTGGATTCATTATACATATACATTTTTTTTCTTTGCCTTTTATGGTTTACTCATCATGTGTATAAGTGCATGACACACCTGTATACTCGCATACACAGCAAGTCTGCATTAAAAGGATAGTGCAACCAAAAATAAAGAATTGCTGTTAATTTACTCCCCTCAAGACATCCAAGATGTTGATTGTTTTTTTCAGTAGAACAGTAAAGATATTTAGCTTAAACCTTGGTCTTTGGTGATTCAACAGCTGCCGTCACTTTGAAAGTCAAAAACATAATGTAAGGCAACAAAAATACCTGTGGCTCCTGATGATATTTTGAGGTCTTATGAAGTAAAACAATCAGTTTGTGCAAGAAACAGAACATTATTTACCACAAAATTACATGTAATCCATAGCTTTTAGGCAAATATAGAAGTCTGATTCTTTTCTGTGACCTGGTTCAAATGTTCGGTTTCTTGCACAGAGAGATCGTTTAATCTGTTTATTGCAATCATTACTCAGTATAATAAAAAGTTTAGGAGTAATGCCTGTTCCAAAGATGAAACAGGATTTGAAATACTAAAGGCTGCCCCGTCTATTACACAATTTTTAAAATATAGTCATTATGTTATTATTGTGATTGAGTAATTTGACACGCATTAAATATGTGCAATTGAAAACCCAGGACACTCATATTCAAAGTCTGCAGCTCTGCCCACTGAGCTGTCCAAGCTGTCCTTTGGTTTAAGCTACTGTTTTCCATTCCAAGGAAACCTTAACGTGTGATGATTGTCAACTCAGATGTAGCTTTAGGTTGGGGATGTCATATATCTGGCAACTCTTCCAGTCCTCTTCCAGCTTTTCCAAGCAGGGAGTCTATGCTCATTCAATAAGGACGTTTTAGTCTTGCCAGTATAATTCAATCTTTGCAGTGTGTATGCACAATACTAGGTTTTTATGTTCGAAGCGTGGCAAGGCATGGAAAGGTAGGATAGAGAGGAAGTAGATTGAGGTTGTGAACTCCAGAGGTCACGGGGTGCTATGAAAAGGTCACTTCACTCTGGAGGAATAGGAAAGGCTCTCGTTATGTCGTTTCACTTCCATGACCCCAATTATGAGCTTGAATTAAAAAGCTCATAATTTTCATAAAAAAGGCCTTTGATAACGCACTGAATCCAGAGCAACGACAAATCGTGAGTCAGCGCTTTTTCGAATTTTCTATTTTTCTCCCCTTTTTGGCAGCGCATCAGCATTTTTGAGTCGCAATAGACGGGGGGAGGGTGGAAGGGGGCGAGATAAATGATAATGGCGCAGAAGTAGAATAATTGTGAAAATGATTAGATTAAGTGAGCAAATGAGCTCTCCAGTTGGGACGGAAACCAAAGAATTGAGGTCAGCATTCCTGACAATTATCATAAGAGCAGAGAGAGAGAGTGAATGTGAGGAAGAAGGAGAGGAAAAATCCAAACAAGCAATCAAGCTATGCAGGAAAAAAGATGGAAATGCTAAGATGGATAAGGGAAGTAGAAAGAACAGGAAAGTGTGGCACTTAGATGCATTCCAGCTTCGTGCTTTTAGATGTTTTGTGCTGGTGGCAGTAATTTGAGCAGTTGTATTGCATTTTTGTAAATGGTGCAGCACGCTCAAGCAGCGGGGCTCAGTGTGCATCCCCATCCGCTCTGCTTTATCAGGTCCATATCACTGCCTGTAGCTAAAGGAATTTTGAGGAAAGCGAGGTCCTGGAACAAGGGGGAAAGTAGAGAAGCAGAGCCCCATGTGCTGGATTCCTGAACCCCCGACACACACACACAACCATTCTCTTGCCATAAGCCACTCAGACAGGGATCTGGTTTCATGGTAAATTTTATTACACATGGATGTAAGGGGCTCCTACAATTAGGGAGGGCTTCTTAACAGGGTCTTGCTTATCCATTTGCTTGTTAGCCTGCTAGCTTGAACGTTTCGTTCTCCATTTTACATTCCTTCCCAACCTCCCCTTTGCTTTCCATGTAACTAGTACCTTCAATTCTAATTCGAGGCTGGTTTCTCCACCACCATCTCCTCTGTCTTCCAGCACCGGCCACCATTCCTTTCTTCTTTGCTTTATGGCTCACGTATGAGCTGTTAAGTGTGCCTCCCTGTTCTGTAACCATCTGGGATCGGCTCGTCAGAACCCCTCCGGCCCTTTGAGAAGATCCGGTTTCCACAAACGCTCACCCGCACCTCCCTCTTTCCTCACGTACATACACAAACACCTCCCTGTGGATCCCTCGACATCTTTGAGATTCCTTACTCCTTTCCTTTCCATTGTCCGTGTTTTTGAAGGCATGTCTGTGGATTACGTGAAGTTTGAATGTTCTGCCAAAGTAAATCCAGGAGGTATAGTGGCTCCTACTAATGTAGGGACATGATGTCATTGGCTAGATCATCGACGAGAGGTCGAAGGGCACACATGGACATTTGTAGCAATTTGTCTCCTCTCTCTCGTCCTCCCCTCTGGTGTGAGTTTATCTCCTGGCGGAGGACCTCTTCCGCTTGGAGAGTGGCAACTGTATAACACCCCTCACCTGTTTTCTAAATAAAGACGTGAGCTTGAGCATTTTTGAAAATTTCATTGTTTTCATTCTCAGTAAGTTAGAGCAGGTCAGCCTGCGGGGGAGGTAGAGGGAACTCTGCATAGTGATGTTTAAGTAACTCTGGCATGTTTTAGGAAAATTATGGCAGATTTACAGTATTGCCTCATAAATAATTGTATTAACCCTGAGAAGGTTCCTGAGTTTGACTGAATGTAAAATGGTACACTTTCTTTCTGACTGTGAAACCCAAACGGAGATGTTTGGAAGAATATTCGCGTCGCTGTTTTCCATACTTGCTGTCAAGTATGGAACAAAAAGCCCAACAAAATGAGTCCAAACAACTATAATGCAAGTCTTCTGAAATCATTCAATAACTTTTTGTAAAGAAAAGACTGAATTCGAAAGGCTCATCATAAAATCATGTCATTCCAAACCGGTATGACTTAAATTTTCTATGGAATACAAGAAAAGCATTACTTTGTTTTTGGGTTTTGAACCCTGTTGACTTTCATTGTGTGGACAAACATCCCTCAAAATATCTCCTTTTGCATTCTGCAGAAGAAAGTAAGTCATACAGCTTTGGAATGCAATGAGGGTGAGTGAATGTTTTGGGAGAACTGTTTCTTGAGTCAATCACAATGTCAAAAAACAAGATTGTGCCTCAGCGCACATATACACACTTTTTCGATTGTACAGACGTATGAGCAGTCCAAGTGCAGTTCAATAAACATTTTATGAGTCCCTGCGCCCCACTAAACTCAGTCGGTATCGAAAACCACTTCACTCGTGAGCCGGCAAATGCCACCTCCCCCTCGTTTTCGTTCTCTCTTTTGCTTTGCAAATGAGTTTCTCGTTCTCCAGTGACAGAGTCATATGTAGGTCTTCTGTGGCACCCAAAACCTGAAATCTTACAGCTTTAAGGCAAACTGTTTGTTTTTCCTGGTTTTTGTTTAGTACACGTTTCTTTTTTCCGATTTTTCAGGAGAGGAAACAAACTATGCATGTTCACGCTGGGAAATGATATGCCTAATGTTAGCGGATTTGACTGAATAATTTTTCCCTCCTCTTCCACATGATAACTTTTATGTTTTCTGTAGGTTTGTACCAGGATTTACATGCTACAATTTGGAGAGCCCTGAATCAGTTGCACTAACCCACTGAGCATGTGGAACAAATTGTCTCGAATGGGGTATTTTTGTCCTCATGAGGTAGTGACAGTTGATCTAAAATGTTGCATTTTTTTCCAGAGGCTATAATGGCTTCCCCTTGTAGCGTCTAAGCCTCCGGCCGCCTTCACCTCCATGTTGACTGCTGCCTTCTATGGGGCAGAGTGAAAAACTGAGAGGTTGTTGAGTACAAGGTGTCTAAGAGCTGCTCAGAGGTTGTTTGCTCAACATTTTATTTAACCTCTGACTAAGTGGCTTGTTAACAGGTAAAGATCGAGTCGTGCCTACACAAGAAATCGAGGCAACCAGAGGCATCGTGCCTTGTGGGTATAATTTTAATGCCTGTTTTCTGTGTGTTTTGACTTATTCTTTTGTTGAGCACTGGAGAAGATATTTTGAATAATTCTGAAGAACCAAACAGTTGTTGTTCCCCATTGACTTCCATAGTAGGGAAAGAAATACTATGGATGTCAATGGAGACCATCAACTGTTTGATTGCCAGCATTCTTCAAAATATCTTATTTTGTGTTCAACAGAAGAAAGAAACTCATACAGGTTTGGAATGACATGAGCAATTACAGTATTTTTATTTTGGGGGAACTATCTCTTTTAAAAATATCTAGTTAAAAAACCTAGTAAAGCACACCATACAGGTTTATAATGTCATGAGGTTGCATATTTGATGACACAATTACAATTTTAGTTTGGACTATCCCTTTAAGACACTGATTCTTACCTAGGGCACTTGTGTTGACATAATTCTGACCCAAACATGCACAACGGCTGGTTTATCTGGCCCATTTAAACCCACGGCCGCTCGGTGGTTGGTTAAAATTATGTTTATTACTGTAACAGAGGGGAGGATAGGAGAGAAAAATTGGGAGTGCGGGAGGTGGAGGGAAGAGGGTGAGAAAACCAAACAGAAGGAGCCCAACCATCACATTCTGGTCAGGGAGCAGCCAGGAAACATGCCGAAGAATCCAGAAGGGCAGGGTGTTGGTCCGCTTTCGTTCGAATGTAATGTCTTATTGATTCATTTCAGCGCTGTGTGGTGGTGGAGTCAGTTGTGATGGTGAGCTTGCCAAAAGTAATCATGTGCATTTTTTCCTTACTCCTGCCATAGATCTTGATTCAAATTAGCTTTATTTTAAAGAAAACTGTGAATGATGTCTGATAAGACTTTGCTGCATTGATTCCAACTCGTTTGCAGAGACACAACCTCATGTTCCAAATGTCCATTTCTAATGTAAAACTAAAAACAATTAGAAGTTGTGGAAACAGTATTGTGACCACTCCGAACACCCTAGTAGTCACATAAACAAACTAAAAGCATTCTGAATAGAGGTGGTCAAGCTCCAAAAAAGTAAGTAGCTTAAAAGTGATCGAAACAACTTGTTAAATACTATGTTATTTGAAACCATACATAAGCTTTGTGTGAGTAGGAGACCAAAAAGTAATTGAAACTGTTTCTGAAAAGTAACTGGACTTGTCGTCTGTCCCCAAATGCCATTAACTATTGCATATTCAGATGGTTCTCACAAATCTCTTAACCAATTGTAACAATCCAAATTTTAATATACAAAAGTGAATAATTGTAAAACCTTACAGCAGGGTAAATGATGACAGTTTTAGTTTTGGTGAGTTAAAACAGTAAACAAAAAAAATAAGATCTTCAAAATAAGATCTAAGAGAGCATTTTTTGCACAAATGGTCCGTGGGTATTTGTAAATGTTGCATGCTGGATTCAAACTCATGCCGCCCACATAAGCACCACAGCTTAATATGTCAAAGCATGTACGCTCATTCTCGTCTCCAACAAATTAGTGCATTTCTAATCTAAGACACTTAAAGCGCAGACACGGAAACCTTGGGGCGCTTGTTAAATCTGTGCAATGGTTTGAGCATGTGGAGGCTTGAATCTGTATCAAGCAGGGAGGTGAGTGTGCATATGTGTTTATATTTGATAGAAGCTGGTATTTTGTTCTCTATTCTCTACATCTCAGCTCTTCTCTCACTCTCTCTGTTATTGCTTTTTCACACCCTTCTCCTCTGGGTTTAAAAGATCTCCGTCGCTCGCTTTCCCCCTACTCGCTCAAATCCATTCCAGCTGAAACTTGCGTGAATACGCTGTGATCCCCCTCTCGCTGTAGGGCTCAAAGTAATACTCTGTCTATCAAAACGAATATCAGAATCACTTCTTATAATGCTTGTAATTGAATTCATACAGATAAAATTTCCACTCCTAACAGCATGGGCTGAGATGGAGATTTGATAACTCAAGCCCCAAGACTACCAGGCTTAGAGTCAGACTGGGCTTATTTCAAAATGACAGGCAAAAATTGTGTCTGTATGTGTGTTTTTTGGCTGTAGTAGTGTTTACAATGAGCTGTATTTTTTACAGACGCAGAACCGCATGAAGTTAATGGCTGATAACTACGAGGATGACCACCTCAAGGCCTCCAATTCTGACCAGACCAATCACAAACCCTCTCCAGATCAGGTGAGCCAATCAGAGTACACCTTACAGAACCGCTTTGTTCGTTCTTTATTCTTTACCTCTTCAATAGGGTTTACTGATTGATCATACTTAGGGTTAGTGATTTAAACAAACCCTAAACATAAGTTCCATGCCATTTATGATAAGAATATGAATGATACCTTAAATTCTGTATTCTTAAGTGAATGGAATAATTTTCACATCACCATAAAATGAGTTAAAATAACTTACACTGAAATGTACACCTTTCTTTCTTTTTTGTCTTACTCACTCTGCTATCCGATTTACCCCAAAAAGCCATATCCTGGTATATACAAAAGCCATTATAACCAAACATAAACAACAGGAAATTACATATTTCATATCCAATAAGGAACAGCATCCTCAGCTCCAATTTGTGTATTATTTCATATTGGATCACAAAAAAAGTTCACGTTTTCTCCTTCATGATTGTGCGCACGCACACACATCCCTGAGTGTTTTTCTTGGAATAGTTCCGGCACACAAGAAGATCTATCTGGCTTTGTTCTTTGTTGCTTTTAAATGTTGAATTCCTGTGCCTTAAGCCTCTCTCCTTCGGATGGCTGTCCAACAGGAATTAGTTCATAAGGAGAGAAAGAGGAAAGAATTGACATGAAAAAGGATGAATAGAGAGTGAAATTCAAAGAGAAAGGACAGCCTGTTGCATTCTTCTGTCCCAGCTCTCCCAGGAAGCACAAATCCTACTGGTTGTTATGACATGACTTGATGCACTAAACGCAGTGTGTCATACCTGTCTTTGGACTCCTGGGTTCTTCGTACCTCGCTTAATACATCTGAGATGCCAGAACTTCTAATCGTGATAACTGATATCTGGCTTATTTGGTTTTTCAAATGAATTTGCGTATTAGATTCAAATATCTGGATTAAGTTGTCTAAGATTACTGCGCGTTCTAGTGTTTCCCGAAAAGGGCAGATGTATCGATACTCGAAACCATGATCAGCAATGCAGCGATTGGCTGGCGGCAAGACGGCAACGCAATGACATGATATCATTAAAAAAGATGCCTGACGAAAAACTTGACAAATTTCTGGACCTTTATATGGAAACAGCCAAGCAAACAAAACTACATACATGTATATAGATATAAATAGATAATTGAGATGTAAATAGATAAATGTGACCATTTTTTATTTATTTGTAATTTATTTTAATGATTTATTATTTATATTTATGATTTCTAGTATTTGTACAGGCTTTACATTTTTACTTCAGTGTTGTAATTAGTAATTCATTTAATTTTATCTTTGAAACTGTTTTGTTACATGACCGCATTAATTACAGTTTCTTAAAGATCATGTTATCTGCATCTCCTGTAATATCCCATAATATCTGTCATCACTCAAATTAATGCACAGCTCAGATTAACTGTATAGCATGTGTGTAAGACTCCAATACAATGATAAAGTAATTATTTCATCACTAATAAATCTTTCAATGAGTAAAACTGGCTGTGTCTGTAGTATTATAGACTCCACAACATTATCTTATTTTAAAAAAATAATTTTAATAATTATTATTATTTTACATTAATGTCCCTGGACCAGCAGGGTACTCTTATAATAAAGTAGCGGTGACTGTGGCAGATTTTAAGTATCAATTCTGCTTAAAAAATGCTATCTAATCCTGTTTACATGAAATAAGCCTGCTCCCGAGCAGGTTTAAGCTTACGGACCTGTTGCTATGACAGCAAGTCCAGAATAAGCTTCGAAGAACCAAGTGATCCAAGATCAAGCGAAATTGTCAACAATCAAATCCAGCTAACTGAGTTAGCGACGTAGGAAGAATGGACCCCTGGTGTAATCCAGTTCAAGTGCAACATCCTAATTCACATGCTGAAAGAAACCCATAAATCAGCAACACTCCAACCCTCAACACATATCCCGGTATTCCCAACCACATATATGTGTGTATGTATGTTAGAGCTCATTGGAACTCCATCTACACACTCGGTCTCCCACACACATGGAAATCTGCTATAAAGCTATCCCAGGGTCTCTCCCCATCGCAAACCCTTTTCATTGTCTTTCTCCATTGCCAAGAAAACACTTAGCTCACATTTTCCTGTGATCTTCATTTCTCACTTACATATTTCGACACTTGAGCCCGCTCCAAACCTCCCCGATCACACTGTTATCACCTAAACATGCCGACTGCAGAGCTGGGACCAACAGGGACCTTAGATGGCATTCATTGCAGGTATTTTCCACAGCCATCCAGGACAGACGGGGTAGAGGCCACGTGTGTTACTCATTTCAAGCTCATACTGCTATGTTTTAAATTCTTGTTGCAGCATAGCCACCCCCTTTTTTGGGCGAAGCCAGTTGCTTTTAATGCTGTTTCACTTTGGTTCAATGGCTAACTAATCACCCTTAACCCTCTGTTGAGAGATGGAGAAATGAATGGGAAAGTAGTGTCTTAATCTTATTTATGACATTGTTTTTTTTTGGGGGGGGATTCACTGCATGGGAAAAACTCACTGCTGCTCCAGTGTTTGTCAGAGGGAATTTGGTGACTTAACATGACATTTCAGTGCAATAAATGACCTGCTCTCACCCACTAATAACTTCTTTCTTTAATCCCATGCTGCCTTGGATTAAACCTGCACTCATTTTCCACCAATAGGATGATGAGGAGGGTATTTGGGCATAGCCAATCACATGCCCTCTCCCAGCCATTTTGTTCAGAAGGGTGAGAAATGTATAAATGGGGAATGACGTGTTAACTGTCTTTGAGTGTGCTTATTTTTTCTCCAACACTTTCCAGATCATCCTTTCATTTCTTTCTTCTTTTTGGTATTTTTCCCTCTGTCATTGTTCTCATGTCTTGTGATTTTCCTCCATTCTTTGTGTTTTTGTCTGCCTCATTTCGGCATATATTTTGGTGTTGATTATTTAAAAATTGTCAAATAGGACTTGCAGATATCATACACAGAACAGGCTGTCAGAATGTAAAGTGATGCATGTCAAAATGTCAAAATTTTTCCTTTATTTATTTTTCTCTTCCCACATTTTCCCTTATCCCCACAAAAATAGGTCTCAGGTCTGTTCAGATTTGGTCAGCAGGAAAGAATAATGTTAAATACAAACTAAAAACTACATAACATTTAATTTATTTATTGTTGCAGAAGCTTTTGTATTTTTTTTATCTTTTAAAATGTATGTATTAATTTTTAAACGTATAATCACCCCCCCCAATTATTTTTACTTAATTATTTTGGCGTTCAGGATTAAATCCGAAAAGACATGCGTGCTGTGTTTGAAACATTTACATATTTGTCACATCTATTATTTTATTGCTTGGGCAGTGCAGCTCTTTCTAATATAAATAGACTTAAATGCTTCATTTTTAAGACCACTTTAACTTTGTACAATAAACAATTTTGGTCCTATGATGGGTTGCCACTTCTAATATAAAATCTCGGTCCTGAGAAGCTGAGAAGTACTGCTTTGCATAGTGTTTTTATGAATAAATCACTGTAGCTAAAGACTTAAAAAATGTTTGATTTCGATATATTTCTCAAGCAGCTATTAAATTGACATGTCCTTTCTCATCCCTTGTCGAACATCTATTTGGGATTTCTGTCATGCAGACTGTTGAATCCTTCCCTCCACCTTTATTATTTTACACAGACAGCCATGGAACAAATCGACCCGTCTGCCTTTTGACTGCTCTGGTCTTTTCCTGTCTTTTCCCTCCAAAAAAACAACAACATTCTCATATTTGCTTCCACACTGACAGTTTTGATGGATGGTTTTGAGGAAACAGATAGACCGTAGAATACATATGAGCTGCACATGTTCAATCATAGGACACATGCGCAACCGCTTGCGTTCTCCCATCAGAGCCGTTGCCCCATGCCCATGGTGATGCTAAATGCCATGTGGCGTTTTGACTGTAATTAATTAGCAGGTCGCTCCCCATCGACACAGCCCGCAGATAACACATGTCTGTCGCATGAACAGTCGCACACGGTAAAGCGCATATACTGCGAGTGCAATTAGGCATAGCAGAGCACTGGAGAACAGAGGGAAATTGTGTGAGCTGTGGGCCGAGTGTCTCAGCAGTGTGAAGGGAGGGTTTTAATCCAAACAGCTGCCCAGATACACTGTGTCCTATTTCAGGCAACTAATGGGCCCCTTTCGCTAATGTTTTTGCTTCGTTCGCAGTTCTTAATGTCTGAGCCGCCACAATACATTTCGAGGAAGAATTCCGATTGTCCACTGCACCCATGGTGCCAAACCGTACATGCAGCCATGACATTAAAGTTGCTCTTTGTGTATCATATGACCATGTAAAACTTGTAATGGCATTTAGCAGAGGAGATCAAGACCCCAAGGCCCCTGAATGTATTAAGGCTCACATAAAGGGCAGCCGTGTTCTCCGAACCGTGTTCTCGGGGCAAGGAACTGCAGTCGTACATACAAGCGCATGATTAGAGAGGGTAATAATCTCAACATGACTCTGATCTCCTTCATGTTGAATTGTGGGTGGTCGAGGCCGATTTAATTGCTCGCCGTTTGGAACGATAACACACCGCAAACCTGGAATCGGTTTCACCTATGATGAAATGCAGTCCGTTTTAATCTGACTGTGTGGTGCATCGCTAGGTGTGTATTTACAGATGCTCTCTGGCCCTTGACTCTGTTTTGTGTTGTTGTTCTTTAGGGGATTGCATTTTCTCCTGCGGCTTTGTGGATAATTGATGCATGTCTGCTTTTTTTGTCCTCTCCCATCATTCCAGTGTCACTGTGTGATGATGTGTGTGGTTTTTCAGTGTTCCGGAGTTCTGGAAATTAACACCCAAGAGTGAGGAGCTTTAAACTTTCAGAGTTATTCCTGTTTCACTAACAGCATATTTGTTAGCTCTGCCTTCAGGTAAATGTCAAGACGGACTTAGCTTCAAATGTCAGGAGGACTGACAGAGCATCAACCCTTTTGAAGTAACTTGTCATCTTGTCTGTTTGTCCTCTTGAATTGATTTTGAAAAGATTGCTTCTTAGTCTGAGCCCGGATGTCTGAAGGAAGTAGGGAAAACTTGATGTCCACCACAAACTTGACTTGTCATTGCATTTTCTGGCGAAAACCGTAAGGCCAAGAACCGGATGCGAAACATCCTTGTGAGCGAGAAATCTTTCAACAATTTATTTCCATTTCCCAAAACAGGCCAATCCACCACTTTTTTTTTCCTGCGCTACATCTGCCTCACTAAATTGCTCATTCCTCCGTCTTTTGTCACAAGTTTGTTTTCAAAGTGACTCACATACGACACTATGCCAGAGCGGGTGTTAGCACGTGGAGCAGAAAAGTAATGAAGACTCCATTGTCGTGTCACCTCTATTTGACGACCTTAGACATTACTAACCATTTGGATGGTGCGATTCCATGGAAAAATGTGAAACAGAGTTTGGCAATAGCTCGCATATTCCAGGGGTCAGTGGGTACCCGTCCCGCTGGAGCAACTAAGGTGTAACCTCTGCTGAACCCGTCCCATGAGCGCAACCACACACCATTTGCCCACATTATTAAAACTGTCCCGCCCCTCAGTGAGAGAACAGAGACCTCGTTGCTGACTTTTTTTTTTTGGCTCAAAATGGCTCAGTGGTCAGAGGGGGAAAATTTCAACAGCTCTGTTTTAGTCATTAATATGAACCCAAAATGCATGTTTGCTTACTTATTTGCCTTTTGTACTTGCATTGTTTATTCCAGCTTGACTTTTTTCTTTCTGTCAGTTCCAACTGATTCCAGTCCAAACATTTATAATTAGATTAAAATGGGAAACATGTGGCGGCGAGGGAAGTTGCAGGGGGTCGTTGTTGAAACCTTCCCACCTCCATATGATTTCAATATAAAACTGGCCTCTGGCTCCATGTGCCTGGTGCAGACAGGAGGGTAGACAGTGGTGGGGCCCTCACTCAGTCTGGGGTACTTCGTTTGGCAGAGCACAAACTTGGGTTTTCTGTGGAGCCCCTGAACCATGCTGCCCCACTTCCTGTACCATGAAACTGAGATCTACTTCCCTGGAACAGAAGAGAGTCACTGTACCCCAAATGGCTCAATCAGTCACTCTCAGAGAGGAATCGCTTCTCCGTTTGTCAGAGTAAGAGCATGCCATAGGAAATGAAGAAATAGGGTGTCATTGGAAACATACCCTAGCTCCTTACAAGGGGTCGGGGGTCATTTGACGGATGGCCGTTGCTCACAGAGTCTTGGGAGAGGCCAGTAGAGTGAAATGACTGAGCCAATCAAGCATGCGACCGATATCAACCAGTCAGTCGCAGCAGCACTCATGCGGCGGGTTTTATCTGACCCCGTAATCGGAGCCGCTCGCTCAGCTTGATGAGAGACTGATGACTGCCCTTGGAAACGAGATGAATGGCTGCAGTTCTGCAGCGGCTATGTTTGAATAGGCCAATCGGAAGAGAGTTTAGACAGCGGCATCTAAGCACTGAGATGATGTCATGAAGGATGAGCTCACCTATAAGAGCTCATATAGGAGTGTGTTGAATCTCTCCTCTGTCAAGGCTTCTGGCTCAACGTTCTCTGCTGGATCCTGAGAGAGACTCTGCTTAGCATCAGCCGGATAGGTGATGACTTCCCCCGCCACCTCTAGTTATCACGGAGTATGTCAATAAATGAATGAATGAATGAATAATGTACAATGAATGTATTTTCCTCAGAAGAATTCTGAGATGGCTCGTTGGGAAATGGCATGTGTTTGGTGAGGTTAATTTTGCTAGTCGTATCAGAAGTATCTCAACACATTACGTTTCTCACGATTTCCAGTCCAGCTATTAATAGTCCTGCAGTTTAAATTTTATCTGGCTTGTACCGCAACATTTGTTTATTTTTGAAGATACGAAGGTGCCGCTTTTGATGTACAGTTTGTCCTGTGTTCTTAATGTTCCTGCTCTCCTTTCTTTCTCTCTCTTAGGCATAACGTTGCTTTTTTTGGGCAGTTTCATTTGCCCAGTCTTGCTTCACTGCCTGACTGTCCTGCTTTTTAAGGCCTCAGCAAACCACACGTCTTGGCCTGCTCTCCCAGGATGCATCACTCAAGAAAAATACATTTTAATGGCTCATCCATGTTTCTGGTTTCCCTCTTGGAACTAGGAAACCCAAGGACGTACTGGCCAGCTGGGTTCTGCTTGCCTGGTCTATGTCAGAGGGTATACTAGGAAAATAGACTAAAGATGTCAATCGAACCACAGCATTTCTAGTGAGTGCTGAACAACGAAACAAAACTATTTTCGCCCCACCATTGCATCAGTTCTCCCTTCTGAATCTTGAAATTGATTTTAGGCTGTAATGAATTGGTGGGTGCTGGCGATAATAAAAGTATGAATTTCTGTTGTTGACCTCAGAATTACCAAATGACTGTGAACAATCCTATTAAAACAAATAATCGTGCGACTCCACCCTCCTCAAACCCGCTGAACCCAGCGTGGCTACGATTTCTGCACAAGCTGCTGAAACAGTAAAGTTCGAGGCTCATTGTGGTGGGGATTATGTGGTCGGAACGTTTTGGCCCCCTGGTCCAGGGCGCCATTTCTGGATGTGTTAACGGGCGGACGTGGGAGCCCCACCCTGGGCGTTGCGCCCGTCATCGGCTTCCCTCTCCAGGTTAGGAGGGGAAAGTGATCGTAATATTACTCAGTAATGGTCCATGACCGTAAGCTGTGGAAAATCCTTGTGACTTTAGAGTGTCTGCTAACTGATAACGCAATTGTCTGAGCGTTTCCCACTCCAGAGAAATACTGAAAGGAATGGATATATTAAAAGGGCCAGTTCCATGCATGTTAACCATGCTCATTGGAAAACAATGCATCTGGAACTGGTGCTCTCTTTGTTTATGCAAGATTTCCCTGGGATTCATCACTGGAAACGTGCTGATTTGTTCACTTCCAGCTTGTTCTTGTTTTTACTAGGGCTGCTTAGACATGTTGCGTCCTAATCTCCGCCCGCTGAATGTTAGCTTCATACTGCTAATAAACTCCCTGCGGCATGTCAATAGGCCTTAATGCTTTCCAGAGCTGTGGATGGGGGCTGGAGCAGGTTGAGCCCTCCTGGCCCCCCTGCAGATGCCACTGCTCTGATTTAAGGCTGATAGGAAAGAGCTGGCTCAGATTCTGCACCCTGCCTAAGCTGTCCAACAACTACCTTAAATCTCCCAGTTCATTTAACACTTAACCAGCCGTGGACGGAATGAGCGCTGGAGACCGGATGGGTGGAAACTGCAGCGCTGCTCCCTCTCCTTTTATTTCTTCCTCCTTTGCTGCTTCTTCCTTTTTGTCTCTTCCCCCCACAGTCTGTTTCCATTTACCCAGCTCTCCAATTAAGCCTAAAATCGAGGGCCTAGAACTACCTCTATTATCAGTTAATAAAAAGGGAAACCTGCCATATGTGGTTCACACTTAAAAGAGGTGTTACAGGTGAACATGTTACACATGTGTAGAGATATCTTACCAAACAGGACACAAGTGTGCGTGTGAAATGGCTAGGTGGCTAGGTGGAGTGATGTTGTATAGTGAATAAATATAAAATATGTATAGATAACATATATATGAAAAGAGTAGAGATACCACGTATCAACAATGTGATTTTTACAATATTTATTTTATGATGTGAGAAATTTAGTTTTAATGTATCGCACATTCTTTAAGTCTTTTATATTTAAATTAAATATCAGATAAGTAGATAATGAAATATATTTCATAGTAAATAACATTATAAAAATCCATGCATTTGTTCATTGATCATGGTCATTTGTAATGTTTAAAATGTAATGATTTAATATAAGACATTTAATTATTTAACAATATTATATTGCAAATTCAATTTATTTAAATAATTATAATCAGCGTTATTATAGTTAATTAAAACAAAAATACAAAGAAAACCATTTTTCATTAATGGAAATAAGAGTAAATATTAACAGATTTTTTCTAACCAACATTCCTTGTTTTAGTTTAACTTGATGTACTTATATAAAATTAAAATTGGAAAAATTAGTATCTCTAGTATCATTAGTATCTCAATAACAGTATACTAAAATAACCCGTATTATTATATTATATCATATCATATATATTTTTTATTTTGTGCACACTGTCTAGGCCTATGTGAACGAATATCAATTTCTCTTTGAACCACTGAGCTGTTGACACTTCCTCCATACCTAAATTATTCCTGTCTCTGAGGACCAGGTGTGATAGCAGAGGATTGTGTATTTCTTACCTCTGAGCCAGAGGGAGTCTGTTAGAGCCATCTTACCAACTCTAACACCCTTGAACCCAGCTAGAGCCCCATTCTCAGTCTCTCTGTTTCCTCTGCCCCTGTCTTTACATGCGTAGCGGCGTAAGTCTTCTGGTGTTGAGTGCTACACAGGGGAAACCCTTTGACCTCAGGATGTGGTTCTCCTTAGATCTCTCCATCCACAGCTGTTCTCAAAACTCTTTCTCTTGTGGAGCACTGACAGAAAGACGAGAGAGTTATCCCAAAAGTTGGGGCTGTTTGTGAACATGAGGCCATGGGGATCTCTCTGCAACAAAACTGCTCCAAGTCACTTATAATACCTAGAGAAAGCTATCTGTTAGCATTCCCATTCATCATAACAGCAGTTGGTCGGCTATCCAGGCAGACTTTGATTCCTCAAGGCATAAAACTATAGCAAAGGAGACTAAAGTTGGTCAAACAACAAAAATAATGCAAACAGCAGAAAGCCTTTTAAGATCTCAGATGAAAGATGCCATTAAAGAAACAGACTCAAGTCAAAGGGCTTGCGTCGTAAGTTTAAAGTAAAATTTGACACATTTGTAGTTAAGATTGAAATCTTCCATCCATGGTTTTCAGAGCTCCCTGTAGTTATGCTCAGATCTGGTTTTAAGTCATTAACTCGTCTGGTTTGCCCTCACAGTGGGGTAGATGTTCTGGAGCTTTGCTACATGTTCACCCCTTCCTCTGCTTTCTCTTCAGCACACCCGGTTAATGATGCCCCTGAATCTCGGTTTGAAGAGGTCAAGACCTCTTTTCACCCCAACACCCCTCACCTTCAGGGTGACGACCCCCACGGCCACTGTTCCCACCTCCTGGAGCGAAACTACAATCCACACAACAGCTTTACTTCCCTTTTCCAGAGGCTAATTTCTTTTTGGCAGTTTCAAGTCTTTTTTGCTCATTACGCACAAACACACAATGAATGGAATGCTGTCCCTAGACTCCAGCCTTCATGGTCTGTTTAAATGGCGCTATGATGGTGACACTGGGAGTTGCTTGGTGTAAAAATTCCCTCCGTCCTTCTCCAGAGTCAACAGTAACCTGCCCTGTATTTTTGTCCTGCTTTCCCCCACCCAGTGCTATTAAGGACCTGCTTATTCTATTAGGCAGAGACTGGGAGAGCTTTGGTATGTAAGTCAACAGTCATAAACCCCCCCACCAGTATAAATCTAATGGCATTTATATAAAAACCTGCGTAAATAGGTGACGAGGCTCTAAGTTCATAAAAAGCTACAGCAACAGAGCCCTGACATGCATAAATCTTGCATCTCTTAAAACATGAGTGCTGTTGTAATTTTGTAGCATGTGAGAGAGACAAAAACTTTGTAGGACCTTTTTGGTAATTGACTTTGACTATATATATATATATATTAGAGGTGGGCATAGATTAATTTTTTTAATCTAGATTAATCTTGGAATTAATCTAGATTAATCTAGATTAAAATGGCTCATTTGAATTCTGCCGAAGGCATTCAGAATATGTGTGCTACCCAAATAATGACTAAAAGTAAGTCTTTGAGAACGGGTTTCTCAAGCCAGGTGGCACATTAGACCAGGGCTCATCTCCTGTTTCCAAAATGCATCACAAACTTTAATCTCTTCCCCCCAATCCCACGAAAAACTGGAGGAAAATCCGTTCCACTCCCGGAAGAATGACTCCCATTCCCTCCCACTCCCGTGTTGTTGTTTTTGCCGATAACTGTCAATTACAGTAATAATATAGTACAGATCACAGCGTGCCCACCTTATTAGTTGAATAAAACCCAAAATGTCGCTTTTTTGTTATTATATTGAACTGAAAGCCATCTTATTATGCACAGTGTTGCACAGATTCAATTTCATGTAAATCATCCATGCTAACACACACGTCTTCTATTTTTATTTTTTAGAATAAAAAACTCTCTAACGTTATAGATATATTTTTCAAAGACGGAGTTTCGAAGTTTCTCGCTCAAGTTCACATGAGACCTAAAGCGCATCCTGTTTGCTTAAAAGCGCAACGTTTCGTTGTTATTCTGAGTGCACACAAATAACGTAGAGTCTTTACAGATTCGAAAGATGTATTAGGCTACTTTTATCTGTATGACCAAAATGACGGAGATTTTAAGAGCAAGTGAGCGCACCGAGCCTGTCTTGCAGCAAACGCGCTTCCACACAAACACTTCAATAGCGCACATTCTCTAGGTTAACATCATATTGAGCGGCCATGTAAAGTTGTTACTACATACATCTTTCAGATGAAAAGCCATATTTGAGGTTGATGAATGATAGGTGAGCGTTTGGATGTCCTGGCCGATTGTATTACCACACAGACCAGCGTTAACAATCTGTCCATCACAGACTGCGAGCCTCTAGTTCAAGACTCGCTCGCCCCCTACAGTGCAATTCGCCAGGTATACATCCGCTAAAATATCAGGGTGAAAGTCATCATAGCTTGCGTAGTATAGACCCAGCTCCCAACCCAACTTTGAGAATAGATTAACGGCAATATTTTTTTTTTCGCCGATAAGAGTCTCACGTTAACGCAGCACGTTAACGCCGATAACGGCCCACCACTAATATATATAATATTTACATGTAGCTATTTATTTTTAATGTTTTAATAAATATATGTGCTATATCGTTACCTTTTACGTTTTGTTTTTAATCTTATTATTTTTTACTCTGTATTTTACTAGATATATGAAGTAATGTTTTTTTAATCTAGTTAATAAAGATTAAAATATGTTTTTTTATATTTTTTATTTTATGGTTCAAATTTAAATTTTCTTTTACTTTTTTACTTGATATTTTGCTAGATATTTGAAGTGATATAGCTTTAATCTAGTTAATAAAATGTTTAATATATTTGCAATTTGGTATATCTAAGTTACTTTTTACTTTTTGTTTTCTTTTTTATGTAACATTGTACTAGATATAAAGTGAAGGTTTAATCTAGTTATTTTTTTAAATATAATATGTTTTTAAAATATATAATATGCATTTTTGTGCATCTTTTTGTTTCTTACATTTTAATCAAATTTTTTTTTTAACAATTTTTTTCCTAGATTAATTCAGTACTATATATAATACATTTGTGATTTATTTATTTTATTTTATAATTTTTATTGTACTCTATTACAATATTTATTTTGGTAGTATTTTTTTGCTTTTTATGTATTGCTTGAGCAAATGACAGAATTATAAGACAGTGGTGTGTGGTGTGTCTGTGTCTGTGTCTGTGTCTGTCTCTGTGTGTGTGCGTGCGTGTGCGTGTGTGTGTGTGTGTGTGCGTGCGTTTGTTGAAAATCTAAAAGTGCAGAAAGTTTCCTGTGAGGGCTAAGTTTAGGTGTAGGGTTGGTGTAGGGCAATAGAATATACGGTCTGTACATTAGAAAAATCATTACGCCTATGGCGAGTCCCCACAAGGATAGCAAACCAGACATGTGTGTGTATCAGGGGTCTACCGAAATATATTGAGAGTTGTGGATGGAGGCATTGCGGTCAGTTGCTTATGAAATGACAGTATGGAAAGACAGACCATCTCACCTGCTCTTAATCTACCGTCCGGATCTGCTCTCTGCACTCAGATTACATATGTTTCTGTCCGTGCACTTTGGGGAGGTATGCGTGAGTCTCTTCGCCCCCTTACCCTTTATTTGACAGTCATTATTCTCTCATGTCAGTGTTTTTTTGCATGCCGTGGAGGTGATTTGTCTCTTTCTTGAAAAGCGCTTTACGACGGCAGGCCCACCGGCCTTGTCAGTGTCTCGCAGGTTTGAAGCTTTGCAGTCCCTCCTTATCTGTATCCCCTTAACACTCATGGACGCGTAGCGCAGCGAGACTGAAAGAGGATAGCCCAATAAAACTCTCAGCCACGGGAAAGGATGTGCGCCGGGGCCTGGCTACTGTGAGAGAGGCCCGCGGTCCACAGATCCTCCCCACCCGGGCGAGCTGGGCTTCCTGTGACGCCGGGCCTCCGGAGTCTTTGAGGAAGGAGCCAGTGGCTCGTCTCTGATGGACCGCCTGACTGACAGCATTGATCCAGGCTCCTGCCTCTCAGTGTGGGTATCGAATGGCGCCCGATGAGCTGATAGGTGATAAATGAGAGAGGGAGAATGTGAAGGAGGCCGGTCATTGTAGAGGGGTCTGACTTCTCTTTCCCCCTGCTCTTTTTGAGGAGGGGTTCTCGAGTTATGACAGTGCCAGGTAGGAGTAGGCATGCAACACACCGCAGCATCTGGTGAAGACAGCTTCTTTTAGAGGGGACATAATGAAAGAGAGCAGACGGACAGATTCCTCAGTGAACCTTTTGAGAACGCTGGTCTTTAGGCGGGAGCCGGAGTGGGAGGTTCAAGAAGGTGATCAATGTTGCAAGAGAAAAGGCAAGGGTCTTTGTGGTCAATACCCACAGTCTATTGATATTTTTGTCCTCAGAGGGTCGGTAGAGCATCCTAGGAGTTCTGACTGACTTCTTTGTGTCACTGTCACATCAACGGTCGTTCAGTACAAGTGATTGAGCTTTTTTTGTGTGAGGACGCACTTAACAGTGTTCTTAGTGGGTGTATTTTAAGTGACATTGGGAGAACCTGGGGGTGGGTGAAATTAACAATTTCCTTAACACTTTTGGACCAATTCTCAGTATTAACTAATTGCTTATTAGCATGCTTATTAATAGCATATTGGCTGTTTATTAGTATATATAAAGCACATATTCTACATCCCTAATCCTTACCGTTACTTAAACTTAACAACTTTACAACTTTTAAACTTAACAACCTTGCTAACTATTAATAAGCAGCAAATTAGGAGTTTATTAAGGCAAAGTCGTAGTTAATGGTTTGTTAATGACGTGAATTGAACCTTAAAATAAAGTCTGACCACATTTCTTATGACATTTGATATTTTAAATTGCAACAACAGTATATACAACAATACAGTTATTTTTGCAGTTGTACAGTTGTTTTTACTTAACAACCGTTTACTGTACTCAACATATCACACACGATTTATGGAAATGTAACCATTAAAAATACCAAGAAAAAATGAATGCATGTTTTTTCTTAATATTTTATAATTGAAATTGAACTTAAAATATATAATGAAATTTTATATTTTAATTGTATTGTATGTTTTCATATAAAAATGTTTTATTCACTTTTTTAAAATGGCTATCATTACAAAATAACTTAAAAAAGCTATTTGTAAGACGCAAGTTTTACAAACAGGTTTGGAAATACTACTAATTATAAAATTGGATTTTATGTACCACATTTAAAGCAGTTGAAAAATAGCCAATACATGCAGTTTCATGTCTGTGACAAAAAAACTGAGTGGATTGCAGAATGTGCTTATGTTTAATAATATGGAAATAAAATAAGCCTATGTTGACTTCAAAAGCCTAAATATAAGAGCATGCATTGATTGATGATGATTTTAATTTACCTTTATGTTAATTTTGGGGCTTTCCAACTAATATTAATATAGGTGATTAAAATACATTTCATTAATTAATTGACGTATCATGTAATTAATTCGATAAAAAATAATTGGCAGACCTTCTCTTGGAGACATCTTGGATCGAATAGATCATTTTTCCAAGACGTCACGTTAGGCATGATGGGTAAACAGGCACCCACTTCCATCCATCGCGTGTGTCCAAAGCAAGACGAGACAAATTACGCTTTGAGTGGAAAATTCCCCTGTTGTAAATCTGTCACCTGGGCGTGATATTTGTTTATCTTATTGTTGCATTATTTATGATCTTAGTCTACCACAGGACTTAAAAAAAAACTAAATTAAATGGCAACACGGGCACAAGCCAACCAGTTATGACAGCACCCAGTTGACAGAAAACATCACCAGCTACGATAAGTCTGATGTTAACGTTATCCTAACTAGCGCTGGGCTAACTGTGACTATCCTCAAAGCCTGGTCATGACTCTATCATACAGATTTCTTGACTTTACCACTAACCTGATTCCAGATAATGAAGTGGGAGGACTGTTTATCGGCATTCTGTCACCAAAGAGATGTTGACTTAGTAGTTAAAACCAGAGGGTGACGGATAGCACCATGTTTGGGCATTTGTCTACAGATGAGAACTGGAGTCCATTCATCCTTTCTAAGAGCAGATGGGTAGGAAGAGAAGGGAATAAATGTCAAATCCCATCACTTGTTGGGCCTTTTTAAAGCTTATTAGCACACAGCATGCTTTCAGTCAATCATGTATGTAGCAAGCCTCTGTGTAATGGTGTGTGCGTGCACACGTTTATGTGGCACCATCTTTATATTTTTACTCCTCTGTTTTTCTGAGCATATCCACTCGGCTGTTCTGTCACAGTGGTTTGGAGGGCTTCTATCAGACAGCCTTTTTAAGGCCTCGTCCCTCTTTCTGTGGTTGCCAGTCAATCTGGAGGCCCCATATATCCTCCGCTTGGCTGAGATACAAGACCTGACGGAGATACGGAAGGACGTATACAGCTGTTTCCGATCCGGCTTTGATACGAAAGACTCTGCCATTGGTCTACCGTGTGTCATGTAGATAAATGTAGACTTTTTTGTCACAGCTGATTCAACAGATGAATTCCTGCCTTATTATTCATTCACCATGAGGCAGGGGTTTGGGTTTTGGCACCCAATGTGCTTTACTAGGTTTTGGAGGCCAGGCCGTGCTAGACTAATAAGAGCATGATGTAGGTCTGCTGCTCCGGTTCTATGCAAAGACCCAGTTTGCGTCGTCTAATTGGTTCCAGAGAACCGGCGGCCTGCTTTAGCCTTTCTTTCTCTTTTGTAAGCTCTTCAACCTTGGTCTTCCTCCACCTTCTTCCATCTCGCGCTTTCACAGTTTTGTTTGATCGCGCTCCGTGGCTGGGGTCCACACTAGAGAGCCTTCATGGCCCCCGGCAAGCCAACGAAAACAGAATAACATTATGCACTGGAAAGGTACAGATGGGGTTAATAAGAATTAATAAAGTGTGGGGACACAAATGTTCCTGCAAGCTCGGGCCGCTTCAGACCAAAGCAGACTCTGTCCCTGTCTTTTCTTACATCTCTCTCATCACTCACTCTTTCTTTTTAGCCTCTGTTTCCTCTCCCCGCTTCTTGACAATCAGGTAACTGTATTTGCTTTCTGCTATTGAGCGATGAGGCTCCCTAAGCCCTACTATGTTCTCAGCCCTCTTTGAGAAGGTATTTATAAGGGAACATTTCAATAGATCTTCTGCTGTCTTTTGTTAAGCATTGCTCACCTCTCCCATCCCAGAATTTATGGATCCGTCATTGCAGCCCAAATCCATCTTATGTAACATCTTGATTTGTATAAGAGAATGTGAAAGGAAAAGGCCAGCCTTGGTTTGACACCTATTCTTTTACTCTGGTTTGCATTATTGTGAAGAAGTTTTATTATTTTGTGTAGATGACACAAATATTCGCTAACAATGTAATATACAAGATTGTATTAGCATTTTTATTTTATGTCATAAAATCATATTATCTTTTTTATTGTATTATTTATTAAATAAAATATGGGGCAATATAGGTCTCAATATTACATATGTATATATATAGCAAGAGAGAGAAAGCGAGCAAAGAACACCGTATCAATGGAGCTTATTGAAACTCTGAATCAGTTAAACCTATATTGAGTCACAAAATGATTCACTGTTTCGAAACACTCCAATCGGATTGCATTTCACGAATCATTTGAGTTCAATCGGGATCTCAGAGTGAGATCGCGGGATCGCTTGTATATTTTAAAATGTATATTCTAAAAATCTATATATCAGTAAAGTTAGTACTCCATATTTCTTAACATGTAAAATTGTTCCCAAATTTCGTTATTATATGTATGAACCTACAGCTTTCTGTTCCAGTTCAGTGCTTTAAGTGCTAGGCAACGACATGCAAAATAAAGCATACAACAAACTCTCATTCACTTCGACACAAACCGAATGTTGCTATTTATCTCATTTTTAGATTGATGTGAAAACAAATGTGATGACTCAATCATGCATTGTACCAGAATTCTTTATTGAAGCCAGTAGGATACACACATGGCACAAAGACTTATGGTTTCTGGATTTTCTCCCACACAAGTGTATGTATTATTTTGATGGATATGGAAAAGCCGTGTGAGTGTCGGCTTTGTGTATAGAGATGTTTTGTAAAGACCGGGCATCTGTCGGCAGCGGTCCAGGTAACTGAGATTGTTTATCTCTGTTCCTGGAATGGGAATATTTCTCCTGACACATTTTTGTTATACCACTGTTCTCACTGTGATTCATGTGTTTCAGCTGTGGTCTATCATCCATAATCATCCGCAAACTTTCACTGAATATTGTTCTTTTTTTCCCTCCTCCTTTTTGAATACATTCATATGTGACAAAGCTGAATTTGAACTCTGTGTTCTGGCTTGCTAAATGTGTTGTTTGCGTGTCATTTTAGCATGCGTCTGCATACCCGCCGTTTTATCTCCCTGGCCCGTGTCCAGATATCTCATTCTTGAATGGGAGAGGAAAACTGAGATTAAAATGACTCTTTATCTCTAACCCATTTCCTCATTCCTGTTTTTGGACAGATTATCCCCCCACTCATAGACCTCAATCAAAACCGCAGTAAGCTGAAACTGTACATTGGCCACCTCACGGCCCTGTGCCATGAGAGAGACCCCCACATCCTGCAGGACCTGGCCCCGCCCTCCGCATACCACCGCAGCCAACAGGACGCCTGGGAAGAGGAGCTTCAGAAGATGAGCCCCGAGCAGGTAAGAAAGGGAGATACTCTTTTCACTGAAGTGTATCACTTTTATTGTATGTATCCATTGATTATGGTGACCTATATAGAGTTGGTCCATTCGCAGTTATGAAAAGGTGAACACTTTATAATAAGGTTCAGTGCATCAACATGAATGAATGCATTAGCTTGCATGAACTCCATTCATTCAATCATAGGTTAATATAATTTTTAAATACAATTTTTCATTTCTTAATATTAGTTTAACTAATTTTTGTTTATGTATGTATATATATTTATATATTAAAAGTAAAAACAGTATTTGTATATATTTTGCTCTGTTTTTGTTATTATATAAAACAATACAGATACAATATATTATATAATTATTATAACAATATAAGCATGTATTAGTACAAAAAAAGAAGTGAAGATTCACATAAACCAAGATCACTTGAAAAATGATTCATATAAACAGATGTAAAAGTAGTAAAAATGATTGTTCATTCTTAGTTCATAATACCTGCTGCATTAACTAATACTAATATAACTAATAAGGTACTAAACTGAACCTTATTGTAAACTGTTACCATAAAGACTTTGTTGAGGATAGTTTGGACCTCAAATCAATGTAACTTTTTATACATCTTACCTTTTTTTACGACTCAACTTAGCACATAAAGTTGTGTATTTATGCGTATATGCACACTCAAGGAACCGTAAGGTTTCTCGGGTACTTGGATTTGTCACCCATTGACTATTGGAGCCATCTGGCCTGGCCTTCACGGCCCTTAGCTTACGCTAACGTTCGCTGTCTATAAATCTCCTATTGGCTTTAAGAATCAGTCCGGTGCTGTATAAATGCCATTAGTCCTCTTTATAGAGTGGAATGTGTTCCTACAGAAAATAAATAGTCCAATATATTGTATTTTATTAGCTTCATTTACTGTTACTTTAACAAAAGAAAACCAAAAAGCTACCCAAGGCTCACTTAAAAGGTGGGGGAGAGCCAAGAGCAGACGAGGGGGGGTGAGAAAGACTTTAAAAAAGAAGAGCAACTGGAATGGCGCGATAAAGAAAAGGAGTGTCAGCATTTGGACGGTGAAGGAGAGAAGAGTTTGAGGAGGTAGTGGCTGGATTTAGTCTCTCCATGATGAACGATCCCCTCTCTGTAATAAATGCATGCGTGGATCCGTTTTCTGCACTTCACTTTGAACCCATTGCCATACCTACCCTAACAGTAAATTGTCTGCAAACGGACACTGGGTTTAGTCCCTGCGTCGGGGCGTCCTGGTTCTGCATACATCCCCGATGCTTTTTGTAACATCAGAAAAATAAATTGTCTGGAAGTCTACATATACATTATACTCGCTTTAAATCGGCCCCATTCCTCAAGAGGAGAGGAGAGTGATCTGCTGTGATGGTGCCAAGGCTCATACAATGCTCATGTGTTTCACTGCACGGGGAACTATCTGCTTGGCAGGTTTTTGGCTTGCTCTGACATTATTGAAATGCATTTTTTATGTGGGCTGCCTGATGACAAGCCTTTGGCCAGCGAACAAATAATGTTTAAGATTTTTAGTTTGCTGCAAGTAAACTTTGTTCCAAAAATTGGCACTTTCCAAGGCCCCCCAGCACTTGTTTAATATGAAGTAGAGAGATGTCTGTACATTTATTTTCCTTTGAGAGAGACAGCTTTCATCAGACTGTAAGGACGGACTGAAAAGTTGCCTGGCCTTTTCAAACTGAGTGTTGCCACTGGTCAGTTGAGGCTACTGCGCTATGTAAACATGAGGTCTGGTCTTTGGTTTTCGAATTGAATTCTTGCCCATGATGTGCTTAAAAGGGACTAGAATTTCCAGAATAATGGTCCTCAATCGCAGTCTCAAGCCCTTCACTAGTGGCTATCCTGAAAAGCGCTGTCGAACTTTGTTTTTGTTCGGTCTCTCCAAACTGTTATTCCTCACAGACCTTCTCTAAGGTCAACGATTCTGTGTTTATTTTGTACATACTATCATTGACAGTGTTTAGAAAGCACCGCTGTCTTGGGGCGGCGATAAGAACTCCTGGACCTTCGCGCCAGGTTTTTTGACTCATTTGGGTCCTCAGATAAATTGGTGAGCACGGAGCAAATGAATTATGTAGGATTATTCAAGTGCAGGTTTGGGCAGGGTTGCAACATTTGGCAGTTGTTTCGGCTTTGCCAACATGCCAATTTTGTGTCGGACACATTAAGGCAGAGATAATGAATATTTCAGGTTTCACCGGTTAGGCTTTACCTCTCAAACGGTTACACATATATCAGTATTTTTCCTCTCCAAATCCAATAGCTCGGAGATATTTAGCATTTCGCATTCATATGGCATCCACATGTACGGGATCCTGCTCATTCTTCAGTTACATGTCCTGCATGTAAGACACAATCCACTTGAAGACACTTTTGGTCTTTCTCTGATGGTGGAATCACTTGCAGATGGTGGATTGGAGGAGTTGCCAGCGTTCACAGGCCCGTTTGATTGATGTCTTCTTTGACCTCTCATCTTTTCTTTGAGTTGGGAGTGTAGCACATTACATTAGCGTTCTCTCCGCGCTGCAGTTCTCCCATTTAGATCCCTTCAGCACGGAAGATGCCAGAACAGGCCCGTTTGGCAATGACAGGCTCAAATTGACGAGAAAAGTCTAGGCTCATTATTGGCTTATTTAGCGTGTTCTGTTCGTTCCATTATTGTTAGTAACGTCCACATGAATTTACTTGTGGTGTCTTTTGATGGCACGTATGTCTCTTCATAGTCTCTTCGTAGAGTTATTAGTACCTAATTGAATGGCCCTTTGTGGCACAGTCGCCATTGAGCCCGTAGAGGATTGAGGTTGGTGTCCGCTATGCCCAGTCCTCTACTAATGACAAGCCTCTTGCATTTAGAATGTGCTTTAGTATTTACGAGAGGGGCCGCACACTGTTTGAGCCCTTGCCCTTTCTTTGAAGCTAAACATTGATCTTTTAATTAACAGTTTTTATGAGCTTCTTTTTTACTGGCGTGGCACTCCAAGCTGGCACTGACCTGGATAATGTAGGACTTTGGGTTTTTTACCCTGATTTCTCTCTCTCGCAGTTTATAGCATATAAAGACAGAGTTTTCTTTTTGTTTCTCTTCTCTTAAAGGGATAGCTCACCCAAAAATGACATTTCTGTCATCATTTACTCACCCTCATGTCAACCTTTATAACTTTCTTCTGTGGAACGCAAAAGAAGCTATTTTGAAATATGCCCTCTTTTTTTCATCCGTGCAATACAATGAAAGTCAATGGAGTCTAGAGTAGTTTTTAACTCCATTGACTTTCATTGAGAAAACAGTTGGAACATTCTTTCGAAGTATCAGTTTGTGTTTGTTTCCCAGCACGTTTTGGGCTTTTTTTTCTGAAGCTTGTGTTCCTTCGCTCTTAATGGGGACTGGATGAGTTACTCAGACAGGAAAATCAAAGGTTGCTCAACCAAGTCATACATAAGCCCGCAATGCATCATCAGTATAGACTAATCAGAACATAGACAATGCAAACACACAAGATGATCATAATTCACACAAAACCACACACTTGTGAACTCATACTCATATAGTACTTAAACTCCGCCAGACCGGCCTATTAGGCCTCGCTACCAGCTCGTCCTCTGTTGTGGTCAATGCGTCTTTTATTACTCGTCCTCCTTGCCTGTTCTTTTTCTCTGTTTATGGCGTAATGTTGTTTTATTTGGTTTGAGCTGTTCACAGGATGTTACTGCATCTCTGTTTAAACGACTGGAATGCAGGAAGGTGATTAAGCCGGCGCTGAAAGAACCACTCAGTCATACAACCCACAGAGCCAACAAAGACAATAGACTCACCAAAAACGCACCCCATTTAGATGAAGAATTGGCGTTTTCGGGAACAAAAACAAATGTATTGTGCATTATACATCTAATAAGGCCTTTAGAATTTAGCTTTAGGGTTATTAGGTTGTGTGTAATAAATACGCCTTTACAAAAGAGTGCTATGATGGTACAGATTCTTTTGGATGCCATGGTGCATATACATTTATTTTTTTTTAATATATATGTTTTAATGTATAATATATATTCAATATTTAAATACCTTTTAATTTACCTTACATTCTTTATTATGCAATTACCTGATTTATGTAATATATATTTATATTTTGTTACCATGTCATTAATAACATGGTACTTTTTTAATATTAGATTTTTTAAATATGTTTAGCCATGCACATACACTTCTGTTTATATATGTATGTCTGCATAACATAAATGTTGCTAAACCCAATGGCGGTAATACCATGATACTTTTTTGTTGCTTTCAATACCTCGTTATGAATAATTCCTTGAGAGGATGCAATCATCTGTGACAATGTCCGCACTCTGCAGCTGTGAGACGCTCCTCTCCTGCACTGCAGCTGTGTCTATGATGAGCAGTCATTGTTTGATGAAAGTTACTGTCAGTTATGTTCTGTGGCCAGTTTCACCTCCTCTCTCATAACGTTTGAGTCTGCTGTTTACTTTAGAGACTGCTGATCTACGATCAGTATGTAAAGTTTACAATCTTGGAGGAGAGAAGCAAAGTGCTCGGCCGCCCTTGGCCAAAGTCATCTGGCTGTGATCTGGCAGCATAAAGCCAGCTGTATAAATAGGGGAGAGTCTTGCATTTTACGGGTCACTCTGAATAAAACATGAACGAGAGATGATTGATTATTAATGACCTCAGGGCTGGAACAGAAATAATCTGTTAAGCCATGAGACCTCCATTCTTTTTCCTTCCCTCTTCCCGCTCTCGTTCTCAGCGCACCTTCATCTGTCTTTCACTCGCTTCTTCTCTGTTTCTTTTCCGATTGGCACTCCGATAGATGTTTATTTTAGCCATCTGTTTTCAGATGTTCCCTTTCGAATAGATCAGGAGTTCAGTAAGGATTCATGCAGATTTTGTGATGATTCTCAGGCTCACACCTGTCAGAGCTGGCATCAGATCTCTGTGTGGGTTCCAGTGTGGGTCTGTGAGGGAGTTTTCCAGGGAGGCTGATGTTTAAATCAAACCAGTACTAGATTGTAGTTGGTCTTGATAATAGTCTCGTCTTTATAAACTATGATTAATGTTCCAACTTCTGCTCCTTCATTGTAGCATATTTGATATGACCCTGTCATTCTTTTTTTATAAGATCGTTTTATAATTTAGACTTTGTCAGTATTTTGGCTAAGTTTGATCATCTTTCCTTACCTGTTGCATTTGAAAGTATTACCAAAAGCTAATTGTCTTGAAAGATTTCCTCTGATACACAAGAAAGATAATTTAATTTCTTCTCATTTTTGCCTTTTTTGGTCACATTTGGAAACATATCCTGTCATTTGCATATCCATCTTTTTGGTTAGTGTACTAATCAGCCTGTTTTGGCATTCGTACAGTAATTAAAATTCTCCTTGGTTCAAAAACACGAAACAAGAACATAAATCTGAGCACAAAAGATGCTTAAAGACAAATGATAACATGCATTTGCATTTAACCCTAATCCTAATGCTCACTTATACTTGTACTCTATATAACACTATAATTTTATAACTGTCGGATGTAATCTTTAACAAATCTCAAAATGAATATTACTTTTTCATACTATACATTATAATGTTGTGATGCCTAAATTCACATTGATTATTTGTCATGTATTTATTAACATTTGGGACCCACTTTATATTAAGGGTATTTAACTGCTATGTACTTACATTTAAATTAATCATTTAATACAATGCACTTATTGTGTACATATGTTTTTACATTATACTTACATAATTAGTTTTAAACCTTCTTGTAATTACACCCTTGACCCTAACCCTACACTTTAACCCACCCTTATCTATAACCAAACCACCAGACCAGTCTTTAACCTTAACCATATCCCACCTCAAAAGCAGTAAAAGTGAAATGCAATACAACATGATACAAGGGCATTTTCATAGAAATGTTATATATGCCATTTATTGGAAAAAAAACTGAATTTTAATATCAGTGCATCCCTTATGGTTTTTACCATTTTAGTTTTTACATTAAATTGAATAGATATTTGCAAATGCTCCACCTCCTTTACCTCCTCTGATGGACCGCCACCGGTGGGCTCTTCAGGAAGGACTGTTGGTTAAAAGCAACAGAAGCTGGTCCTGGATCAGCCCCCTGATGTGCTGTGTTGGCGACTGTAGTGCGTCTGTGCCCGGTGGGGCAGGCTGCAGGCTGACAGGCCAATGAATCCAGGGCTGCGTAAGTACAGTGTAATTTAAACGGGCAGGAAATGGGGGTAAACATAGTGGAACAAGCCCACAACCCGCACAGCTACGATGAATGAAAAAACATGGAGCCGTCGCATATGTCTGCTGTAAGTGGGCCTTTACATTACGAGCGTCTCGGTCTCTCTCTGCCTCTTGTGCATTTACTCACTTCATTGTTCAAATGACACTGTGTGTCAGTATTAGCAGTAAGTAACAAAGGTGTGTGTGGCTGCAGACAGTTTAACATAGTAGAGACATCTGAACTGCGGTTGTCTGAATGAACACTCCTTAAAACAAACACATCGCAGAGACAGGAGGTGAGACACAGAGGCATCATAGACTGACCTCTTATTGATTTTTGATGCACTGATTGCTAATGCAAGCATCAATAGTAGTATTGTTCATACTTAAGATTACAGATTTAAACAAACATTTAACCTAGTATTAATCTTTGATTTATAGCTCGTCCTATATAGACATGGGTAAAATATCAAATTGTGCGGCTTTACTATTTTTACTTGGAGGACAATAAAGTGATAAAAAAAATCACCTTAGACATCTTGTAGTAAAACCCTACAACATCGTGACTGCAGGTTAAGCATTAGTGATTTTCACCAACAAAATTTAAATCAACTTTTTAGACTCAAATCTGAACTGAAGTCTCGAGCACGTCCTGTTGCTTTGGTTTCTTTTGTTCTGAGTTTTTCTAAATCCCACTCTCAAACACTGTTTTTGTAATACATCGTTTCAACGAGTGCTAATCCTGAGGGGGTGCTGACCGGCTAAACCAACAAAACTTCTCAACCGACCCCTAAACATCTAGAGCAAGGGAAAGCGCGGTCCCGTCTTCAAAGCGATGCGAGATGAGCCCTCTGTGCCCCGCGCTTGTCTGTTCCAGGGCTCGCTTCTCCTTTATTTTCCCACCCAGTGAATATGTATGAAAGCACCTCAGACTCCAGAGCTGGAACGAGGGTTTGTCTCGCAACACATTCAACTCGGGGCGAGAGGAAGAATAATATATGAAATAAATACCCCCAAATGATGAAACCATAAGCACGATTGAGCCTTCTCAGCTGGAAGCCGCCAAGGCAAATAGCAAAATACTTCAGCAGGTTTATTGTGATTTTCGTGCCCTGACGAATCGGGTTTTTGCGTTCCCGAGCTTGGGTTACACCGACCGAGCCGCAACAGCATAAACTACACCAGCTGACGTGCCATAGAAGCGAACATTTCAATCGTAGCTGTTCTTTTTTTTTTCATTTATGTATTTGTTTATTTGTTCTTCCGTGCTTTGAAAGTAATGAAAAACGGGGCTTCAGTCTAAACACGAAATATTTCTGAGGTTTGTCACTTTATCGGACAGCAGATGAATCATCCTGCCAAGAGGGGAGCTGTCAGTCTGTGGCGCTGCCTTTCTGATGGCTTTATTTGCGTGTTCACATGCGACAAAACCCACACCATTCACAGTCGTGGCATCTGTTTCGGATTGAACTTTGGCTTGGAAAAAAGATACCGTGATGTATCTGACTCCTTCCTCTTTTTGCTCACAGTCTAAGCCAGTAGGCAGCCATATTACAAGTCTTACAGCTCATTCAGGGCCTATCAGATTAATAAAAGGTGTTAAGGATTGAGAAGGGCTTCATGAAAGCATGTTATTTTCTTATATTCAACCTGTTGGGCTCTTTTAAAGGCGAGTGCTTCCATGCTAACCATTGGGATGGTTTGTTTAGGGCGAGGCCCGTTCCATTAAGATTCGTTGCCATAGAAAACTGATTGGCTTGTTGACGTTGCTGTTTTTCGTCTTCTACAGTGGTGACATTTCACATAGCTCGGTCTCCTGTTCGTTAGCAAACGAGGATTCACAACAGTCTAGCCATGATCGTTAGGAGCAGCTAGGAAAGTTTGCGCCACTCGGAGCCTGTGGAGGAATGTGGTTGTAATTTATCCCTATGCATCCTGAAGCCCCTGCGGCAGTTTGGGCTGAGTCATTGGAGGGAAAAAAACTAAAATATCTAAGCAGCGCAAAAATCAAAACTGGGGCTTTCATCAACTTGTGGTGGGTGTTAACTCTAAAGTTATTTCAATCTGGGTTTCGATTGTGATTGCATCCCTCACTTGACCGCATATTTCGTAATATGTACCCCACTCCGCTGAAGCCCTTCAGCCTCGTTCAAAGTTGCGGGCAGGGGTGCGACTCGTGTGTCCACGTTCCCCCCTGAAACTCAATTAGACTTGACTGATGGGGTGCACAGATCCGGCCACAGATGAGGCAGAGGGCAGTTCCAATCTGATGCGGTCGCTATGCAGTTGCTTTTTATGAATGACCACGCCCCCTACATTCTGATTGGCTCGGGTAGTTTGCATAACAGCACTGGAGCTAATCATGCTGGGAGTGTTCAGTTCAGAAATTGGGGGTTAAAATGAGGGACAAATGAAAGATAAAATGGTATGTCAAGCTGCTAGGATGCTGTAAGTACTGTAAGAGGATAAGCACAGGAAAGACAAACAGAGAAAGGGCGATAGAGATCCCGGTTTAAGTGGCTCTTATAAAGCCACAGAGGCCTCCTGCTCTAACGAGAAGGAAGTGGGGAAAGAGCTCGTCATGAGCTGAACACGATCCAAATAGACCATTTTTAGAGATATGTTTGTGTGTCTGCTTAGAAGCTGGGAGAGCCAAGGGAAGGATAAGAAGAGAGCAAAGAGAATAGTGTAGGGTTTAGTCTAACAAAGATCAAGCAGATTTCAAAGATAGGAGTTTGTAGCATAGCCACCCAACCGTAGCAGTCTGGATGGAGTATAAATCTCTTCTTAAGACTCTCCATGAAGAGTTTGCATTCATAGACTGGAAGAGGGACTAAGGTTGACGGTTTTATGCTTTTGCAATTTTGTCCAAGATTCATCCAGGTAGAGACTGGTTGACTGATGAGTAAAGCGGCCAACCACAGTTTGCTCTGTCATTCAGGGTCAGGTTTATCTGAAAAAGTTGCTACTACAAAAGAACTATAGATAAAACTCAAATAATTGCACAGAAGTGTTGGTCCATGATCAGATGTAGAGAAAACACTAGGAAAAAATTGCAGCAATCCATGTAGATTTGTTCATCCTAATTTCTGTTATATGTCATCCGCTTTTGGATATCTAGTTTACCTTTAGATAGCTTTGTGGCTCCCAAGTGCCACAAGGAGTATCTTGAGTGTCTTTCAGGTATTTGATGAATGTTTGCCATTGGCAGATACAGCTCATCTTTAGTTGTTTCCAGGTCGACTGAAGCACCTTTGAAGTTGTATAAATCCAATCAGATTAGAGCAAAACATGCAGTATGCATGTGTCCATGGGCAGTGTGCCATCCAAGGCAGGGACTACAGTTCATCTAGCTCATTCTTGTTGGAAAATAAGTGGTGTGGAAGGGAGTAAAACCTCCATCCAGGAGGTGTGTCGGGCTGGCGGAGGCAACGGCACACAAGAACCTGCAGAAGAACACCAGAGGGGAGCATTTGAAGCTTGGCCTGGAAAGAATAACCTTCAAGAAAGGAGCTTTGAGTGACTTCATCTTTCTTTATTGGAGGAGAAAAGTGGCCCAAAGTTTTTTGAGGGGTATTTTCTTAAAAATTAGGAGTAAATCAGCGCCGCCTCCTTCTCGAAAATTATGAGGACCTTTTAATATGGTCCCATGATAAAAAGAGCAACGTTTCCTGTTAAAGGAGTCATTGTTTTCTCTCAAAATACTGTAGCAGTGTCACATTTAGGGGAAAAGCTAATGGCGTTATTTCGTTATGCAGATTTATTGAACAAAGTCTTGATTACTTTAGCAGAAGGTGGTCAATCCCCAAATCCAGATCCCCATTTACTTCACTCTCTCTCTTTCATTTTTGATTGGAGCTTGTTAGCCACCGCCTTGGATGCTCCTGATTTCCGTTTTTGCCTTAGCTATGGGGTTCAGAACTTACTAGTTAACATTCCCCTTCTTCCACTAAATTGGAGGATCTGGATGAGTATATGTTGCAGAGATGAGGCTGTGTCATCCAGGGTGATGTGGAGAGCGGATTTGCTTGAAGGGTTTGAGTTCAGCCGTTTGATCTCCATGTGCCACTCCAGGCGTAAATGTGCGGCCCAGCATTTGTTGAAACACATCCTCTATGAGTCATCGTCAGCACAGTCCAGACTCTCCTGTCGTTGTCTGACTGTGATGGTCCGCTGCTGTGTTTGTTCTGCTCTCATTAATGTAGCTGTTGTTTATCAAGACTGGCGGAGGAGGCTGACCATGCGCACACAATAACACCTGATAATAATCTGCAACGATAACACATGATAATGCGCTCCTTTCTCGCCTGTTCCCTCAACTCTTGTCTCTCATCTTCTCGACTTTCCTCATGTTTTCGGGTCAAGGCTGGTGTAGAGACAGATACGGATACTTTCCCTGTATGGAGTGCTATATCTGTTATCTTTATAGCTCTGTTTTTTTGAGGATTTCTGCTAAGTACACAGCCATAAAACAAGAAGTGATGGTCCTTTTGTCACACCGAGGAGCTTGTTCTTTGTGTGTCTGTGCTGCACCTGTTCAATTTGTTCAGGTTTTAGTTGCATATAACATTTTAAAGGAACTTTTATATTTAGTGCTTGTACAGCAATATGTTATGCTGTATAAATCACTTTGTTTAAACATTCAGATCTCTTTGCAGCAATGTTGGGATAACACTTAGGACTCTTAAGGATGGAATACACCATACAGCTTTAGATTTTTACAGAATGTTGCCCTGATTTGCAGTCTAGCTGTTTGCTAGATGACAAAAGTGACGAGATCAACAACGGTGACGAGGCCGCATACTTGGATGAGGTGGAGAGACTTACATCATCGTGCCAGGACAACTGTCTCTCTCTGAACGTGAGCAAAACTAAGGAGCTGATCGTGGACTTCAGGAAGAGACAGCAGCAGCCCTACACTCCTCTTATGATCAGTGGGACCCCTGTGGAGAGGGTGAGTAGCTTCAAGTACCTCGGTGTAAACATCTCCGAGGACCTGACTTGGACTACACACATTCAATCACAGGTTAAGAAAGCCAGGCAAAGGCTGTACCATCTGCGACAGCTGAGGAAATTCAGGGTCTCACCAGCTATCCTGAAAACTTTCTATTCAGGGGCCATAGAAAGTGTTCTAACTCAGTGCATCTCAGTGTGGTATAATAATGCCACAAACCAGGACTGCAAAGCTCTACAGAGAGTCGTGCGCTTAGCTGAGCGCATCTCAGGTCTGCTCTCCTCTCTGCAGCACATCTACCTCAAACGCTGCAAAAGCAGAGCTGCAAAAATCCTCAAGATTCTACTCACCCCGGTAACCATCTTTTCTGTTTACTGCCATCTGGCAGGCGCTTCAGGAGCATGATGGCAAAGACTGAAAGACTGAGGAAGAGCTTCTTCCCTCAGGCCATCAGGCTCCTAAACACAAACTCTGTTTCATAAACACTCACAAGACCCATTGTCAACTGTAAATATCATCACATTCTCATCATTGCTGCTCTATGTACAATACCATGAACAACCCGTCTGCACATCCCTCTTATTCACATTACTATTTATTAAGTCCCAGTACACTGTTTTTTGTTTTCTTTTTTTGTACATCTCATTGTCTTTTGCACATCTCATTGTCTTTTGCACATCTTATTGTTTTTTTGCACATCTTATTGTTTTGCACTTTTTTATTTCATTGCACATTTTATTCTTATTTCTCCTTTTCTTACCATATGTATGCCCTTGTGTTATGTTACTTATATAATTTGTATTCTTATTGTTTTGCACTGTCACTGAGCGGACCTGATTCGATTGCATTTCACTTCTAGTTATGCCCTGTATAACTATTATGTGACAAATAAAGAAACCTTGAACCTTGAACCTTGAAAAGTCAAAGCCTGTCTGCAGATTTTAGGCTGTCATAGTTGATAGATTTCATAGAAGTTCACCGTGTATGATCGGCTATTTTCTATTTTTTAAATTTCAAACTATGATTCTATCCAGTTGGAGTATTTTAACATGTTTGGTATTTTGAGCTGAATTTAGAACACATATTGATTTAATTTCTCATACATCTCCTAGCAACGAGGCGCATGTTTCTGCATTTGTTGTGTTCTGGGTGATGTGAAAGTATTGTGTGAACCTCAGTTGTTTACTCTATGATGCTCAGTTTTTTCTGTAATCGTTTACAAAGTTGGCAAGTGAAGGAAATCTAGTGTTCAGATTTTTAAGTTGTGTTGTGTAGTCCAGGCTTTAATGTAACCATATCACTTTTTGGGAGTTATGAGTAAAGATATATGTTACTTAATATACACAGTATAAGTAATGTTGCTTCTCTATTAATTTAATTAATGCACTTTATGTATACATTGCATACATTTCATTGCATGCAAACTATGTGGAATGAATGCTTATAAACTGCATAAAATACCTTTCAGAAAAACAACCACAAGCCAAGCATATTTAGAACCACTTCTCTGGGAGTAAAAAAAAGTTACACATACATATCCTATATTATTTTCCATAAAATACTTTAGAAAGTAGAAAGAGAAAGTAGGGCTGCATGATTTGGGAAAAATTTTGGAATGTAAAATTTGTCATTGATGCTAAATTCAAGAATTCACTCTCACACAGTTCAGATATTTATTTAATTAACTCCCAATCTTTGAGATGAATAATTACGCTAAACCATCTCGCAATTTTAATTTTATATCCACACTAGACGGAATCTGCCAACTTTAATGGAAAAATTCAGGGAATGGATTCTAATCTGAGCTGAGCGTGCTGCATTCTTGTTGGTCGCTGAAAGCACAAATTAGCCAAAAATATAATAAATGACCAAGCATGTGATGTGTAAAATGTTGTAAGCTTTCTGCAGGTGTAATGTAATGATGTAACCGTTAACATTGATTGCCAGCACCCTAAAAGTAGCATTGTCTTCACAAACTTCCACATGCCAGCTCAATTCTTCTAGCCCTGGCGGGCCACACGTGTGGCAGCGTTAGCCGCCCCCTGGCCAATATTTCCCTCTCCTCCAGTTCTCCACTGCCTGCTCTTAATGGGGCTTACAGCGGCGGCGCTCTGCCAAAACTGCGCCCTCACGCAGGCCTATACATCAGCCCCCGATGAGGCTCATTAACCCTCCTCTCATGACTCAATACACTCCTCCTCTTTCCCTCACTCGTTCGTCTCCATCACGTCTTCACTTTTCTCCTGGCCAACGCGTTGGACTCCAACCTCCCAGGAGTGTCGTCACAGGTGACGAGATCATGAGAAGTTAAATCGGGCCAGGGCGGCCCTCACCTAATGACCTGACAGGCGATTTCAGTGCTTTCTATTGATGTGCGATATTTTAGAATATGCAGTTTTTTGAGGAATGTGCTCACATTTTATGACTTACAAAAGCAGTGATAGACCGATATATTGGCCAGGCGGGTCAATACTTGGTCACTTTAAAATTATGATCATCAGCCGTTGGCATCAACTTAGACTAAATTTGGCACACTTTGATAAAATATTAAACGAAATAGGTGCTCATTTCATTTAGGCAACATTTGCATTTGGTAATGTACATATCCGCACTATTTTGGACACCAGCAACAATGTAATCTCAGTATTGGCATCAGTCTTTAAAAATATATTTTTTGTTGACTATGTACTTCTACTTTAATAATTCGATGCATGTTTTCATCTAAATATTTACTTTATGAAATTAGACTTCTCAAATAGCCATTTTGTCCTTCTTGCATAACATTTTGTCAGTGTTTTGCATTACTATGCCCTCTTAATTCCTGACCAGCTCCGAAATCCAGGATTTGACCAGCCCCTTTGCTCAGTCCTTGCTCAGAGGCCCTGAGATGGAAAGACTTTCTCGGGCCATATCCGTCTCCTCCCTTTTCAAACCCTGTGAGCGCCTAGCATCACATTAGCACTAGCTGTGTGGCTCGTGAAGGGGCGGGACTTCTCTTCCCAGCGTGTTTGCCCTACAGTTGTGCAAACACCCGTCTGACGGATCGCTCCGCCTGCCCCCGATGACCCACCGTGGCGTGTTTTGATTCATTAATTATGAAATAGTTGCACGTCCCAAACCTACACAAAAACACACATGAAAGGAAAACATATTTTATGATGTATGAATATTACTTCCAGTTATTGTTACAGATGTCTTTATCATTAACCTTGTTAAAGTTGGCGTTCATATGCCAGGAGAGCCAAAGAAAATACTTTTGTGGGTTTTTGTGAAATATTCCACTTTCTATGGGCTTTGGTTCAGTGGCTTTTGTTCAAATCCGAAAAGCAATTTAAAAGCGGTACAGCACCACGAAACACTGATTGTCCAGATAGGGCCAAACAGAGGCCAGGGATGGGGACCCGGGACAGTCTGGGTTCAGTGGGAGCTTAGTCAGAAACTGTGTGTGTGTGTGTGTGTGTGTGTGTGTGTGTGTGTGTGTGTGTGTGTGTGTGTGTGTGTGTGTGTGTGTGTGTGTGTGTGTGTGTGTGTGTGTGTGTGTGTGTGTGTGTGTTTAAAAGTGCAATAGTGCAGTTGAAACACTGCAAAATAAATCATGTACTTCATCAGTATTCTCTTGTTTTTTTTATTAAGAAAATTCTAAACTTAACTATTGCATAAGACATTCAGAAATGTTTAAAGAATATATATTAAATAGAATTCATTTAACCTCCCGTTCAGTGTTTGTTTAATCAATATTTTGGCATATAAATTATGTTTTCATCTACCGGTAAATGTCTAGCACTCTTCATTTCAACACACATTACCAAAATTAAACCCATTACACAAACTTCCGCTGATTTGTCTCTAAAATCAGCAAAGGAAATGCAGAAAAAGTTTCCTTGGTCTGCCACTGGGTAAGCAAAATAAACATAACGATTACATTCTCGATTATCAGACAATGATTATCTTAGCATCTTATGCTAGTTTATTATGTTATGCAGTTTTGCTTCTCAAGTTCTTATTTTAAAGATCTTTAAATATTTTTCCTGGAGAACAAGATAAAATAGTGATTAAGGTAATTGATAATCCATGCACATGCCTCAGCTCCCCTTATTAATCTTTTCCTTCTTTCTTTGTCTCACAGTGTTTGAATAATTAGTCCTCTTGATGAGAGTATATTTTTGTCCTTTTAAATCATTTGAAAGAAAATAAACTGTCTGCTGGCCACATTAGCATCTGCTTCCTGTGTGTGTGTGTGTGTGTGTGTGTGTGTGTGTGTGTGTGTGTGTGTGTGTGTGTGTGTGTGTGTGTGTGTGTGTGTGTGTGTGTGTGTGTGTGTGTGTGTGTGTGTGTGTGTGTCTGTGTGTGTGTGTGTGTGTGTGTGTGTGTGTGTGTGTGTGTGTGTGCCTGTGTGCCTGTGTGTGTGGTGTTAGTAAGTTAAGAGGCACCTGCCGTGGCATATTTCCTGGCGTGCTTGGCACTGCCAGCGCCCAGGAATCCCCCTTCCCTGCTCTCATTTCTCCACATCCCATTGCCAAACCTCTACGGAAATCATTTGGAAAAAGGATTTGAGCATTAAAGATAACCACACCTGTGATTATCATTAGACAGAGGTGCTGTAAAATGTTAAATCCCTCTCTTTAGTTTAAGTTTCTTTTAATGAGCGGAAAATTAAACCTTTCGGGCAAATTCCAAGTGTTGAATTTTCTATAACGATTTAAAAGAAGTGCTCGGTGAGGTGATTTGTTTTCAGTAGTGTTTTAAGGGCTAGATGAGAGAGACAGAGAGGAGGGACCCTCTTACTGAGGGTAAGTGAGGAAGAGGCGAGGGATCTCATCCTCACATGTCTGCGCCCCACAGTTCCCTCATCTCTTATTCTTTGCCTGTTTGATTCTTTAGACTCCCTTCTCTATGGGCTATTTAACAGTTCTCTGGACGCTCGTTACCTTTGAGTTTTTAACACCTGAGAAGAGTGGAACCAGTGGGCTGGATGCTACTTCACTGTTTGTCAGCTTTGCTGTATTGTATTAAACAATAAGCATTTTATTAATCTAAGCAACATATGAAACATTTTATTAATCTTAATTTCATGTTAATTTCAACATTTATGAATATATTATTAAAAACAAAACTTTTATTTGTTAATATTATCTAATGGGCCTGAGCTAACATGAACTAACAATGAACCATGTTAACAAAGATGAAAAAAACACTAACAAATGTATGTCCATTGTTATTAAACTATTTAGCTAATAACTAATTGAAACATATTGCACGGTGTTACCAGAGGTGTTAGGCATGATGAGAAGTGGTAACATTACTGTAGCACATGGTAAAGAGTATTTATATTTAATATTTTTTTTCATGAATAAATACATTTGTAAATAATAATAACAATCATAATAATCAAAAATTAAATAAAATAATATTGGCACAAAAGTGAAACTGTTGAAAGAGGAATATAATAATTTTTTATTATTATATTAAAAGTGTTGAAGTTGGGGTCTAACATCCACCAAAACTGATTTTGTTTTTCGAAACATTGACATTGATTCCACTTGAATTCTAAGAATTATATTCTGCTGCATTTTGAAAAATCAACCACTACCAAGTTCACATTGAATGCTTATGTTTTAGTCTCCATGCGGCAAAACATTTGTGGTATATTATGTGCACTTTGCAGCCAAGTTGGACAAATGAGGAACAAAGTCATTATAATATCAGACAGCAAAGCTCAAAAATAGAATGGTTTAGGATGATGGATATATAAAATGTAATATTAACAAACACTTTTGTTTCTCTCTGGTTCCTCAGCTGGAATCCGAGCTGGAGCAGTGTGAACGAGAGAGTGCCGAACTGCAGGAATACGCAAACTCCGTCCTGCAACAGATCGCCGATCACTGCCCGGACATCCTGGAGCAGGTGGTCAACGCTCTGGAGGAGTCCTGCTGACCGGACCGGATCACGGAGCTCACTCTTCCAGCTTCTTCTTCCCTTTCTTCTGTGTTTCACTTGATATCACAGAATGGCAGCACACAAACACAAACTCTCGTACCCTCACCCACATGCACAAATCAAAGGACAGACACATATACGGGAAAGACTGACAGCTCACAAGTCAAGTGCACGCTTGGATTGGCTTCGAGGTGTGGGAACGATGGGCTTTCCTTCTGTCCTCCCCTACCACCACATTCATCCCCTCCGCACCTTCACAATACCGTTTACACTCACAAAAACATGGGGAAGAAGAAACCGAAAGAGGGAAACGGGCGGCAGAGAAGCTTAGTATTATAATACATGTTCACTCATTTAGTTAAACCCGTCCTGCGGGAGGTGAAGTTCTCTCTGTGAGGGTCAGGAAATAGTCTCCTTATCTTGATATACACTATTTCCACAGCTTTTAAAAGCTGCAGGATTTTGAAACCGGTTTGAAGCAATTAAGATTTTTTTCCTCCTCCCTCCTCCTCTCCCTTTTTTCTAGATGCTTTGTTACTGAAGTTAAATTATGGGTCATTCGCACAGGGCAAAACTCCTGCACTCGTGAACCATCTGGTTTCACTCAAAACTTGGTTAATGCTCCGGTTGTGCCAGCAGACAGTCCGTGCAGACTTAAACATACTTTTACTATCGAAGTCAGTAGCGGGTTTAGATTACTGCAACCCCCACCATCTGGGAATTTACTATTGACTTGGTTACTGGCCGATTTCTTCCCCAAGTCTCGTTCATAAAAGTTACGAAACGGACAATATGGGTAATGTTATCCCGTATGCACCTGTCACCAGCTAAAGAAACCACAGCTCTGGTTTGTGTCTGTTAAAGGTGAGAGGAAGAAAATTATTTGCCTTGGAAGTTGTAGGGTTATTGCTGCTAACATTTGTCTTTGCATGTGGCAGGTTTGGTTTGCTGGTGTTTTTCTATAGCTCTCTGATGCCGAGGGCGGTAAAACAGAGGGTGTATTGCCGACGCAGATGTTGTGGACGCAGAAATGCCTCATCATCAGAGAGCAGCTGCCACACATCACTGGAATAGGAAAATAGGTACCTATCACTCGTTCCGTACTTTGAAAACTATGTGGTCTCACACTGGGATCAAGACTGGCGGTCGTCTCTCAATTTGCTCGATTTTCCAAAGCAAAGAGTCAGAGACTACAAGGTTTTTCTTGCCGGATAAGGTCAAATAAGAGTAGCTGTTTAGAATCTCTCTTTTTTATAAACAGTTGGAAGTAGTTTTTTGCGGTTGCTTTGTAAGATATCATCAAGCTTTGATCCCAAGCATCTCGCGTGTACCATCATGCTCCTGTCGTTCTCTTTGCTTGGCTTCATATCATCATCCTCAGACCCGGGTGTCTCTGTTAGCACAGCCGGCAGGTGTATCCTCTTTCACTTTATGGTTATATGGGTCTATATTCGTTGGCATTGGGTGTCCCTTTTTGGACCGGCCACAGGAGTGATAAGATACAACCTCATTCAACTTGTGATAAACGTGTTCGGCCGTTGCTTTAAAGTCCAGAGTCGACTTCCCCTGTGGATGACACTGGGCGTAACGTGCCCTCTGCTCTTCTCTCTCTATATCTCCTCATCCCTCCCTCATTCATGCCTGTGTGTAGTTTATGGCTCTGACCTGCTGTGTTGTGTTAGTCATACTCCTCTCTGCACGATAAGCCCGACAGACAAGACAAACAGCACAAGATCCCAGCGAATATAATCATCTCTCTCTCACACGCTCTCATATCACCACACCACCTCTCCTCAAGCCCATACGCACTGGTTATGAGGGAACCTGCCATGTGTTGTTGAGCCAAACATTCACTTTACCCAGATTTGATTGAGTCTCTAATCTAGTAGCTGAGACTAGTGATAGTATATTGTTCTCCAGAGAGTCATGTTTGTTCTTCTCTGTGAATGTTTTAGACTAAAAGACATAAATGCATTCAGGTCACATTGAACGGCAAAATCATAAGAAATTGTTGCATAAAAAGTAATAAAGCTACGTCATTTTCATTAAACTAAGCACATTTTCCCTTAAAATTCTGAAGGCATTTAAATTAAGTAATAATATTATATTGTTTTATTATTATTATTTTCATTCATATTATTCTTAATCATAGTTCTCATGAGATTCTGATTACAAAAAATACTGTATTACAGTTTTAAAATATCTAAATAATTTGCATAAATTAAAGTCAGTAAAACAAACATTATTGAAATACAAATTGAAGTAAATAACTTTAAATATTGTTTACCACATTACAGTAATTCATTTTTTTTGTATTATGGTAATGAGAATTGGTGTAAAATATGCTTAATTGTCAAGAAACATAGTCATAATATCAAAATATAATTTTCAGTTTCCCATGTACTTAACATGTTTGGTGAGATGTACCTATTGAATCTATAATTAACTAAAGCATAATGTGGCAATGTGGAACCACTTTAACAACATATTCCCACGCTCACATGGGCAATGCCAAGAAAACGCCCGTTCGCGTGCCATTCTCACCCTTGGCACCGTAGATCTTATTGCAGTCATATACGTTGCATATCTTTTATGGTTTTATGCTCTTAATTACAGCTGATGGACTTCCTTATGAGGACATAAATGTGACGAGCAGCTCTTTTGGGCTTTTAAAATCGAACAGCTGATTGATGACGCCCTTCCTGTTCTTCATCTCTGTCGCTTTCTTCCCATCTGCTATCTCATTCATGCACAAACACAGTTTTGGCAGTCACCCGTGGGTTTCTAAAATATGGGTCTCAGTTATCTACACTGTGGCTGAATCTCTCCGTGTAGACTAAACACAGACCCCTCACACACACACACACACGCTATCACAGGCCCTCTCGCGATTTATGTCCTTCAGTACAGGAGCTGGCCTCTCAGCGCAGAGCACTCCGGAGAATTCCCTAAGAAAACAAAAAGAAGGAACGCTGTGATAACCGGGAGCAGATCAGAGAAAGAATGACCCGGCGCTTTACTGAGGGTGTTATTGTGTGTTGAGTGAGTGTCTCTCTGGAGCTCTGGTATTTGTGTGATTGCTGGTTATAGGCAGTCCTAATCACACAGAAGAGTATGGAAATTCCCTGCAGGCTTTGGATCCATGTGTCTCAGTGATTCCTCCTTGTGTTTTTGTGGAATTACAGAGATCTACACCAGCGCTCTCTGCTCAGTAGCTTATTACCAATACTGTCAATATTCAATAGCACTTTATATGAAGCCTGTATCTATTAAAGTAGTTTGAGATCAGATTAATTCACAATACCTTGCTTAGTCATGTTTACAACTTTAACGACTATAATGCATTATAAAACAACATGAAATTTGGTGTTGATAATGTGTTGGTTTTAAGGGTGTAACTGTTAGGTAAGTATTATAGTGCATTAAAATTAGTCATAATTATTTATAACTGGTATTATAAGGCCTTGTATAAGCAAAATTGGGCCACTTTTTGATCTCGACAATGGAAAGTAGGCCAATGTTGTTTATATAATGCATTAGAACACCATATACCTGAGTTCACTCTATATAATCACCTATTTAACCCTATACAGGCTTCATAGAAGTGTTTCTTTTTTACATGTCACTATTTTTTGTAAACCACTCTTGTTAGTTTATAGAAGCAGCTCATAGGATGGGGTCAGCTGACTTTCCATACCCTTTGGCTTTTTACATCTACCTGGCTTGAAACTGCGTTCAGCCATGAGTGTGAATGAGCATGAGGTGTTGCTTTATGTTTCAGTATGAACATTTTTCATCCTCATTAAACTCACCGAGGCATGTCTGTGGAGGGAGAGAGAGAAAGAGCAAGTGTGGGGCGGCCAGGCTTCGCACAGGCTGTAGGTTCCAACTTATTTTCCATTTGCTGTCAAGATTTTTATTCTACCCTATTTTGCCCTATCATAGCGTCTGCTTAAATGCTTCACAAAAATGGATCACATCATGTTGCATGTCCCATAATTCTGTGTGTTACTCAGTAGTGATCCTGAATTTTGTCATTCAGAGGTTATAATCGTCTTTTATTCGTTACTGAAGAACTGTGAGAACACTGCCAGAGACATCTCATACACGCATGCATATACAGAAATCTATATTTATATATGTCGATGGTTGGACCTAGATTTAGTTGAACAATTTGCACAAGCGTCTGGGGAAGAATATATCCGTCTGAACAAAATGGCTGTCAGGTTTTTTTTTTTTATTGAACTAGTAACACTAACATTTGTCTTGAAATGAAAATTAAAGAAAAAGCAAAGCCTTTCTAAGTGTCAAATCAAAGCTGTTAACAAAGATTTTCAAAATTGTTACCATGTGATTGATGATGTCTTGTTGCTATCTTCTCCGCATCATGTTTGATTTTGATTCCAGCTCATCTTACACTACTTTGTATTTCTTTTGGGATTGTTTTTTTTTTGTTTTGCAGTCCTTGATAGTGTGCGTGATTGCGATGTTGAAAACTGCAGCGTGTTTTATATTACAAAACATGTATATGTATTCTTGGGCTTGGAGAAACATCCGTGACCGTGTTTCGAGTGGACTGAGGGATGCCAAGACCTTTGCTTGAGAATGTGATTCTAATAGCACTCTGGGTTGCTGGAAAGTCAGTGTTATTTTAGATTAACATCATTTGTGCATTTTCAGGAGATAATAACCGTGTTGTGTTGACCGTTTTGGTCAGATGATCAGCATCACTCGACACGAAGCTCATTTTTTGTTCTTAGTAATTTATCGCCCGTGTAAACACGCTTAAAAGTTTTTATGGCGTCCTAAGTAGATTGCCTATTAAATTGTTTACTTATTAACTCATCTTGAATAGTCATTATTCACCCAAACGGTCCGTCAACACGTCCACATTTTTCATGCATTACTTCCCTCCACTTAGTTTGATGGACTGAGACTGTTTAAAGCATGAAACCACATAAAACATCCACTGAAGGATTTGGCAAGTTTATGTCTGACTTTCCGTTCTCCATTGGAGTGAATTCGGTGCCAAACGAAGCTAGTCTGTTCTAGAAAGTGCCACAAATAATAACCTGCCTGTCGTTCATCAGCAACCAAAGCCAGGTCACGTGACCTTTTACTGTTTATATCATGTTTGCATTATATTTAAACCTTTAAACCTTAATTGACACAATAAAAGGTCAAACCGAAACCAGGCCTGCTGTGCTTGGTTAGCTGCTGGAGTCCAGCTAGATGAAGCACCAGAGCGGACGCCTTTATTACGTGTGTAATAGACTTGTTCGAGTGTCTGAGTTGAGTGAAGCAGCATTATTCACAAGGACCTAATCTTCATTTAGACTCAGAGCTGTGTATGTGGTAACAGTCATTTTCTAGACTGTTAAGAAGTGTGCCTATCTGAGAGAATATGTCAGGCTTGTAGTTGGCACTTATTATATTTTTTCCCTCTGGATTTTGTCCTAAGAGCGTGTCAGACCTCAATATCACCCCATCCACATCACGCTCTCTTGGCTCCAGCAACCTTGTCTTCTGTCACAACAAGGGTCTATCTTTTCTAATGATTCATGCTCTTTTTCTACGCAGTACACAGAAACACTGTCAAGGAGGATTCTCGCCCTTTCCCCTTTAATTTAACGAAGAAAAATAAATGGAAAAATGTCAACTTTAACCCAAAGCTGGTCATCTTTCATGTCTTTTTTTTATGATACTTTTGTGTTAAAAAATACTGCCTTATGTCTGTGTAGAAAAGATTTCTGTAAAAAGAAAATTAAAAATAACAAAAAGGCATATTGTATTCAGCTTTTGCCTTTGTATGTATATAAACTCTCATTCAGTCCTTATTGTGTTTGAGCGTTTTCTGTCAACTACAATGCATTATTATTCTTACCGTTCTTCTCTGTTACAAACGTATTGAGCTGTCTACCTCGACTGCATCTTAAAGCATCATATAAGCAAAATATAAAATTCTGTCTATGCTACCTTTTAAGATACTTTGTTTTAGTCATAAAATGCATAATCACATGTATCCTTAGTGGAAAATGATGCATGGGTTAAAACATAAGAGAAATGTTGATATTGAAATCTTATTTCGTTCAATATTTCACTCAAGTAGAAAATTGACTGTTTAAGCCAGTATTTGTATTTTTATGCTTATATGAGTATTGTGTCATTAGCTTAGCTACATGGTTTTTGGAATCAAATGAGTCATATTATGACGTTCCATTTCAGTTAAGATGCTGCATTAGAAGGTAGCTGCTCATGTAGACTGTAAACAGCAGGGTAGCTCACTAAGTTTTGGATCAGAGCTAATGTTCCATAATTACTCAGTGAGTCAGTTCATAGGACTCGTATCTGTAGAAGCTGTATTGTTGTGGTGACATCCTGTGTTCAGCAGGAGCCTTCTTTCCTCTTCTGTGCGTCTCTCCACTCCAGACAGAAAGAAACCTGTTTGATACCGATGCCTTAACCCACAAAAAAGGACCACAAATGGCCCGTCGAGATGTCTTGGTTTCTTCCTCCAGATTTATGTACAGATCCCCCAAGGACTGGATTTATTGCCGATTACACATCACCACTTAGGCCACCCAGCGGAGTTCCTGTTCAAGTTTACACTCCTCATTTTACGATATACAACTTGCATGTAGTATATATCAAGAAGCGACTAGAGCATGCAGAGTGGGAAAGATCCCGTTGCTTATGGGCAATTCACTGGAGAGGCCTACCACGCCAAGCCTGTGTTTGCTAAACACAGGCAATGAGAAGAATATGACCACTAATTAAATGTGCACATTTCAGGGGAATTCCCCCTGGGAAGGCCTTACTTATGTGCTGAGCCCGGTCCAGAAATCACAGGAGATGCATCCAGACTAATACTTTCAGAGTAGGTGCTGTTCCATGGAGAATTAACTTCTCAACAGTTAATGAAGTACGAGGTATGCAGGTGTGCAGCATAAATACATTCCCAGACATGCTACATCCATACTGCTACTGCATAGTACAGAGGTAAGTATGTTCTGACCAGGGTGTGCCTTTCAGAAGTGTGTTTAGAATGCGTTTAAATTCCAATTCAGTTTCAAAATTTGAATTAAGGAAGCAAATAGGTTGCAAAATTACAATTTGAACTTCATGAAGTGAAAGCCCTGTTTGAAAGTTTAGAAAACAAAACAAGTCTTTACATTTGAAGATAGATGGATAGAAAGAATAATCTATAGACTGATAGATCAAAGGATGAAAGGATAGAACAATTCATAGATGATGAAGAGATCTACCTTATCAATCTATATAGACTGATAGATTGATGGATAGAACTATTTATAGATAAATAAATACCGTAGATAGATAGAACAATAGCTAGATTTATATATTGTTCTATACGGATGGATAATGAATGGACAGAAGGATGAAAGGGTAACAATTCATGGATGGATGAAGATATCTATCTTATATAAACAGATGGATTGGTGGATGGAACTATTCATGCATGGATGGGTGTGTGGGTGGGTAGATAGATAGATAGATAGATAGATAGATAGATAGATACTAGTTTCCTATTTAAGTTTCTATAGGTGGGCCCAGTTCAAAATCACACATGAATTTTAAAGTGAACCAGTTCTGAATTTTGGCCCACCCTGATTCAAGTTTTTTTTTTATTCGTCACATACTCAATTATACAGGATATAATCAGTAGTGAAATGTAAGAAAAGACAGAGCGCTTCACGTTTTTCATGTCATCCTTTCGCAGGAGCAAATCTAATCTTCTCTGTATCGATCCAATTTTAGTATATGTGCCGCCTTGGTGAACACTGTCGCAGTGAGAGTCTGTGCACCTCAGGAATGAGGGAATTCTGCCCTTCCTCAGCCTGGAATCATCGCACTGCTTCTCCTGGATAAGTAGAACAGCCAATGATTGGCAACCATCTCTATCCCATAAAGCCCTATATCCAAACAAGAGTGGTCTGTAGAGCTCTCTTTCTGTTTAAAGTGCATGTATATATAGAAATACTTCTGCATATGTTTTTACAGAGAGGCACAGAGGATAAGAGGTCCGTGTGTGGGTGTAGAAACGATGTGGTTTCAACCGTAGCAGCCAAAGGCACACTGATTGCAAAAAGCAAGGGGAGAGAGTGAAAAAAGAACAGTAAGCGCCTAAAATAAACGCCGTGTCCATAGGATGGAGAGGCATGGAAAAACATCTTTTCACATCACTTGACTTCATGAAGGTCATAAAGAAAACAAGACCCGTCACTAACATGAATGCAGTGCATTGTCTGGGTTTTGTGGTGAGTTGCACTCAACAATTTGTCTGTCCTACTTGGAAACAGCATTATCATAAGCAAAGTTTGCTTTAGTGCATATAGAGTTATGCTAACTACGTGACTGCGCATAGGGGAAGGTTATAAGAATGATATGTGACATGGTGAGAGAACTAGAGAAGTATTTACCTGAGCAAAACTCACTGCCACAAGACTAAGGTGTAGCTATGCTTAATTTATTCATGATATTTAAAAAACATGGCATCACTTGCTCATCAAAGGTTCCTCTGCAGTGAATGGATGCCATCAGAATGAGAGTCCAAACAGCTGATAAAAACATCACAATAATTCCAGTCCATCAATTTAAACCTTGACAAGCAAAAAGCTGCAGGTTGTAAAAACAAAATCCATCATCAATGCATTGTAACTTTTAAACCATTGCTTCTAGCAAAAATATCCATAATAATGCTTCCTCCAGTCGAAAGAGTACATCTCCCATTGTCCTCTCACATTAAAGTCCAACAACATTTTTGTTTAGAACTGTTTTGGACTGTTTCTGCTTGTATAACTAGTGCTTGATCTGTGTATATTTCTCTCCTGATTCAGACGAGATGATTATTTCACTGGAGAAAGCAATATTATGGACAGTGGAATTGTATTTTAGCCAGAACAATGGTTTGAAGTTGATGGAGTTGCTTCTTACAAGCCCACAGCTTTTTGCTTCACAAGATGTTAATATATGGACTGGAGTGGATTATTGTGATGTTTTTATCAGCTGTTTGGACTCTCATTCTGACGGCACCCATTCACTGCACAGGGTCCATTGGTGAGCAAGTGATGTAATGCTAAATTTCACCAAATCTACATCTTGAATGGCCCGAGGGTGAGTACATTTTCTTTTTCTTTAAAGCAATTATGTCTTTTGTATAATATGTCTAATCACTTAGAAAAGTAACAGCACACTTCTCCCCTTCAAACGCTCGATCGAAGGTGTCAATCATTTCTGAAGCACAAACTGTGCTAGATGAGTTATGCCTTTAAAGTTGCATACTTAAGGTTGGCAGTTTGTTGAAATCCCTAACCTTTAGTTTGAGCAATAGTTATAGCGAAGCTTGCCTTAGCAAGCAGAATAATGATAGATTGAACGGAACGAAGGGAGGCTGTTCTTTTCTGCTGACGCTAGTCTTTTTTGGGAAAAACATATCAACAAATTACAGACAGACAGACCTGGGCTGGGATTTCACCTATACTGTAAATCAGTGTCTAGAGGTGATCTTGCTGAAAATTAACAGGTTTGTTGTGAGTTAAACAACTAATTACAAGGCCATTATTAAGTGCGCACTCACACACGTAGAGCGCAGTAGAAAGAACCAGACATGTAAGAGCCATTACAAGCTGTGACAGGTTTCTAGAGGATGATTTTACCTGGAGCTTCATAAACAGCTGTGGATGAAACAGTAGCTCAAAAGAATGTCTGTCTGTCCCGATCGAACAGAACTATGTCAAAACGCACTCTGGGAAACTGCTGAAATGACTTTATTTCGGCAAATAAGACAAGCTTGTGCTCATGTTATGTATAGATAATGAATGGAGCAACTCTGAGAAGGGTTTGGGAACCGAGTCAGAGCCCGAGGACCGGAGCTGGGTTTGATTATGTACAGGAGTGAGTGGGTCCTGGGATGTTTGTCTGATAAAACTGCATTTCGAACACATTACGGTTTTTAGCTTGTCTCTATCGTGGCTATTTTGACATGCTTACATTTGATCTGCCGAGGCAAACGTGAGGGAAAGGGTTCAAAGGCCTCTCATTCCCTTGACAGAGGCAGTGTCAGTCAGAGAGACGGGTTCCTTATCCCGTACGAAATGAAACTTTAGAAGGTCCCTTATAATACCTTCATCCCTCAATGTTGTTACAACAATTGGGATGGGAAAAGGGCTCAGCAGATTGAGATGTTATCGATACTTTTGTCATAATCTTTCACACTCATTGCCAGCAGAAAGCTCCAGATGTCAGAGGTGGGCATGCAGCGGTAGATCAGGCCCATATGTGCGCCGTGACTCAGGAGTCAAGCCCCCGCCACAGAATGTGTGTTCTGGAGAAATGGAGTTGGGCCTGACCCGCCGGCCCCTCCACGCTCGTTAAAGCAATATCTTCACATGTGGAAACCCGATACGGCTCTACTGCGTGTTTGTCCTCCATTGTCATCTACCGTTCGTTCAGTCGCTCCATATGTGTGCGGGACTGTGACTGCACCCCTCCAGAGCTCAGAACCTAAAGAATGATTGTCGTATTTCTGCGTTTGTAGAGCTGTAGCAATCTCTGAGCAGCGTGAATGTTTTCTGAATCAGGTTACAGAGCTCTGTTATTCAAAACAGTGTTGTTAAATGATACTTTTTTATTGCTTTTTATAAACGTTGCATATTATTGAGTAATGCTTAGTATATAATATTTCATTTTATGCAGTATGGGTTGACGTAAATGTGACATGCTATAATTCATCTTAAACTGTTTTAAACAACTTTTACAGTTCTTCTATAATTATGTATTTAACCTAAACCTTGTTGAATTTAAACTGCTTTTTTAAACTTTTAAATAACAAAAAAATGTACTGGTAAACTTTTATACATTGATAGAAAGTACAAAAACAAAAATACAGTAAAGACAATAATATTAATATTAACAAAAATATTACTATTTAAAATAACTGTTTTCTATTTGAATGCGTTTTAATGGCAAAGCTGAATTTTTAGCAGCAATTGTTCCACTCTTCAGTCACAGTGTCACACGATCCTTCAGAAATATATTCTTCAAAAAAGAAGAACCATTATTAATAATTGAATGACATTCATAACTGAGCTCAAAATCAGCATATTAGAATGATTTCTGAAGGATTATATGACACTGAAAACTGGAGTAATGATGCTGAAAATTCAGATTTTCCATCACAGGAATACATTTTAAAATATATTACAATAGAAAAGTTATTTTGAAAACCCCAGGTGTATGGCATTATTCTAGACCTGAATGTTAGGTGAATATAAAGTAAAACTCTGTATTTGAATATTGAAAAAGTATTGAATAGGTTTCCAAAGTATACCCAGGCCTGCCACAATAAAGATCATCTCTCTTATAAAAACGAATTACTACAGCTTTATTGGCTGACTAATAGGAGCAGTGGTTGGGACACTAGTCCAAGTGTTCGTCAAATGGGAACGCGCTGTTGGAGGACTGTGGTTTCTCTCCCTCCCCTGTTCTGAAGCTGGAGAGATGAGGAGGGCAGGCCCATGAGTAGGCAATGCACAAACTAGTCAAAACTCCGTCTTTCACCCCCCTGCCTGCGGACTGAAGCAGCCGCTAGAGTTTCTTCGTCGTCTGCTTTTAGTGCTTTCTGGAAGCACCAGGGGTTTAGGTTAAAAGCCCGAGCAGCCTCGGGAAAGAAAAGAGGGGGAACGTTTGAAAAGCGTTCCGTGTTTCCTGCGCAAAAGAAGGATTTAACGCAGAACTGAAGTTTTAAGTGCAACAAAGTTGTGAATTCATGAGCTCTGTGAGGTGGACTGATTGACTCCAGACTGCTGTTGTCTGCTAATTTCTCCAATAAGGAGGAAAAGTCTTTAGTCGCTCCTGTTGCGCACCGCGAGCGCAGCGCGTTTGTTTGCGCTCTCGCCAAACTATTGAATGTTTAATTGACACCTGTTGCGTGACGTCGTATGCTCTGTAGCCCGGTAAGTGTATCAACATTGTTATAACTTTAACTCGAGTGATTTTCGCGGAACTTTTTTATCGAAATGGACAGCGCCGGACTGTTTTGGAGTATGTTATTGAGGTGACTGAAACCGAAAAACCCTGGAAACGCAAATGACAAGTTAAATTGATCGGAGGTGGAATTGTTTCATATTTTCTGAAGTAACTCCTACTTTATATGCGCTGCAAAAGAACATCACGTAGAGCAGAAGACCAGGTTCAGCTGTCAGGACTTCAGCTCTGGGACTTTGGAGGAACTTTTGGAGAGCTGCACTGAACGGATAGATCGAGATCTGCGAACTAGTAAGTTGTAGTTACTATTAACCCCTAAAAGTTATATTGTTTGGAAAGGATGTTGCCTCAAGTTTTGGGTGTTTTAAGAGAAGTGAGTACCTTCATAAAAGCTTGTGCCGGCCAGCGAAACTAACAGGCTTCAAATACCCTCTTCATCTGAAGATATGTTTTTGCCCAAAGCATAGAGAGAGCGGAGTATAACACCATCGGTTTGACTAATTATAAACGAGCTACAGGAGTACAATCTCTGTCAGACATGTCCACCACCTTCCTGAGGTGACGGTGCAAGTTTGAGGACTCTTTGTTTAAATGAACAGATTTAAAGCGATTCGGGGGTATAATTTCAGGCTGGTTTATCATTTGATTTCATGTTGACGGATATTAAATTAAAAACTTAGTATATATGAATCAACAGGTTCTCTTGTTTAACATCCACAAAATCTTTCCTCTACATGTTTTAGATTTTACAAAATTATTAGAATATAATAATAATAATAATAATAATAATAATACAAATATTGAATAGACAAGGGAGGGTTGTAGCATTTTTCAATGTAGGCTACTGGACCCACAAAGACTGCAGAAATGGGACAGTGTAAAGGCCTTTGACAGCGGTGAGAGTGACTAACATCCACAGTTATGTTTTAGGTATTTCTACAGTTTTTATCCCTTTTTATTAACCGTTTTACTTGCAAAATGTTTTCTGCTTGTTTGGCTTTTGGATTAAATTTACATAGGCATGATATAATTTTAGTAGGCTGTTATGTTGAGCAAGTAAATGACCACAATAGGCTACATTCGTTCACATAATGTGCATGTTTTCTATTAAAGATACAACCCTCTTTTGTACTTGCAACCCCCCGCATTCTTGTATGGTACTTGACATTAATTGACATAGTTTAGGGATAAATTGTAGATTTATAAAGTAGCCTAATTAAATATGTAACAGATAAAAATGAAATCTCTGCTTTATAGACGTTTAAATGTTTTACAACACTCCCGTTGTTCCCTAATGCTATAAGAGTCTTATTTACCCTGCACTTGGATTCTTTAGTAGCCTAGTTGTTTACACAAAGAACACTCATATCCTGTCAATTTTTTAATGGTCCAAAGTTGACTCACTCTTTGAACAGTTGGGCTAATTTTAGACTGGGATACTCTAATAATCTGAATCACTTACCGTCTTTCCTGGACGTACGGCACATCTTCAAACTGAGCTCAATTGTTTGAACTGATTTTATCGGGATCGTGCCGGGATTTTCTTGCGGAAACACTTCATGTAATGTGTTGAAGCTGAGAAAATGATCGACAGTTGCTGACTTTTGGAGAGGCTTTTAAATAAGCCATCTGTAGTGTGTCAATGAAAAAGATTTGAGAAGCGCAGGGTCTAAATTATGGAAGCCAGACTTGAACCTTGACGCCAGGGTTTTAAAGCGTCTATTCTTTTACATATAGCTGATGATACATATATGTGTGTGCTTTAACAATGTTTTCAAACGTTTCAGTAACCTCAGAAATTAGATTATAAATTGGTCACGCGGCGCAAAATCGTGTTCGCCTTGAGCAGGTAACCATAGCAACATTATGCTGCTCGAGCGCTTGACATTAAAATCAATATATCGGCAAACCTTAATGTTGTCATTATTTATACATTTTTGTGTGTGTAAAATCTCTTTAAAATAGTTTTCTAACTGACTATGGGCGCCAAAATAAAATCTGGGTTGTGTGTTTTTTTTCTCTCTCGACATCTTCAGAAACCTGCATCTTTGCTACATTTACGAATGTATCTTCATGCCAAAGATATTATGTATTTATTTAAATATTTTGCATGCAAAGTGTCCAAGGCATTTGCATTATTTGAAGACCATCAAGGACTGCTTGTAATTTTATTTTTATTTTTTACAGACATATTTTCTCAATCAGTTTGCTTTTACAACAGTACTTTAACACAAACTAGTTTTGTATCTTGGGGATACAGACATTTGAGCAGCTGGAAGGACATCGGATTTTAAAGGACATACAAACAGTAAATTGTTTTATTTGAGATTTAATGTATTGGAGAATAGCAATCGGTGAAGTTTCTGAAGTAGTTTTAAGGATCAACAAACTTTAGGCAAACGGTTCAGTGCTTCTGTTTTGTGAATATTTCTTGTTTTCCTCTCAGCAGTATTCGTGTATCTGTGTGTTTGTGTAATGTAAAGCTACCTTTCCAGTGCCTCTGGAACGATAAGATTCTTGTCTGTTCAGCCAAAATAGTTTCTAACCGCAAAAATATAAACAGGTGTCGTTTAACCAAACACGTGAAGATTAAGATGTGCTCTGAGACTCTCTTTTATCAGCTCGAACCGAGGAACAGACAGTGGGAAGCAATATCTCCTGTTGTGTGTATAAACGCTGGCTACGGGTTTCAGTCCCCTATGTCGGCTATATAATTCATGTGTTTGTTTTACCTTTTCTCCCTGCCAGAGACTGTATTTGTGCAGGTTTAATTGATATTGGGGCCTTGTGTTAAACGTATTGGCCAGATGTGCTATGTGTAAGTCCTTATCGATAGTTTATAGTGAAGTAAACCTTAAACACACGTAATACACTTTCTCCCTCAACAGACCACGTTTAGGACTTAACTGAGGTTAAGAGGGTCCACAGAGTCCTGTGCTTTAATTTGGCGAACCATTTACTTTTGAAATGGTAATACTCCCTCTTTTTGAACAGGATGGTCCGGGTAAGAGCAAACAGACATCCATGTTGCACTTGATTATTCCCATTTGTTCTGCGGCAATGCGGTGATTTGAATCCGCATGAATCTGAAAATGTTATCCATGGTGCGGTAAATATCTAGAGGATGTATATGGAAGTGTGTTTGTTGAGGTTTTCCTTTTGTTAATTAGTTTTAAAAGAGTTTGTGGCCGTTTTCTTTGATCGTACAGCCTGAAGCCTCGTTTTTGAAGGGGGTCGAATATCTGATCAAGAGCTTGCTGTTTAGCTTTCAGATGTTTTTAGCCTCGATCCTACAGTACCTCAGCCCTGCCAGTGATTTTCTCCTTTATATGTGTCTGTCTGTTTTTCTGTGGTATTTGGAATGTGGCGGGGGCTGGCTTGATTAAGACATTGATTCATTTAATGAAATGTTTGAGTTCTGGGGTGGAATGAGAAGCTGCAGACACCAGCGGTGTTTCTGTGGCCAAGGCTCTGGGAAACCTCTCAAAAGCTGATTCAGAGAGATAAAACCGTCAACAGCCCACCTGCACAAGCCAACCTGCCTCTCTTGCCTGAGCACGCGCTTCACACACACACACATGTACATCCACTATCGTCCTCAGCACACACTCTTTGGCTCTCTGTCTGTTTTTCTCTTTCTCTCTCACTTACCTTTCTTTCTCTCAGTCTCAGACAAATGCACAGTGACAATCACAATCCCAATGCATCCTTTCCTTGAAGCATGGCAGTAGGAAGCAAAAGCAATCTGTCTGGTTGTTGTTCCTGATCACCATGATCCAGATGCCTCTCAAAAGTGTGATAATACTCCCCACCAGGCCCTGCGGTCCATTGAGAGGTTGGGTCTCTTTCTTTTAAGTACCACCCCCTGCTCACATGCACATGTGTTGGCCTCTGACTCTATCATGTAAGCTGTTTTGTCTGTGATTTGGGGACTGATAAAAGTGATCACAGCCTGGCCTGATGTGTGCATTTGACCCTTGCATCCACATGCTTGGAAAAAGATTGTGTGGTGATGTGTGATCCTCAAGATCAAATGCAGTGGTGGAGCTACTGAATTTGGGATGATGCAATGGGCCACAAAATTTGACACATTTATTCAACTTAAGCTATTTATACATGCATACAAATATCCTCATTTATATATTTGATACATTTTCTGTATATATTATACACATTTTAGATTGTCTTTTTTTAGGGAAATTAGATGAAAAATAATTTGACATGGCTTAAGCATTTTATAAATATTGGCATTTATATTTATTACATTTTCAGTATGCATGTATTTATATATTTATATTTCATATATGAAAATATTTTTTATAGTTGCAAAAGTCTAAATAGATAGAAGGGCCCAAAGTAATTTGACACATTTATTTAGCTAAAGCTTCTATATAAAAGTGTATATATACACTTATATATTTATTAGATTGCATTTGATATCAGTTTTAGTTTTTTTAAGCTTTTCTTTGGGATGATCTATATGTAATTCTGTGGAATCTAAATGTGTTAAATACAGAAGACAGAATTTTTTTTTCAGTCATAGCTAAAATTATAAATTAGCCAAAACATTTAATAAACAACTACGCCAGGGGCGGAGGATATGTGAAATGGCAATTCTGCAAAGTTCATGCAGATTCTTGACTATAGGTCAGACGTCACGTGAATATGAGCTTATGGGATCATCGTTTTCTCCTTCTCCCAGACTTATAATGCAGCGTAAACTAAAATCTTGACTTGCTGAGCAATTATTTAAGAGTTCTGCATTGCACTGCACTTATGTTTCGCTAGAGATTATGGCTCCTGACTGGAACTGTTTTCTAGCTTGTAATCATGTCTGAGACAGTGTTATTTGTTCAGTTACTCACAAGAAGCTCCAACACCAGGTGTGCACTCTTTAAAACATGCCACTGTTTCAACACCGCCTTGAAAAATAGGAGCCCATGTTTATTGATTACAGAGATCCAGACTGTGAAATGCTCATGTTTGGCCTCCTGCCTTCACCTGCTGAAGGCCACAGCGTATCGACATCATGTCTGAGAGAGATCGGGCCTGTCTGTCCGTGTGTTTACCTTCATCACCTGTGCCGCGCGTCAGCGTCTATCGCTCACACACACACGTGTATTGACGTCCTGTCTGGACACAGAGACGGTGATCAGCAGAAGTGCTGCGCGCATCTCAAACACATCATGAGTAATGCTGAAATTACAGTGCTGGGTTTGTTGATGCAGATTTAGCATGACGTCTATCAAGTACCAAAGAACAGTGGTCATAAGCAGTGTCACCGTTTGCCCTTAAGCTTGTTTATAGCTAGCTACTTTAATAATAACACACTTTTTAATGGCACAGACATGGGAACTCTATCGCCCCCTTTAGTTTACTGTAATGTTAAGTATGTACAACAAAACTGTGCACTTGATTACTAGTGCAGTACGTTTATGGCCTTATAATTTCTTTCTACTTTTTATAAAAGCATGCTTTGACCGCATCTGTAAAACAGTGGCTGTGGATGTTACCGGTAGAATAAAACATACATGATGTTTCTCCTCACCAGGATGTATTGTCAGTGCACCATGGCTTCGACCCAGTGTAAACACAGCTGTATGTGACACTTCTGGCCAGCTGTTAATTTGTGAGTGTGTGTTCAGCTCTGGATGTTACGAGAAGATTCCCCGTTGGCTATTTAGCAGAATTCAGGGATATTCCCGCACATTAATCAGATATGCAAATGTCTCGGTGCTTGTTTAAGATTTAGAGTGTTTTTCAGAGGAGATGATATATTTCACAGATATAGACTGCGTTTGTGTGCATGTGTGTGTGTATATGTGTGTGTTTAACCACTTTAAGGCCTGTGGAGTCCTGCTTAAGCTTTGGAAGTGCTGAAATAGATCAAAGCCATGCGTGTGAATCTCTCCCCCTCACTGTTAGATAATGATGTGCAAAATTGGTTGTCTTGATGGCGAGTCTTTGAGTGTGTCCTGGGCAGCAGGAAGGGTTTGAAGCGCAGCAGGGTTTCTGGAAGTTGTTGAAGGGTGCAGGAGTGGATGATGTGCCTCTTTCTCCTGGTTTTATGCCCTAATTGAGCTCTGCTATGGCACTGAGCCTAGCCCAGCAGTGTTTACAAAGTCTCTTCTGTAAGCTGGATATTAGCTTACTATGTGTTTGCGTGTTTGTATGCGTGTTTGTGTATTCACATGTACATATTTACAAGGGATGTGCACCGGAGTGCTTGGAAGCGACAGCAGTGATGGATCGTGAAAACACTTTTATTTGTGTAGTATTTTGTCCTATTTTCCTGTACAAATATCTAAACATTCTTAAATCAGAAAATATTTACTTGATTTAAGAAATATTTATTAAGTCTTGTTTTCTGAGAAATTAATCTAAATTAAGTGAGGTTGATGTTTGAAACATAAAAATGACTTTTGCAGTGTAGCAATGATAATAGGTCATCATTTTTCCTTTTTTTGCCATTTTGCCACCACATAATTGAACAGGGTCTTTTTATGTATTTATTATATCAGTTTATAAATAATTGTATTATATATGCATTTACCGTTATTTTAAATTAATTATATTTTTAGTTTTTTATATTTTTTTGTCATTTTTAATCATCATTTTTAAATGTCTATATATGTTTTTTCAATATTATCGATTTAAAGACATGCCATTTAAAAGAAATCTGCTAATTTAAAAAATGCTAGATTATTTCTATTAGAATGTGTCTTTTCATTCTCATATATAATTGTAAGTTTTGTGTTTGCAAAGATTTTGTGAAATTCTTAATAAAATAACATGTTCATGCTTCAAGACACTGAAAACTGTAGGATACAATGCAGTGGTCAAATATATCCATCTGTAAGCTGACCTCTTTTGATCTTGCCCTGGAACTGGTTAAGCTAGTTAAGAAGTCTGGTGATACCAGCACAACATACCCTGCTAAAAGCAACATTAAAAACATGCTGGTCTTGTAAGCAGGGTTGGATCAATCCGTCTACTTGTCTATACTAGTCTTGCATTAGGCATGCTAGCTCACAAATGGAAAGATTGCCTTTCTATCAGTATTGCCAGAGATCTGTAATGCACAGTTTTCATTGGCATGTATCTCATTAATGCTGTTGCATGAGTAAGTCACACTTTTTACACTTAGCTAATTTTTCCCTGATTTAGGGCAAAACTAGAACATTTTAGTTCGAACATTTTTTTGTCTACAGCTGCACATAACTGTAGATCTAAACCAAATAGTTCTTCTCCTTGCACTATGACTTCAGGCTGCATTTCATCATATGAGATTGTTTCTGTGAATACTGTTGGAGAGATTCAGGTGTATATGCATTCATAAATCTTACTGTAGAGTAAATGAGTATTATTATGCATTATGCATTTGTCTTTTTTCTGCAGCGATGTGTTGCAATCGGAGGCTTCTGACAGGGGCAGCACTAAAGAGCTGCCAGGGGATTTGGGTGAGAGCGGGCGGTTCTGCTCTGCACATTTGAACACATTGAGTGAGGAATAAGGTTTAAGGAGTGAGCTAAGGAGATTGCAAGGGCACTAGCAGAGCACCGGTAATAGACTGGTATAATAGCTGTGTAAATCCTGCTTGAGCCTAGACACACACACACACATATGGCCACGCTTTCTCTAAAACACTCTCATTTTCTCCTCTCACATGTTTTCTTGTTCTTGCACCAATTGAAACACAATTTCCCCACAGTTTAGCTTCACACACATACACTCACTAGAAGAGAGACTGACCTCGCTGCCCGGCCCTCACAGCAGCCTTAATTGGTGTCATTAAGAGCTCTGAAAGCTGGGATATAATTGGCCGGGCCCACTTGAGCAAACAGGACTTCAATGGAGTCATTTAACAGCGTGATAGGGTGAGGGACTGGGGAGTCCTGGGAAGAGGGCTGACTGCGAGAGAGGGGGAAATGGGGTGTTTGGGTTAAAAAAGGGTTTCTCTTAAACAAGATTTCTGGGGGCAGATGGTGGGAGTTCACCTAATCGAGCGCTGTGACCTAGTAACACTGAAACACAATGGGCTGTTATTGTTCCAAATTTGCCTGCTCTCTATAAAATAGTTAGTTTTATTGATTCAGGGCATTACAAATGCTAAACGCATCTAAATGTTTAGATTAGTGTACGGTTTTCTTGTCAGTAGGGTTTCATTAATCAGTATTAAGGCCCATTCACACCAAGAATGCTAATTATAATGATAACTAAATTAGCATCCATACCAAGGCACAAGAATGTTTTGTTTATGAAATTGTCGTCTGCCACTTTTCATGCTTGAGCTCTTTAAAGCAGGATGGATTCTGATTGGCTGGCAATGTTTTTATTGTTCATAAACTGAAAACATTTTTATTGTTTTAAATATTGTTTTATTTTATTTTGTATAAAAGCAATTATTGTTCCTCTGTGCCGTTATCATTTAGTTGTGGTGTGAACTCTGCTATTCTTTATCATTTTGAATGATTTATAGTTATTGTCCTTGGTGTGAACAGGCCTTTACTGTGGTCTATGCTTTCTGCTAAAGTAAAGATGCTTCTCCCAGCAAATGCCAAAGAACTGTCAGAAAAACTATTCTTAAAGTGTGAAGAACATTTGAATAATCTAAGAATCTTTTTACGCACTAAAGAACCTTTTGTGCAATAGAAAAGGTTCTTCATGAAACTGTAGATGCCAATAAGGCACCTTTATTTTTAGTGTACATTAGTGAATATTACCTCAAAACATGCAGCTTCGGCTTTTTACTTTTCTAGGTGATCAAATTCACACTTTTTCATGTGGTTTGGTGTAGATTTACAGCAATACTTTCAACTGTGAATGCATCCATTGGCAGTTTTATTCCAAAACAAAAGCGTATGTTTATTATTTTTGTACATGTAAAATTACATTTAAATGTGTAAATGCAAGCTCTGTTCCTCATTGTTGGCATTCCAAGTGTAAATAAAGGGTGAATGAAATGGTGTCTCAGACTAAACGTGCTATACAACTTGTGGTTTTGTTTGCTGAAATTCAGAACCAGAGCCTGAATGGCCTTTCTAAAGTGAAAAGAGACCTGCATGTGCCGTGTCCTTGGTTGTGTGGAGTCGTGGTGGGCTCTGTGGGGGCATCAGGATGTTTGGAGGGACTCGGAGCAGCAGCAGGTCTTTTGTTGGACCGAGATTTCCCACTCCGCTGCCACAACACAGTGGCTTTTATTAGAGTCCCCTCACACGCTCACAGACAGATTCACACACTCGGGAAGTTCAGGTTTTGTGGGAAAAAATACAAATGCGCCTTCTGTCAACCTCCCTTAACATGCTTTCACCCCTCAAAGCATCTTTCTTTTTGTTCCTTTTTAAAATTGCACTTTTCTTTCAGCTTTTGTGTCTTGCTATGTTCTGCTTTCTAACAACATCTCTAATAACTCTCTTTCTAAAGCCCAAAGCCTTTGCCTTAGGCGCGTTTCACGACTGATTTCACCTCATTGTGAGCTAGTTTACAGAAACACGCCGACTTCAACACGTTCAAACGAATGAACGGAATCTGGGGTACCATTAATCCGCTGTGCAGAATTTGGGAGCAATTTGGCATTTTGCATCATCACTTTCTCTTAGCTCTTACCTCGTCTCCTCCACCACCAACTCGCTCTCTTGGTCGGATGATGAAAAGATGGATTCTAACCCGCCATTAATGAGGATTAGCAGGGCAGGGAATGTTTGTCAGAGAGCCAAGCAGATCAAAGATGCTGCTCAGCGGCCCATGAACTCCTCCAAACCCGTGATACCAAGAGTATGTGGTCGATTACATGAGCAAAACAAACAAGCAAGCAGCAACACCCCGGGACAAAGCACCGGGTGTCGTGGCTCGCTGTAACGCTAGCGAGGCATATCTTTACCTTCTGACCTCATATGACACAGCAGGGGCCCGCGCTGTGTGTCCCGGTCCGGACGGCTGTGTTGATCTGTTGTAAATCACGCCTCTTTCAGCCGGCCAAACCAAACACGGCCCTGGTGAATGGGACTCGTTGGACTGCTGGTGTGGTCCTCTGTTTATTTGCCTCCACATCCACGGAGGTTCTTTTAAAGAGCCATTTGGAGCGTGCAGAGGCCTCGAGATGACATTTAAAGCAGACGTGGCGGAAGGGCCACGGTGCAGGAGACGTAACAGGTGCTGTGTTGTGCATCCGAGCATGTTGGTCTGAATGGTAACCGTGAGTGAAGGCTCCCTCGTGGTGTTCTGCATTCCGGAGAGCTGTGATTATCACCATCATTGTCATTACAATGCAAACTGACACATGTTTAGATAGATGGAAATCGACTTGTAGTGAGTAAGTCAGGAGGAATAATTATTAACGGCTGACAGATTTGGGTTTTGAATGATGACAGATGTAATTCACTGTATGATGTTTAATATATTTTGTTGAAATTGTATGAAATATATACATTTTAAGATGATATTTTGTTATTATTGAATATATAGACACATACATAAATATGTATTAATATAAAATATACATCTCAGTTTCCTTTCCTTTCTTTCCTTTCCTTTATGTACACATATATGTAAATGCATCATAATTATATTAATATTACTGACTGTATATTTATACATGTATAAGAACATTTTCATTTTTATTCTCGTATTTAAAAAACAAGTTATTTAACATTTTATTTTAACATATTCAAAACTTTGTGGTTGGTAAGATAATTCTATTCGTCTCACAAAGCCTGTAAAAATACAGTAAAAACTGAAATTTTGGGAATTATTATTATGATTTAAATGAACTAATATATTTAAAAAATATATATTTTCCTGTGTGGCAAAATTGAATTTGCATCATTACCCCCGTCTTCAGTTTCACACGATCCTTCAGAAATCAATCTGGTTCAGTTTTCAAGAAACATTTCCTATTATTAATAATGTTGAAAACAGTTGTGCTGCCAAATATTTTTGCGGCAACCAAGATATTTGTTCAGGATTCTTTAATAAATAGTTTAATAGAATAACATTTATTTTTTTTTTTTTTACTTTTGAACAACATTATACAAAATATTTCTTTGAAAATAGAAATATTGTAACATTTTATAAATGTTTTACTGTCACTTTTGATTAATGTAATGCATCCTTGCTGAATAAAAGTGTTAATTTCTTTCAAAAGAAAAAACTGAGCCCAAACTTTTGAACAGTAATGTGTGTACATAGCCTACATATAAAACATTAATGCAAAATTATTATTTTATAAGATAAAATGTTCATTATTCATTGTCAAAGCTGTCAGTAGGGCACAGTTATTGACCAAAGAAAATGACTGAACATAATTGATGATTTCGAGTGGACAGACAAAAGTCAGCGTATTTTTAGCGATGTATGCAGACAGTGATGGGACGGTGAGGGAACTGCACAGATTGTACGATGTCTCTGACAGACATTTTTGAAAGACAGTTGGTGTAGGCAGACAGCCGGGCACACGGATAGACGGGCAGAGCCGTGATGTGAGGGGTGAAGCCTGTGGGAGCGCAGAGAGTGTAAGTGCCCTGCAGGCTTTTCTGCCAGCGTGACGGCTTTCGCTGCAGCTCTATGCCCTGAGGTCCTGTTGTTCAGCGGTGAGATGGAGGTGTGTGTGTGTGTGTGTGTGTGTGAGACGGCGGTGTGCAGTGCATGCCAGTTATAGCCTGGTGTTTGTCAGAGACAGATTTGTGTGTGTGTGAGAGAAGAAAAAGTTGGCAAAGTTTTTGTATGTGTCAGTGCATTTGCTATTGTTTATGTGACATGGCAGTTTGTGTCTCCATATATGTGTGTGCCTTCCCTGTTCCGAGAGAGAAAACATGAGTGAATGATGGCGTTAGACAGAGGGATGGAGAGGAAGATGGACACAAGTCATATCTGGTGGGAAATATCGCCTCTATGGCAGCTTAGTGTCACTGCGCTCCCGCCTGTGGGAAAACGGACAGAGGATTGATTTCTAAAAGCTGGAATGCATGAGAAGAAGCACAGAGCGAACGTGTAACACATTCTCTCTCTCTGTGCCCGAGCCAAGATGTCAGACAAAAGATGAAATTATTAAGAAGATGAAAAGCAGTATTGATCTCAGGGTTTTTCCTCTTTATCACCTTGTCCCATAGATCTTTGCTCAGATCACGCTCTGTATCATTGTTTAGGTGAAGGATGGAGGGACGATGGAAATGAGTGGAGGAAGTGTAAGCTCTTTTATTGATCCCGAGCATTGAAGGGCTTTAACGCCCGGTATGGCTCTTGACTTGAGAGCAAAATCCTTCAGATTCAGCACTTTCTGCACATTCTGTTCATTTACTCCTATTTTAAATCAAATCTAATGTAGTAATGTGTCAGTTGGTGCCTGTAAATATAGAAAAGATATGCTTGGTTTTGACGACATCCAGAATAGGAAACCATGTGTTGTTCAGTGTCTTTTAGATGCTTAATTTAGAGATTACACTGTGATTTAACTGTATACAAAACATCTTAAATGGGTCTTATCTGACCTCCCAATCTAGCCACGCTGGTTTAACAAGTCCATCTTGCTGGTTTTAGAAGTGTTTTGTGCACTTATCAGCTCATCAGAGTGGAAAAACAGCTGGACAAACATCTTGATAAGGGTGGTTGACAGGCAATGCCAGTATAAACCATCTAAGACAGTCAAACCTTTGGCAGGTATTAGCTGTTTTTCAGCCGTATTCTTTGCTTTGCATCAGGCTGTGTTCATTTTCTCCCCAACACAAATGCCAAATCACTTGTTATCCTCCAAATTATCACTCTCATCTCTTCCACTCTCTCCATCTCCTCATTCAGCATCGTGAGGATAGAGATGCTGCTGTCAGTCATCCGAGCGGAGGAGCGTTTCCTGCACGCTGAACATCAGGGTGATAACTCACTGTCAAGGGAATTGATTTTGGGATCTCTCAGGACAGAGGGCCTTGAATTGTTTCTGATAGTCGTTACTGTCAAGACAGATACCTTGAGCAAGATTAATTCTGTTGTCGTCGTCTTTGCTGTTTTCAGAGTTTATAAAATGATTTCATGCTGGCAGATGACTGATATGAGGACAATGGCTTGTGCTTAAGACTCATTCCTGCAGCTGCAGACAGAGGGCGCTCTCTCCTTTAGAGAAAACATGGGGGGAGGATTTGGGGAAGACAGAGACAGAGGCAAAGATCTGCCTGCAGAGGAAACTGAGAGAAAGCAGGCACAGAAGGAATGCACTGAGACAGTTGTCTTGAAATCTTTTCAGATTTTATGCAGAATTAAGAAAGCAAGAGAGACTATTATAAAGAACAGACAGGTGATATTCAGTACAAGTACAGCTCCTGTTTTTTGTTATATTTCTTAAATATGTAACAAATGACAAACTAAATTCACATGGTTTTCTCACAATGCCGATAATCTCAAAATGACCAAATACCAGTCAGTATATCTGTCTATATCCCGCTCCTGACCTCCACCCACCTCTTTCTTTCTACCTCACTCTTCTTGCTGTAATCTATAGTGTGTTAGAGAGGCAGATCGTGCACGGAGAGCTCAGGCAGCATGTGTGCATGGGGATTTCTGCAGTTTAGTTAATAGTACATATCATATCTGGATTTCACACCAGCGTTCCCCAGGGATCCGGCTACACTAGCTGCAATTAGACTGACAGTGGGCAGGCAGGCAGGGCTCCCAGCAGAGCCTCTGAGGACCCTTAATCAGCCCTGAGAGCTCACTGCGGGACGGAGGGGGTCAGGACTGAAGAAGGACTGATAGAGTGTTCGCTTGAAACCAGCTCAAGTTGTTCTGACAGCGGATGAAGATAACTCGAGGCATGGAATACAAATTGATCATTAGAAGACAATGATATAGTTTTTAAACATGTATATTTATTCTGTGTGTATAGAAATAAACATTTATTTTCTATATTTTATCACTTTTAAAATGTCAATTAAATTAAAATCTAAAAAACTATGCACACATGCTCTAACACACAACAAAATGTATAGTATTACATATTTTGTATTATTATAAATCAATTAATTTTCTTTAATTAAAAAATATTAATACATAATGTGTGAGTAGAAATAAGTGTATGTATGTATGTATGTATGTATGTATGTATGTATATATATATATATATATATATATATATATATATATATATATATATATGTGTGTGTGTTTACATTTTATTATCAAAAAGTTATTTTCAAAAGAAAAAAAAGAAGAAAAAAGATTTACTCAACTTCTTTTACTAAATATAAATGTAGAGTTGTGTACTGTAGTGTGTAAATGTGGACAATCTGATATTTTTTTTATTTAGAGTATTGTAAATGAGGAAATGTTTTGCTCTATGGTCTCTTTTTCTTACATATGTAATGTAAAGCAATACAAAATGTTATGTTTATGCTTTATGTATTTGTATTATATGTTTCTGTATTATGTTAACGTTTATGTATTTGATAAGACAACAGGATTATATACAGTCAGACAGTCATTATCATATATCAATAAATGGGTTGAACCTAATAATTTCCCTTGCATAGCGGTTCTCTCCTGTGAAGTAGCGTTTCAGAAAATGAAGACGGAAATTCAGAGCAGGAAGGACTCAATTCGAACTGATATCTCTGGGAATTCAAATTATGCAAGTAGCCATTGAAAGGGATTTGAGCCAAGCTCAGGAACGGCCAAAGAGGATTCATAGCATCTCAGAAACATTGGAGAGGGAATCAGGGATGAAAAGATTTGAAAGAATTTGGGAAATATTAGGTCTTTTTTTATCTGCAATGATTATTTGGTAGAGCAATTATGTTTACCGTGGGGATTTGTGGAAGCAAGCGTGCGTCATAGAAGTTTTCTGTAAAAAGCATGTATAATGCATGAGTGCTGATAGACTCCTATAGTGGTATAGATGCTGCTTGTAGTCTCTCTCTCCCATGTGCTTGTAGCTGGGCATTCGAGAGGCAGTCTGAAACTCTTCAGCGTTTCCTGTGTCCGTCATGGCTCATGTCCGTCCTTCAGTACCACACGGCCCTCCAGGCTCTCTCTATATGACTTCCCTTTCCCGTTTACCTCTCCACACTCCACATTCCTGTAGGCACCACTGTGATCAATCAGTATCCGTGCCCAGCTGTCTGCTCTCTGGTTCTGCATGGCTACAGACGACACTCGTGTTCTTGGTTTGGGCCCAAACACCAATTTGGGCCGTTCCATTAGTAGCCTTCGAAGGGGGTTGTTCTCTGCGTGTGGGCATTTACCAGATGCTGCTGCCGCTGTGAGAGACGATCATCAATCTGGGTTCAGCTGGCAATGGATTTCCCCCCATTGCGGCCCACATTTGCTCAAACACACTCTCGCCTCTTGTGGATCGCTCAATAACTTTCAAACAATTAAAAAATTCAGATATACGAAGGAAATCATGCTTCCTACTGTTCTTCAGTCATCACAGCTGTTCTGTATTGGATAGCTGAATCTCTCAGAATATTTACCATGTTTACCGTCGTGCAAATCAGTTGGAAATTCAAAAGTTTGGAGTCAGTAAGGTTTTAACGATTGAATACTTTTATTCAGCAAGGATGCATTAAATCAATCAAAAGGGAGAGTAAAGAAATGTATGATGTTACAAACGTTTTATATTTCAAATAAATGCTGTTTATTTGAACTTTCTATTTATCAAAGAATCCTAAAAAATATCAAGATTTCCACAAAAAAAGTATCAAGCAGCAAAACATAAGAAATGTTTCTTGAGCAGGATATCAGCATATTTGAATGGTTTATTCAAATAAAAAACAGTGATTTAAAATTGTACAAATATTTCACAATATTACTGTTTTTACTGTATTTTTTATAAAAAAAATTGAAGAGCATAAAAGTCTTTCACAAATATAAAATGAATCTGAACAACCCCAAATTTGTAAATTGATTGTACAGTGGCATAAAAGACCGCTAAAAGATTGTAAAAGCTTTTTCCAGCATTATTTGTCTCATAACAAATTTGTTGTTTTAATTGTGGGCAAAAACGGAAAAAACTGACTACATATGTATGTGTTGTGTGCTATTGTAACTGGTTGGGTCAAAATAATAATAATTATTATTATATGCAAGAGATATTCAAGCATGTTACATTGTTTGAAGTAGCTCAAACAATGCATTTCTTATGAACACTCACAGTAAAAGGTATACCTTGAATGTAATGTAAGTTGCTTTAAAAGCATCTGCCTAATGGATACATTTAAATTTACTGCTAACATTTTGGTGAAAATGTGAAAACTGTACTTACCAGTATTGTACAGTGGAAGTAACTTCCCTTTCTTTCTGTTTGGCTCTGTCTCTCTCTATCTGTCGGCCTTCAAACTGTCTTTTGCCCACCTAAGCGGCGCAGTATCGCCCGCTGTAGGGTTGAGGGAGGGTGTGAGCGAGCGAGCTGGCTCTGGGTGGCTGCCAGGTCTAGATCTGTGGAGGCTGGAGCAGAGGGGAGGGCAGGTGGAGAGGAGCCAGCCTCCCCGAGCAAGAGAGGTCAGAACTGGGCAGCCATCTCCCGGGAGCTGCGGGAGAGAGAGCCGAGCCTGTGTGGAGGAGGAAGAGGCAGGCAGTGGAGCGGAGCGCTGCAGAGAAGAGTAACAAACACCCTGACACTCAACACACAGAGAGAGAGAGAGAAACACACACACACACAGAGAGAGAGAAAGACTTTGTGTGTGTGCTACTCTGAGAAAAAGCAGTATTTGAAATATCAGCGGTGGTGCTGTATGAAAGATTTTGAAGAATTTGTGATTGTGTAATGGTGCTAAGACCTTGAGAATGTACTGAAGCCAGAATAAGTGCGTGTGTTGGAGACAGAGAGTGCCTGAAGGTCTGTGAAAGGGGGCTGGTGAGTGCAGTTGCTATTGGAACAGGCCGTCCACACTCTAATCTGACTCTGCTGGAGGGCGAGAAGACGCGAGTGTGGCGAGAACGATGCGAAGGAAGTAGAGATGATGAGAGAGACAGTGAGAAATGCAGTATGTAAATTTGGGGGTATACGAATGATCTGAAATGTGTAGAGGGAGACATTCTAAACCTAATCAGCCTGGCTCATGAATATTAATGAGTTGAGTAACAGTCGCCCAGTAGTGCTACCTTATTTGGTGAGGTAGGTGAGGGTACACTAGCCATATAGAATTATTGTCTTTGTTTAGGCCATATTAGCAACATTTAGTGGGCAAAAAGATCCATTGTCTCTTTTTAAAAGTGAAGCGACGTATGAAGCACAGCTTGCACAGAAGTCATTTTCAAACCCAAACTGTGTGGGGAACTTTTTGCCCTTGTGCGAAACGACCAAACATGGATTCCTATTTAAATGACTAGATATCGGTCAAAACATTTCACCAAGCAACAGTAAGACCGCATCTTTAAAATGTTGTTTTATATGTCAAACTACATATTTTTACACTGCAGGTGAACAAAATAAATCTTAAAATACAATGATTATTTACTTAAAAGTGGGGGAGTGGGATCACAATTCAGATTGCAACTACATGCAAGGGATTCAGCATGTTTCCGATTTTGAATAGATTTTGAAAGAACATTCTTACATAAATCTTTCACTGTAAAACAATTTATTTTACTCAAAATAAAATACAATTTGAATGAAATAAAATAAAAATATATATTTTATGTATTATATTTTATATTATTATTTATTTTATTATATATATTTTTATATTTATTAAGGTAACATTTCTCATCTTCACTTAATTTCTCTAAATGTACAAAAATGATTCAAACTAAAACTGAAATAAATTATGAAATCTATATAGAGATGTAAATAAAAATAACAAATAAACAACAATACAAATTGCTGAATTTAAAATAAAATATAAAAATAAAAACTAATTCAAAACATGAATAAAAATGGTTAGTATCTCAATGACACTGCAATAACCCTGCTTTGGAGGTGTCACATCTCTCTACAGTTGCTTGTATCTTAAAGAGGGTGTTTAATCTGAACCTTCTAGAATTCTGCTGTCATGTCACTGCTTGATATCTGCATGTGGTCTGATATACTGTATCTGTGTCTTTCTTTGCTTGAACAAACAGACGGCCAGGAGGCAGTTGGACATACACGCATCTGTTGTCTGTCGTCAGGCAGAACTCTGCAGCGTCTCTCCTTCTGTTTCAGCAGTCAGTGTACTTTCATTTAGCTTTGTATGTCATTTCATTGTTGCCTTAGACATCACTAACAGGAAAGGAAATGTCTGTTTTTGGTTTTCTATTTTGCAGTTTTTCGAGACCTCAGATACAAACTCAAACCAGAAACATACTCTGTGTATGTTCACCAACAGTCAAATAGATATTTAACCACTTATTTAGTAAATTTGCCAGTCTGATATAGAATGGTCACTTCTCAATTTAACTGATTGAATTGAAAATCAAGTGTCACCAATAGTTTTCTTGCTGAATATCTTATTTAACTTGGAAATATATCACATTAAGGAAATAAAATGGGTTGCAAACAGCATTTCACATGAACTTGAACTTACATCCTTGCATTACAGTGGCAGTCAAACACATTAGTACTCAACTGGGCGGTTGTAGTCATCTTGTATATGAAGTATACATTGCATTCTGACACATTTGACATGTAAAATCAGGCTTGCAAAACTGGAAGGCTCTATGCATTTGCATAGAGTACATTTTAGCCCTTGCTTCTGTTCTGAAACAGCCTTTTGTTTTGGTGAACTTGCACAAAACATACATTTTTGATGGCCAAGATCAGCTCTAATATATATTTTTGCCTTTAAATCACACATTTAATGCGACATACAATCATTTTCATTTGTATTTAAACATCTTTTGTGGACAGACTCCTTGCTTTTGGCCATTTTTAGGGTGGGCAGAGCAAGACGGCTCTCCGTCAGTGTAGGTCTCACCTCAGGAAGAGGGTTGAGCTCAACCTCGTCCTGATTATGGAGAACTGGCCCGGAAGATTCAGTGTTTTTCTTCTACTGGCCAGCAGATTGTACGTGAGTCAGCAGGGAGAGGCTAAATGACCTTGTGGTGCGGTTTTTCCCATCTCTGCCCTACCCATCGAGACACGTCCAGTTTTCTGTTGTCAGAGAGCAGCTTTGACACCCTCCGAGTGTTTTGTTGTTGCTTTCACGTTTGACATTGATCATTCTCATGAAAGCAAGCCATGTTTCTTTATGCAGAGAGGAATCATGAAGACGGGAGGAAGGGAGGAGAGAGCTGGGATCTCATCTGGAGGTGTGAGCTTAGAGGAGTGCTCATGATGAAGTGCGGGAGAGAGTGATGAATGTGTGTCAGAATTAAGAGTGCCTCGGGGAGCGGGGCGGATCAGACCGGCCGTGGCCTTGGGCTCTCTCTGTCTCTCTCTCTCTTATAGCTAATCTGTTCTGAGAGAGAAAGAGAAGGACAGATGCTCCAAGCAAGATGCTTTATTTTCCATTTTTGCTTGTTTATTAGGCCTCGCCCCTTTTGCTTTGAGTTGTTTTCCCTTTTCTCAAACACTCACCAACTCTTTTGTATCAGCCTTAAAACATATCTAGACACTTATGGCATGCTTAAAGATGTTTGAACGTCCTTGCATTCGATAAAGCATCACAAGAAGAAGCATCTATTGTGAAGAAAGCTCAAGCACAGTTTTCAAGACAAACAACACTATACAATAAAGCCCAATTTGTCAACGTTAGTTAATGCATCAACAATAATCAGTACATTTGTTAGAGTACATTTGCATTTGTGCATATGGCAGATGTTTTTTATTTATCCAAGCAACTTACATTGCATTCACATTTTACATTACATCAGTTCTTGCTTTCCCATCCCAATCGAACCTATGATATTGTCGTTGCAACTTTTGATAATTATGTCTTAGTAAGATTAACAAATGCTTTAGTGCATGTTAACTGACATAGTTAACTAACATTAACAATTGGAAGCTTATTGTAAAGTGTTACTATAAACATTTAATGCAAGAACTTTCGATATACAGTTTAAAATCCAAGTATTTGGATATGTTCTAGCTGTCATGTGTCTATAGTTTGTGATAAACCTGTGGTTAGGATATCAGCCATTATTGGAATAGTCACAGATTTAAAAAAAGCTAAAATGCTAAAGAGGTTTTCTACTACAATTTTTGCCATTTTCCTGACAGAATGAGAATGAGGCATTTATATAGCGCTATATAGTGTAGCATACATATATCGAGGTAGTTAGTAGTATCCTAATATGAGGTGAACTGACTTCATGCATCTACTAAAAATACATTTTTGTTAAAAATCATTGCACAAATTGCTCAGGAGATTGAAGTTAGTTCTGAGAAAAACAGCATTTTTGCAAATGCCATTTGCTTTGGTATTTTATCATTACAATAACATTTTATGTGGGCTCTCAGGATTGCTGTATACTTGACTAACCCACCTTTATTTGTTGCACATTCCCAGCTTTTTACCCAACTATCCTTTCATTTAATCATCTGGAAGCAAAGAGAGTCAGTCTATCTGAGGTTTGTGTGTGTGTGGAGCTGCCCTGCTGTCTGTGCCCAACACACTTCAGGGAATCATGGGTTTGTTCTCACTGGGACGACACACACTGTTACTGCGTTTGCCGCGTGTTCTGTCAGAAAAAGGTGTTCTGATCGGACATAGTCTTCACAGTGGGAAATAACAGCGTGAGTGTGTGTGTGTGTGTGTGTGTGTGTGTGTGTGTGTGTGTGTGTGTGTGTGTGTGTGTGTGTGTGTGTGTGAAAGACAGAGCGAGAGAGGAGGAGGAGAGAGAAGAACAGAAGCAGTGGGTGTTTGGAGAAAAGTCACCTTGACGGCTCTATTTAAAAAGAAGCGTTCGGAGGACCTTGGGTATTGAGCAGTTTTAGTCTAATTGTTTTTCACAGAAAGAGCTCGGCTGGAAAAACACAAGGGAGGGCTTACGTGAGCGAGCGAAAGAAAGAGAGAATCACAGTTTTGTTCATGTCCTGCATTTTTTTCTCAACAGCGTGGCAGTCGAAGGGCTCGGAGACGCCGAGGAACACACCGTTAAAGGTCAAAAACCTTTAAAAGGACGGTCACCTACCAAAGACACACTAAGTACCATTACATGCCGTTTAAAAGTTCATATTCTGTGGGACTAAATTAATAATTTGTCTTAAAATGTCACTTAAATGTTTTAGTCCAGCTTGACTTCTGTTCCACAAAATATTCAAAGGCCCTCTATATAGGCTAGTTATTTCTGCTATAATTAACATAAACTGCGAGTGTTTATACATTAAATTAATTAACAACACATTTTTTATTCCTGAAGTACTGTATGTTAAAGGATTTTTATATATAATGCACACCCGAGGTGTAACGGCCACTCCGCAAATTATTTTTCTAATAATTCAATGACCTGTCGTCAATTATTCCTTTACATATATGCAGCCACAAATAGTGCAAGTCCATGGGACTATGGTATAAATAAATTCAACTGTATAACAGTTTCGGTGCAACTCATGTTATAATATTAGAATTAAAGAATAATATACATAATACACATTACCATTGCACTTATCTGTACATAGTCAATGCAGTTATTTTTAAGCTGTTGTTGACATCCTATCTAAAACACAATTTAGCCAAAACAACAACAACAATAATGTTACCAAATTAATATGTCTTGCAATATCTGTGTGCAAAGGTTCTGCACGATCCTCTTGTTCAATATTCTCGGGGTCTGAATTGTTATAGAAATATTGATAACTTGCTGTTCATGCACCAATCACAACATTTTTTTTGTTAGAAGGTCTTCATCAAACCGGGAACTAATCGAGTAATTTGTGTCAGGCTGGGGAGAGAGGTGTTGTAATAATGTAAATTATGTGAAAAATAATGCGATTTTCGAACCAACAAGCATGAGAGCATGTTCTAGTACACCCCAAAACAAAATCAAGACTTTATAAAAGAGCATAATAGGACCCCTTTAACTCCTGATTTTTTTGTATTTTCATTTAGATTCAAGTTAGATTATTTTAATATATAAATAATAATTAAGTCATCCATTAAGTCATCTCTGTGTGGCCTCTGTGGAAGTTTGAGGTCTCAGTAAGTCTCAGGATGAAAAACACTGCTTTAGTCCATCTTTAATCCAACTACAGAAAAATCCAGTATAGCTCATTTATAATTGCACATGTAAACTTTGAAGCCATTCACACAGAATACACTTTTGCATTTAAAAACGTGAAACACAGGAGCAGGAGATTGAAAAAGATAATGTTTTTTAACAAATTTTAACTTGAGTTGCATGCTTTTAGAATGCCGCGTCATGCATGAGATGTTGTAAAAGATGTTCATCCAGCACGTTTACATAGAAAAACAATCGAAAAGCAGCCCAGTAAAATGCAAAATGTGTAACTAAACTTATAGTCTGTCATCTTGTCCTTTGCAAACCAAAATGGAGTAGGTTCACTTGATCTGAGATATTGAATGGGTCATGTGTTTTAGGCCGTGTCAACACCTGGTATTAACATTCATCTCGGGTGATCAGATCACACATTGTCAGCCAAGACACATTGCTTGTTTACACCTAGTAGTGACATGCTTCTCAAATGTGTCTCCTGTGGCCATGTGTGATCAGATTTCAAAGACAGAGTCTTTGTGGCTACATATCACATACTACGCCAGCATTTTACTGCATGTTACTAAGGAACAGAAATGGGGGAAAATGCCAAAAAAACACCACACATTTGCCTTCCAACATACATTTAACATAGAATCGCTGCATTTTCAGTGAAGTGTTATTTTAATGGAGCACCTGTAACTCACGATATTTAGTGAATTTTTGCATATCTATAAGTACCAGCTTTTCAAAAAAAAATGTTAAGCCATTGTTTTGGTGTAGTGATATTGCGTATTGGACGAGTACGTCCTTCGCTGTTGTCTGTGGTACATCAGGATGCATTACTATTCACAACTGTTGTAGTTTGTGACCGGATCGCAAAACACGTTGGACCCAGTTTGAACGGTTTATATATCCGTTCACTCATGCCAAACCAGACCCCTTTCCCTTATCAGCCCTGGACATCCATCATAAAGCCCCAGCATGTCACTTCAGTGTCCAGAGCGGATCTGTTCTGTTTACCACAAGCTTTTCCCATATGCTTCAAGCCACAGGGGGCTGATGACAGCGCGTAGGCTGCGGGGACAGACAAGTGTCCTGCCTGCCCCAACCTCCCCTTAGCGTGAAATCGGCAGACTCCACAGAGGCTGTGACATTGGTCATGGAGGGATTGTTGGGAACGAGGACGTGTGTGCAGCAGCCGTGTGGGGTCAGGTGGACAACAGGTGCCTTTTGACCCACAATCCTGCTTTACTTGGCTTCTAATGTCTCTGTTTCTCTCTCGGTTTAGTTTAAAGCCGGGAGATTTCTAGCACCCTTTCAGCCCCTGGAGCTGGCCCGGAGCCGTGGCTCATTAGCACCTGGTTCTCCCCTGACCTGGAGCTCCTTCAGCAGGGAACCAGAAGCCTGATCCCCTAGTGGCCTAAAGTGCTAAACTTGCATTTCTATCTTTCCAGTGACATTGCAGAAATATGTCACCTGTAATGGATTTTGCTTGATAAAAGAGATTTGTATCATTTTAACACATTCAATTAAACATGGAATTTTGAAGGGAAGTCGTAGCCTAATGATTAGAGAGTCGGACTCGTAATCCAAAGGTTGCGAGTTCGAGTCTCGGGCCGGCAGGAATTGGTGGGGTGAAGTGATTGTAGAGCGCTCTCTCCACCCTCAATACCACAACGAGGTGCCCTTGAGCAAGGCACTGAACCCCCAACTGCTCCCCGGACACCGCAGTATAAATGGTTACCCACTGCTCTGGGTGTGTGTTCACGGTGTGTGTGTTCACTGCTGTGTGTGTGCACTTTGCATGGGTAAATGCAGAGCACGAATTCCGAGTATTTGGCTGTATGTCACGTCACTTACTCACTCACTTAAAAAGACTGAAATAGTATTTTCTTGTAAAATATACTCCAACAATCCAACAACTTTGAAAAATCTTTGTTTTAAGGTTCAGATACTCTTCCAAACTTCACTAATGAAGGAAACTTTTTCCCATGACAAGAGCATTTAGATTAAGAATCAAGACATCCTTCTGAATATGCGACTAAATGTTGAGCTGCCTCTCAGTTCTTGTTTTTATTCCCGCAACATATTCTGTGGTGACTTCAACTCAGGTCACGGCACGCTGAGCTCTCATAGCGTCTCAGAGAGAAAGTTTAGTACAGGGCGTGTGGAGAGGACTGCTCTGGAACATGAGTGTGCCAGCAAGCGTGACTGAGACTGACAGCTTGATTTATGGCGTGGCTATAAGTAGCCACGACGTCGGCTGCCTTCAGCGGGGTGGAGTCCCTGCAGACACATAACGCTGCCTCCTTGTGCCACTGAAGCACAACCCCCTGACAAAATACTGAATGTGTGTGTGTGTGTGTGTGTGTGTGTGTGTGTGTGTGTGTGTGTGTGTGTGTGTGTGTGTGTGTCTGTCTGTCTGTCTGTCTGTGTCTGTGTGCTCACGCTTAAGGCAGATGAGCAACAGTCCCCAGACAAGATGCCAAATCTGCATGTTTATCTGGTCTTGTGCCAGACGCTAATCAATTAAAATCCTGCTGTTCCTGAGGGAAGAGAGGAGAGAATCAAATGATTCCTCAGGCTCTATGAGTGAAAGAAAGATAGATAGATAGATAGATAGATAGATAGATGGATAGATGGATAGATAGATGGATAGACGGATGGATGGATGGATGAAAGGACAGACGGCAGGACTGATGGATAGACATGGATTGGATAGACTGGATAGATTGGTAGGCAGATGGACGGACGGATGGATGGAAGGATGGACGGATGGATGGATGGATAGATTGGATAGACTGGATAGATTGGTAGGGGATAGACGGATGGATGGATGGACGGATGGATGGATGGACGGATGGATGGATGGACAGACGGATGGACGGACAGATGGATGGATGGATGGATGGATTAGATGTTGTATGGATAAAAGGACAGACTGATGGATAGACAGATCAACAGATAGATGGATGGATGGATGGATAGATTGACGGATGGATAAAAGGACAGCTGGAAGGACTGATGGATAGACAGATAAATGGATGGATGGATGGACGGACGGAGGAATGGATTGGATAGATTGGTAGGCGCATGAACGGATAGATGGTTGGATATATGGATGGACGGACAGACAGACGGATTGATGGATGAATGGATGTATGTATGAATGGACAGATAGATGGTTGGATGGATGGACGGACGGAGGGATGGATAGGATAGATTGGAAGGCGCATGAACGGATAGATGGTTGGATATATGGATGGACGGACAGACAGACGGATTGATGGATGAATGGATGAATGGATGTATGTATGAATGGACAGATAGATGGTTGGATTAATAAAAGGACAGACAGATAGAGGGATGGACGGATTCGTTAGATTGGCAGGCGGATGGATGGATGGATGGATGGATACTCATATTTATGTAAAAAAACTGAGGTCAGATATGAGAGCGGCTCTGTTTGTCAGTCATGGCAACAGTAACTAAGGGAGGGCGGGTTTTGCGAATGGTCAATTGTGTCCTTTTGTGGAGAAAAAATTCTAAGAATTTTCAGAAGTCTAAGAAAAAAACTCAAAATTCTGTGTTCATATACTGAACATATTTGTTTGTTTTTCTCTCCAAATTGTTAGTTTATATTTAGCTTTTCTTTTTATCTCATAATTAGAAGAAACAATGTCTGAATTATGAGATGAACTTAGAATTGTGGGGAAAGAAAAACTATAGTGAGATAAAAAGTTGCTTTTTTTTATATTCTGTCGCGAAAACAGGCTTCCATAAATATCTCATATCCATATAGGTAAATTAGAAATAAATCTTTTGGCTGATAACCGATATGGTACAGAAGATATATTGTGCATTCCTAATTAGAAATGGCCATTTGCTTAATTTAGGGGATTGAGTGATAGTTTCTTACTACAATGCTCTTCTGATGTCATAAAGGCAATTTTGAATTGCACTTCATTTTATTTTACTATGATTTCATAGTTACATCAACTCCAGTAACTATGGCATTTGGCGGCCTCGACTCTGGCAAACAACAGCGCACAGCCCATTTTTCACAACCTGATGAACAGAGCCGTATATCTCTCAGACGAGAGCGAGAGCATTTCCTCTCGGACGCATTGTCCAGTGCTGTGGGAGGCTTGTGTGACCCGTGTGGCAGCCGTCTCATTGGCCTGTGGTTGTCATGGGGATGTGTCTTGGCTGAGGTGCTAGTGGATGGAGTGATTTTTTTATTTGTTGTTGCTTCAAGCAGGTGCTCAGCATCTTCCTCTAGCCCTGAAATGAACCGCACATCCCTCATTAGACATTCCGAATCTAATTATATGTATCTACGTCCTCATCGAGCCAGCTATCTTTTCCTCATAAAATCTCCAGAATCATCTACATTCCCTCTGCCACATCAACAAAAAAGAGGTGTGCGGGGAGGGGGAACATGATGGTGGCAGTCTTTGATCTGATAGAAGACCCCTGCAGGGATAGAAGCCTGGGCTGGTGCCAGAACCCCTCTTGGCTGACAGTCTCCTCTGCTGGTTGGCAGCTTGAAGGCTTTGGTGATTAATTCTGCTGGGAGGATGAAAGCGGCTCTAGCCAGCGGCTCCTCCTCAGAAGGCCAGGGACATGGTCCCAGTCCGGCCCAGCGCAGACCAGCCCAGCCGTGCCTTTCCCCGTCTGGCCAGCTGCCCACCTGCCTGCCTGCCTGCTGCCTCAGGACCAACCGCGGCAGGTGATGGACCGTGGAGGGTGGAAGAAAGTCTGATCCATATTGAATAAGCTTTTCTTTTTGTTTCTCCCCCCATTTCTCCCTCTCTCTAACTCTCTGTTCTGCACTGTTTTATTAGCCGGCATCTTTTATGTTGTGCCGCTATGCCGTGATAATCCCCTGAGACGGTGCAGCACCCTGTTTCCAACAGGATGTAAGGCATCGCTGACAGCCACACCGCACCAGTGCAGTGAGCCCTGGAGAGAAAGGGGAGGAGGGGGGGGGGATTTGTGACAGATGCAGAGGTGTAAAAAGAAATGCTAAGGATGAAGTACATAGTCGTTTTATCTCTAACCCTGCACACTTTACTGATATCTTCACCTGGAGTTATGGTATGGGTGGTGTCTGGACTCGTTACGGCTCCGCCCCCTTGTGTGTTGTGCATGTAAGCTCCGCCTCCACCGGGGGTGAAAACAGCCGAACAGCTGTGGTAGGAAGCACAGTTGCATGCATGCAGATTTCAGCTGTGCTTACAATAGAACTCAAGGAAACACGTGTGCACATGTTCACTTGTGTGTGAGCTTGATTTAAACTGAGTTGGGGAAGATTGTTGAAAATGAAGTTGGCTGTTTAAATGCAAGAGTTTTTAATGCTTAAATTAATGTTTTTATTCATAAAGGATTAATTGAATTGATCAAAAGTGACAATAAATACATTTATAATGTTTCAAAAAAGTTATTTATATTCATCAAAGGATCCTGAAAAAAATGTGTCACAGTTTCCACAGAAAAATGAAGCAGTAACTGTTTTCAACATTGATAGTAATGTTTCTTGAGAAGCAAACCAGCATATAAGAATGAATAAATTCATTTATTTAATACTAAGTATAGTTCAAATCTATTAACATATTTACTGACGTATTGCTTCAGACTTACTGATATAAAAATTATAATTAAAATTTATTGGAAATACTACTTGTGCATGATGCTCATTTCTTAGTGTTAAGCCCAAAATGTGTTTTTATTTAACTATTGACGAGGATTGTATGATCTTTGAATAACTTTGGTCATTAAATGCAAGATATTTAAAGTGTACCTGAAGTCCTGAAGTATACTTGCAATAGTTCCACTTTAGCACAATCAAATATTCTTCAGTATATCTTTAGTTGGACTTCAGCACTTCTTCCACACAATTAAAGTGCATTAAGTACAAAATTAGTTGTTCCAATTTAGGGGATTTTAAATACCAGTTTAGTAAACTAAAAGTACAATTGCAGGGTATGCATAAATGGGTAAATGTATTTGTAATATACTTAGCATGAAATAAATGTTTCAAATACATTTAAGTATATTTATTTTCCATTAGGGGTGAGACTGAAGGATGGAGTAATGATATAAAAACCTAGAACATAACATGAACACTATAGAAAGATCAGTATTTTTCTTGTAAACAGCTTAACTGTCACACTATTACTGGAAAATGTAGTCAAGTTAGTAGCATACTCCACAGCACTCTATTCCAACATAGGATCCAATGAGAAGACACAAATTAGACCCTGATTCTGTTTAATCCAATTAGCTATTTATTAAATTTAACTTTACAACAAGGCCCTTTTGACCAGTCCATCTCTTGAATTTCTTAAATGTAATGGTACTTTTCAGAGTTGTATTCTCCGCTACTTCCAAAACACAAAGAGATATGTGCAGGGGCTTCGCTAGTGGGGGGGGAAAAGGGTGACAAAGTGCATAGGGCCCTGAGGTCTGGGGGCTCGCGATCACCTACTGGCCATTGGGAACACCGGGAAATTTCATTCAATTAGTGGGCCGATCGCCAAAACGAAGGGAGAGCTACTCGATATTAGGCGCAGCTTTTTAAATTACAGCGCAGGTGAAACCGCATAAAGAAATTACTCCAAAAGCGCGAAGCAGCAAAAGTCGATGCATCCACCAGCCGCGCGTCAAAGCAGAGAGGGACCAGTCTCAAGAACGTGCGTCTGAAGAACGTGCGCTGCGCTTCTGCCATGATTTATAAGAAATAAACAGCGCAAGACGCTTGATCCATTCAGATGTGACACCTAATTATTATACAGTTGTGTGATATGAGAACATTAAAGTTTCTGTAGTGATGCTACAGAAGGGCTGCTTAAGAATAAGAGTGCACAAATTAGTTAGATTTTGTGAACTTACATTGTCGTTTATAACTGCTTTAGCCCAGATTGATTTGTTATTTCAAGTCAGGTTTTGGACTGTAATCCCTGCTTTTCCTCAGGTCTCCGTAGTGTTGTTGTGATTCGTCATTCACGTGCAGTGGTGATGAGAGAGAACGCGCTTGAGACACAGTTTCGAGAGGAGAAATCAATCTACATCTAAAATATTGGTCACTTTCTAAACAATAAAAGTGTAGGGCATCCACTAGTAATTATATATAAATAAATAGTTTTTTGCCAATGCAAATTTTATTAGAAACAATGCATCGCGATACAAATGCCAACACTTTTTAAACCGATTCATCGCATCCTTAACTTTTTTTGCCGATGCATCGAGCGAATCTGGGATTCTTCCCATCCCTAGTGTGTGTGTGTGTGTGTGTGTGTGTGTGTGTGTGTGTGTTTGGTAGCACAGGCCTGTGGCGTACAGGCTAGATGTGTCTCTTGTTAAGGCCCAGTGAGCAGCCAGAGCAGCGCAGACTCGCAGCTGGTCTCGAGGCCAGAAGACGGCGGTATGTGTTACTCTCCCACCCTTCCCCAGGAATATCCCTCGCTCTGCAAAAAGGAAATACCAGATTAAAGCAACATTACTGTGAGACCGGTTTTATGCTAAACGCCCGTCTCCGTCTGTTCCTCGCATTTTTTTTCCACTCTCTCCATCTTCGGTTTCCATTGTGTGTGTTTTTCTTCTTTTTGTCCCCAAAGACACCCCCTCATTTTCTCTTTTGGCCTTTTCCTGCCCTCGTTCTCTCCTTCTAGTTCTGTCCCCCTCACCCTGCATATGATTCCCTCTCTCCGTCTCTTTTTTCTCTCACACATACTCTCTCCTGGGTGTAACATTGTTGGCAGTCTGTGAGAGAGGCAGCAGCCAGGGCTGTAAGCATATCCTGTGGGAGATCGGTTTTCAGCTGTGTTTGCGTATGTGTGTGTGTGTGTGTGTGCATGCCACCGTTGTGCTTTCTTTGCGGGGCGGTGGGGAGTTTTTTCACCTGCTGTAGGGACAGACTCCCAGGTCTTAGAGAGGGCTCTACAGTGGGCGTGGAGAATGCTGCTAATGTTTCTGTGCAGCCTGGCTTTAGACATCTACTCTCAATGTCCTGCCTGTGCTGAGTCCATACGGCCCCTCACACACACACACACACACACACACACACAGCCATGGGGGCCTGTCAATGATTAATAGCTTCTCCCTGAGTGGCATCTTGGGAGGCCCTGAGAGAGAAAGAGGCAAAACAAGAGCTCGGTTTTCCCCTCGGCTCTCCTCTCTTCCTCTTCTGAGAGAGTATTCACTCTCAATCCACTCCAGAAAGCTAGATTTAAAGGAAGATGAGGACATTAGATGTATTATGAGCATTATCTGGAGAACAAACTTCATGTCTTATGTCTTAAATACAATGGGTTCCAGAAACTTGAGACCACATTATCTGAAGTTTATCTACATTGAATCTAGAAATACATTTTTTATTTGAAAATTGAAATTTGTTTAATTATTTAAATCATTTTAAATTATGTTTTTACATAATATTTGCAATGCATTTTTTTCCTTTTGGATATTTTTATGATTTAAAATATTTTTTGTAATTGCAGTGAAAATATAAAACATTTTTTACTTTACTTTTACTTAAACTATTAAATTATGAATTATTGAATAGTAATTATTAGAATTATTTTGCATTTAAATATTATATGTGAAAAAAATGAAGCACTTTAAATTTGTAAATAAAAAAAAGAATTTATGCTTTTAAATATTATTTTGTATAAATTACAGTTTGCTTTTAAATATTAAAGACTCCTCTACAGTGGGCGTAGAGTCTAATGTTTTATGCAGCCTGGCTTTAAGCACCAGGGCTTTTCAAGTCGCCCAGGATGAGACTGTGTGCAAAAATAAGTTGATAATGATTAGAATAGTGTAATTCCTGACTCAATATGGTGTAAAGTGACTCTGTGAATATCCTTGATGGTGTGTCAACAGCACATGGATTATATCAGGACTGTACTGTGAGAGAGTATATCAATTATAGAGCGCTAGATTTAAGAAGATAGGACATTGATTTTTCATTTCTTTGAGGAGTAGGTGAAAACCAGCAGAAAAAACTCAATCATCTACTCACCTATGTCATTCCTAACCAGTTTGACTTCATTTCTTTTGTAGAACATAAAAAATGTATTTTAAAATATGAACATTTGTTTAATTATTTAAATCATTTTAAATTAGGCTCAACGTAATGCAGTTCTTCTGGGAACTGTTGTTCGAAATATTTTATTGATTTTTAAAATATTTTTGTAATTGCAGTGAAAATATGATACATTTTTACTTTACTTTACTTAAACTATTAAATTATGAATTATTGAATAGTAATTATTTGAATTATTTTGCAGTCAAAGGTGAGGCTAAGTAAATAAAGAGGATTGAGAGAGTTCATGCTTTTAAATATTATTTGTAAGAGCATTTTGTAAAATCGAGAGGAGGAGGAGGCATTTTTAGTTTTAGAGAGAGGAAGTATAAATTGGGGCCAGGAGGTGAAAGCCGATATTAAACTAATTCAAAAAGAAGCACTTTCATTATTTATTTGCATTTTTCTTTCTCTTTTTTATTTTATTATTATGCTCTAAAAAATATTTAAAATAATGGAAAATACTCATTTGGGTTCCACTGTATATCCATTAGAAAAACAACACTTTCTCTGTCACAGCAGTTGTGGTCTGAACCAAAGTCAAGACTCTTATTTTCAAAGTCAGGTCATAATGAACTCGACGACTCTGACATGTTCTGTATTTCATCAGGTCCAAAGCGCTGTGTAATGCGGTCAGAAACATAAAAGAGTCTTTCATGCTTTTATGCAAGTTTTATCATTTGTCAGGAGATACAGGCCCAGGTCTTTTCTTGCAAACGATAAGTTGATATATTAGAATAGTGCACAACTCAAATTGTGTTGTATTTTATATCCTTATGGTGGTGAAAATAGCACATTTTACCCATTTTTTTAACAAATGTACTTTGTTTTCTTTGATTATAGTAAACTTACTTTTAGAAAGACTTATAGTGGCAATATTTGTGGTCCTGTTGTAGAAATGACAATTTCTTTGAAGAAAGAAAAGAAAATGTAATTTTAATAAAACAAAATATCTACTCAATTATTTCGTTTTTATTTAGTTTGACTTCATTTCTTAATATATATATATATAGTATATATATGTATATATATATATATATATATATATATATATATAAAGGCCATTTCTTTACAGACTATGATGGTTAAACAAATCATTCTTCTGGGAACTGTTGTTCGAGATTTTATTGATTGGATTATTTTTATTTTCCAAAGAAGCATGGCAAAAGGCTTTGTAAAATAGTTCTCATGAATGGCATCCTTCAGTGAATCTAAAAGAAAAGCCTGAGCAGGGGGTCTGCAGTCAATATTCAAGAGATGACAGAGGATTGAGAGAGTTCAGGCCAGTCTCCGTCTGTAAGAGCAGGCCGAGAGGAGGAGGAGGCTTTGGGAGGGAGAGAGAGAGGGAAGGGGTGGAGGAGTGGGGCCAGGAGGTGAAAGCTCACTTTATCTGTGCCTTCAGAGATCACATTTTTCTGACATTCATGCTTTTCTTTCTGAGCATTGACCAGCACACACACACACACACACACACTCTCTCAGTATCAATCAGTTTATTCTCTTTCCTCCTTCACAATTCTTCTTCCCCTGTCTCTCTTTCTAGCTCCACCCCCTCACTGTCTCTCTCTCTCTCTCCTCTGAGCCTCCTCTGCTCCGGCTGCTGGCACGCCTCCAGTGCCTGACAGTCACAAGATTGTTATTTCATTTATTTAGTCTTTTTTCCTCCTATTTTCTCAGAAAATAAACTGTCCTAAAACGTGCTTTTCACACTCGCTAATTTAATTTGACCGAGATTATCAGGTCATGAGCTGTTCTTGGAGAGCGATTTCGGTTTTATATCACAAAGTGCACAACTAGAATTGTTGTTGTATCATGATTACATTATTCTAGTGGTGAAAATATAATTACCCATAAAATATAGAAAAATGGTTGACTTTGTTTTCTTGGTAACCAAGTAAACTTACTTGTAGAAAGACTTATAGTGCCAATATTTGTGGTTGTTGTAGAAATAAAATATGTCTGTAGTAAGAAAGAAAAGTTTGGGAACCCTTGGTTTTAATACTGTATGATCCATGGCTTTTATTGATGGTTGTCATACGTCTTATGTTTGTTCATATATAGTATAAACTGAGCACTGTTCTTCAGAACAATCCTCCATAGTTTAAGATGGTTAAACAAATCATAAAATACATACGATTACAATTGAAAGAAGTTTCCAAAGAATCCAAAATAAAAAAGGCATTGTAAAATAGTTCTCATGAATGTGTCCTTCATGTAACAAAAAGAAAAGCCTGAAATCTGTTTGAATAATATTCAACGATGACAGAAATGTGCTGGTAATGGAAGAAACACCCACACTCGTACAAACTCTCAAAAGAGGATTGTACATCTCCAACTATCTGCCCTGTTGTTTTTTGGATTGTGTTCTGGTCTGTTTTATCATTCTCCATTTATTACTGCCTTTGAAGCAGATCACATTTTCTGACATTCATGCTTTTTCTTTTCTCGGAAGACAAATTAAGTACAATTTATCTTGATCCTCAAATTCAAAAAGTTATTCTCTAATGCATTGAACCAATTCTTCTTCCCAAACTGTCTCTTTTGAATAATTGTCAGCTTTTTTTGTGTGTGAGCCTCCTCATATTTTACTCAGTGCCTGACAGTACTAAATAAAAATAACATGCATTTTGAATGAGTCCTAATTTTGATACAATCCTCACATTTTCACAGATTGCAAGGGGTCTCTAAATTTAAACTATTATATATATATATATATATATATATATATATATATTAGAGGTGGGCATAGATAAACATTTAGCTATACAAAGTCATAGATTATTGTCTAATCTAGATTAAAATGGTTTGTATTTTCATTCTAGTTTGGTATGCATAGTTATCATAAATATATAAAAAATGGAATCTTGCTTTTTTCTCCAGGTGATTAGACCAGGGGCTCATCTTTTCCAAAATGCATCACAAACCTTTAATCTCTGTCCGTTAATCCTCTTCCAAAAAACTGGGGAAATATACATTTAAAGAATGACATTATATATGTTGTTTTTTTTTTTTTTTTTTTTGATAACTGTCAATTACAGTAAAATATATACACACACACACAGTGCTTATTAGTTGAATAACCCAAAATCTGTGACAATGTGATTATTTGAACAAAATGAAGAGATCATTTTATTATGCACAGTGTTGCACAGATTAAATTTTTTGTCATCCATGCTAAGATATTTTCTATTTTAATTTTTACATTTAGTCCTATAGATATATTTTTCTATGTACTGTATTTTTAGATATATTCGAAGTTTCCAAGTTTCTCGCTCAAGTTCACATGAGACCTAAAGCTCATCCTGTTTGTTCAAAACAGTTAAACTGAGCACTGTTATTCTGAGTGCACACAAATGAACGAGGAATCTTCAGATTCGAAGATGTTTTAGCTACTTTTATCTGTATGACCAAAACTGAGGGATTGAGGGACTCAAACAACTATTAAAAAGGTCTGAACATTCACAGATGCTCCAGAAAGAAACCCGATGCATTAATAGACAGGAGGATGTCCAAATTTTTCTTATTGAGCAGCCATGTAAAGTTTTTCCATTTACATTACATCTTTCAGATGAAAGAAGTTATTTGCATGGTTGATGACATGATAGTACAATTTATGTCCTCAAATTCAGTTCATGCTAACCAAGGGTTCCCAAACTTTTGAATGGGGTTAGTTGAATAATTTCGCTTTGTGTGGAATATACATGTAAAATATCAGGGTGAAAGTCATCATAGCTCAGGAGTATAGACCCAGCTCCCAAAAAAACTTTGCATTTTGAATAGATTAACGGCGGTATTTTTTTTATGATCAAGAGTCTCACATTTTCACAGATTATGCAAGGGGTTCGATAACGCCCACACACTATATATATATATATAAATTTATTGTATTCTTTAAAAAAAAAAAATTATGTTATTCAAATTAACCATGAAAAATAGCTTAGTCTAGTAAAGATACATTATTTTACCCAGTTTTTGTCAGGAATTATAGAGCATTTCTGTACCATAGTGTTCAAATTAGGCTGTTTAGTGTAAGTTAGGGTGCAGTCTATGTAGGTAGTGATGCAGTTCACTAGGTTTTGTAACAGACCTTTTTTGTTTGCAGGCTTGAGACTAGATACGACAACTGTACTGCCTTTGTTTAGCTCTCCATCCCTCTCTTATTCTGTCTCTTTTTAGGCCTATTTTCTCTCTCCTGGTATCCCGGACAGGTCGTATATTAGGATACGAGAGACATTTTTTCTTCTTTTGTTTGAGGCAACTTTTGAGAAATTCCTGACTTGACTCCCCTCGCCTTCTTGAATGAGAAACTGTCAGTTTAATTGGCTGTGATCTCGTATGCAAAGCTGCTTTCACTTTTTGCACTCAGGTCTTATCCTTTAAATATGGATAAGATGATTTGAGGGGGGAAAGCACAGGGTCTTCTGCCGCCTGTATGCTTTGAATTAAAGCCAGACACGCTAGGGTTCCCATTTCATTTTTTCTCAAACCGTGATATATATATTTTTCCTCATCCTGGTGCAGTAGATTTCCACTAATTAAAAATTCTGCTCTGTCTGAAAGTCTCTGTCTGTCTCTCCAAAAGTCTCTAAAGCACATCAGCGGGCAGAATATTGCACGAGTCTGAAATGGGGAGCAGTGAAGTGGCAAGGCCTTTTTCAGAATCACTTAACGCTCATAAACAAAACACATCTGCAACAAAATCTGCAATCATGTCAGCTCTAATCCTGAGAGACAAATCCGTTTTACAGAGGCAGAGATGAAGAGGAGAACGGGCAGCAGGAGAGACTGTTACTACATATAGTTTAAAAACAATTATACAATGTAATACATTTTACAATACATTTTTTCTAAAATGTGACATTTTTCCAGTGTTGTTATTGTTAAATAAAACAAACTAAAACTAAACTAAAAAACATTTTCAATTTAAATAAAGTTGAAATAACATAAAATATAAATATTTGATGATAAGCTTTAAGTTTAGCTAAACTTAACTATATTAAATATTGTTGCCATGGCAACTATCTAAAATAAAATAAGTTTAAATACACTGTAAAAATATTTGTTCATGAATTTTGCTAGGATTTTTTATGTCACCAAATTCACCAAAAATGTTCAGTGTACTAAAATTATTATAATTTAATTTAGACTAAATTAAAGGTAAATGGAACTAAAAATAACATGTATACAAACATGTATGTAACTAAATTACTTAAACACAAACTGAAAATATATAATACATGCTAATTGAAAATATGAATAAATACTATAACAGTATTTAAATAATACCAGAATAACACTACATTTGGACTGCACTAGTACTTAATGGTGAAAAAGCAGTAATTGTTTTATTAAGATGCAAAAACACAGTGATTTTCTTTATAATGAATCATGCTCAATAAGACCAGGGACATTTATTAAGAAAGTCCTTTTGATTTCTTGTTTTAAAGTTGTATACGTGCTCAGATATTGAAGTATTGTGTTTCAGAGTGGTAAGAAGAGAAATCCAGGCAGCTAGTTGTCGAGGGGCCGGTGGCCTGGATTGAATTGAAGTCTTGTGTCATCACTGTAGTAACACGAGCGGGTGGATGTTGCTGAAATGTATTAACATTAGTTCCCTAATAGGGTCACTCCAGAGCAATCTTTTCTCTCTCCTTTTTCCCTCTCTGGCTACATCTATCCAAACGCATATACATTTCTAAATATGACTGTGTACATGTGCAAGTTTGTGTTGTTTTCTATTTAACCACTCCGACTTGGAGATCTCTTGTGGAGCAAAACAAGAAGATTATCCAGAAAATCATTGGCTGTGTTTATATATCCCCCTCCCTCCCCTTCCCGCGTAATGCCATGGAGTATGTAACATTAATCATATCTATCTAAAATCAGGGGCTCTGATACACTCTCAGATAGAAATGCAATGCAGGGCCTGGGATAGGCTGATAAACATCAGCACAAGACTGAGTTTCCAATTCCTGCCTCAGAATAGACCCTGGGCTGAAATGTGAGGGAGGAAGAGGGAGATTGAAATGTGGGGGAGAGAGAGGCAGCACTCTCCGGCCCTGTGTCTGTCGGAGTGAATGAACCATGTGACAGGACATGTCGCGTTGAGTGACAAAGCAAAAAAAAGAGAGTGAGAGAAGTGGCAGCACATAAGTAAAACACTATCCACAGTTTCCCAGCATCCAGCCTCAGCGCGGAGAGAGCGAGAAACAGGAAGGAGGGAGGAAGAACAGATGGAAAAAGTAGCCGACGCACAGCAAACAGGACGTTAGCGTGGCAGATATGTGGGTTTTATGAGCAGATATATGCAGGTTACATGTGTTGCATGAAAAAAACAAAGAATATAGTTCACCCAAAAATGTAAAGTCTGTAATTTTTACTCACCCTCAAGTTGTTTTAAACTTATGACTTTCGACGTTCCTTTCCACACAATAAAATGAATGGGAACGGACATTAAGCTAAGTTAATATGGGTTAGCTTTCAGTTATATTCATTTATAATGTTCATATATGCTTCAGTACTGAGAATTAATGGCGGTTTATATTCAAAAATGTCTTCAAAACATTTTGATGTCATTAAGAATGACGGGCATCTTTCTTGACCAATTGCACTTTGGTAATTTGCATATGCAGCAGCAGATGTTTTTTAGTATAGAGCAACTTAGATTTTAGTCTCCGCCTCAAACAAAGCTATTGTATGATGTGTGCTCTTTAACCATTAAAGGTTCTTTGCTGGCGTTTTATGTTCCATGAAGTTCCTTTTCATTGCACAAAAGGCAGTCTACTTTATAGCAGAGAAAGGTTCTTAAGATTATTAAAATGTTCTTCACACTAAGACATTTTTTAAGAACTGTTAACTGAAAGGTTCTTTGGGAAACCAAAACGGTAGTTCTTTGGTCTTGCTTGCAAAAAACCTTTGCTTTTTGTCCATTTCAGAGCTTGACAGCATCTTTACTCATTTACTTTCATTGTTCTGGGATCTCTTTTACATGCAATCTTCTACATTTATTTTGTTTCACAGAAGATAATGGGGGTGAGTAAATGACAAACTACGCCTTTACATATTGAAAAGCACATGGAGACTGCAAGATGCATGTGAAGAATAATGTTAGAGAGCAGGGCAGAGATGTCAGAAATGTAAAACCGTTGAAGATTTGGTGAGATAGAGAGAGTAGATACAGAACGAGGGGAGAAAGAATGCTCTGCATACCGCATGGCGATAACGTCAGACACTTTATGAATTTCCCCGGCTGAGCCGGACCACTGCCTCGAGGCAGACACAAGATGAGCCTCTCCATGTCACACTCAGAGCCTCTAAATCTCAGAGAGAGAGAGAGAGAGAGAGAGAGAGAGAGAGAGAGAGCATGCCTTTACAGTGGGCTGAGAGAAAACTGATGGACGGCGGTCTGAAAGTGAGAAGGCTTCATCTGGAAAAAGGAAGGACAGAGAAAGAGAGGAAATGAGATAAAAAATGGGCTCGGTGCTGCCCGGTATGTTTGGTTTCATATTCCTGCATAGCCCACAGCTTTTTTAGCTCGGCCCAAATGGTCAGAAGCAATGCAATCATCTTGTAAAGCGTTTATTTTAGGAACAGAAGTACTGCTTCACCCTGCTCTCTTTATCTTGAAGTACAGAATTTTTGCTTTGTCATTATACAGGACTTCACATGGTAAGAATCTTGTCTTGAGTCTTCAGCAGTGAGGAGAATTAATTAATCACCTTCAGTCAAAAAAGTTCTTGTTGTCAGCTCTTAAAGTAATAGTGCACCTAAAAGTGTGATATTTTAGGTCAACCATCCCTTTAAAAGCAAATCCTTTTGAACACTATTTGTATTTCTGTGCACACCCACCTTTAGCAACTCCAGCCACTTCCTGTTGGCAGTCCGGTCTATGTTCTTTTGAAAAGCTGAAACAATGGTAGCTGTCTTTTTGCTGATGCTACAGTTTAAACTCACTCTCTGAGCTAGTGGGCCTGGTGCATGAAGCCCTGTGGGTGCGGGTGCATTAATAAGCAGTTAACTGCCAAAACAGGATCTTAATATGATTCTATGGTTTTATATCCCATTAATTCAGACTGTGTAGCTTATTTTCAGAAGCAGCATTTTCCTCTGGCATTTAAGGAGGAAAATAACTAAATGAAGAGTTCAATGAGGCCGCATGAAGCTATAAGTGTTCCTTCTCCCCTGCGCTCTCCTGCGTTTGTGCACTTGAGCCGGTATTGAGAGGTGGGCTCAAGAGAGCCCGGCACTAAACTTGATCAAACCGGTCTATTTGTCTTTAAAGCTCCCGAGACATGCTTCACATCCTGTTGTGTAACACTGCCTTTTCTACATCTCTGACTGAGCTATGCAATACCCAGACCCGAGAGATAGAGCGGGAGAGAAGAGGCACAATTCTGTTCCGCTTTGAACATGCGGCTATTTACACTCTTCCAGAATGTTCTGCTATTTCAAAAGCTGAATGCTCTACAAAGTCTGACATCATGGCAGACATTTTGAGAGAAATAGCTGACACAAAAATTACTAATTTTATAATTTACCTATATCCTCATGTTAAATTTCCAGTTTATAATAATTACATTCTGATCATATGGTTTTAGTTGTTTGGACTACATTTATGGTAAGTATGCAGAGCAAAAGCAATCATGTAGTGTTGGAATCAGTCATTTTCTTTTTTAGAATGAGAATTTTTATCATTCAAATAAAGATCTATTCATTCTTTTAAATGCCATTTGTTTCTGTCATTCACTTAATGCCTGTCATCAATCTGTGGTATGGCGGTAGATGGTGCCATGTTGAATCTACTAGATTTATCCAATCCAGATTTTGTTGGCAATGCAAAGTTTTTTTTTATATCTTGCTCGGGATACAGCTTTATTTCATTTCAACCAATAACTTTAATCTAACTTCACTCTGAAAAAAAAAAAGTCTGGCAAGCCGCAAATTCCACTGGATTTACAAACCCATCGGACCTACAGTGCTTTTTGTATATGTAGTGCTTGAAAAAGTGTCTACCTAACCAAAACATTATGGATGTGCCTCTTAGATAACTCCAAATGTCACGGTGGTTTTAAAAATACATCCTCCTGTGGGGAGCAGCTCAGTCGACTGTGGGGTCTCGACGGATGTGACGGCCAGAGGCTGCTGTATTTCTGTGAAGAGGTTTTAGCTCCAGTAGTGTGCGTCCCCTCATCATCCATCTCTCATCCACTTTCTTCCTTTTAGCGCTCTCTCCCTCTCTCTTTCCATCGCTTCCCTTTTTGAGTGGATTCAGAGCACCACACAACACTCTACCACCCACACTGAGTAACCACAAATCTCCTCCTGTGCAGTCGGCCTGTAGCCTGGACACACACACATGCACTCGTCTATCAGCTTACCTTTTAAATTATAAAGCCAAGCCTCAGAAAAACACGGAGGCTAAGAAATAAACCAGTCTTACACAATTTTGGATGTTCACAAGCACCTCTTCCTTGTTACCTTCCTGTTTCCCATGCATCTCTTCCCGTTTTATGCATTTTAGAAACACCACACTGACCAATCAGCTGCCAGGACGGGAGTGATGCATTTTTTTAGTATACATTTTATAGCAGCTGTTCAGTCCGAATGTATATTCTTGACTGGAAAAGGTGCACCTGACAGTTTGAGGTCAAGGATTAACGCTAAAATGGGCGGTTTAGAAGCAACAAAGCTTCCAATCACTGGTTGTCTTTTTCCCCCATATCGTTTTTTGTTGTGCGGTGTGGTTTTCAGTCTCGCACTCAAGTTTCTTTCATGCACAGACCTCGTGCCTCCAGAGTGCTGCCGGAGAGCTGCATTTCACTGCATATGAAAGCAGATACGATCCAGAACATGTGGACCCGTCACCTAATACAAACATAACAAAGGAGAAAACTGGTGCAACACAAGCCTGACTCCCATATTTTTTTGAGAAAAATAGTCTAAGTTTGTGTGTGTTTGTGTACACGTCTGAGAGGATTGAGCCAACAAACACACAAGAAAGACACGCACAAATCTACCAAGTCAGTTTTCCTTCATTTTCCTAAATTTTGCCTTGAAGTTGGACAGCGTCTGTGGATTTTTGCACCTATAAGAGTCATTTTTACAAATTTGTTTCTGTCTCTGCATGTGTGTGAAGGGTGGGGCGAGGGCGACAGATTGGGTCTCCTGGCTCCAGCTCCTCTTTACTCACACTTCCAGCAGGGTCACATGACACCAGTCAAACTCTGTCACAACCTCACCGGGGGAGAGCTGGCAGCAACAAACCAGAGCAAACCTGGACGATACACACACAAATCTACTCGCCTTCACCTACCTTTTCATCTGGCTGCTTCAAAAAAAAAGCGCTTGACGTAGTTTGTGCAGTAAACCAGTTGTGTGCTCGTAAAGATGCCATATGGCCGCCATCCAGTCCGCAGTGTGAAAAGACCGCTGTGGATTAGTTCTAATGAGAGGTATGACTAAAACCTGACAGCCATGTGAGACAGTTAGCCATCATACGCCTTTTCACCACAGAGTTAATTCCACTCTTTTCAAACCCAAATCACTATGTGCACTGAGTCACAACTTTTGCATCAGATTTTGCTGACGAACTGAAGAATCTGTTTAACCACCAACATGTGACTCTACAGTTGTGCTTTATGAAATCCTGTTTTAAATGTACAAATTAAATGAGTATTGTAAGTTTAGTACAAATTAAGCTCAATCAAGTATTTATGGCATAATGTTCTTCCTCTTAAAAGAGCAAAGATCTGGGATATAGGGAGGTGCTTAAAATGGAAGTTAATGTGGCCAATCTGTAAATGTTAATATACTGTTTCAATATACTATAAAATAAAAGAAAGAAGAAATAGAAAATGTACTGGTAATTTTCTGTTAGGGCAATATTAGTTAAAGTTGTGAACAATTATGTTCAATGTGAAACAACAAAGTGCTAAATTCAAAATACAAGTAACACTGTAAAAAAATCAATACTGCTTATACCTTCATTTTAATAGTATATTGTGCCCTATGTTTTACAGATTTTTTGTATACATTTTTTGTATTTAAGTGTATGATAGCCAGAAGACAAACAATATTTGTGTAAATATTTTAGCATGGGAAACAAAATCACTTGCTATCCTTTTTGATGTAAACTTGCATTGTTTTTTTAACTTTATAGCTATTACAATGCAATAAATTAAAAACAACTGTACAACTTTTTCAACTGCTTAACATCTCAAATTATACAGATTCAAATAAATGTAAGTCCTTTAAAAAATTTAATCTCAGACTATTACAAACCTGTAATCCTTGAAAAACATTGCCATTGAACGTTATAAAAAAAATAAGAAAAATAAATAAAAGAAAACAAAGGACAAGATTTAATGATTTTGTGGTAATAAACATTATGCCAAAAACTGCTATTGATTTAACTAAACTTGTACTGAACCCAGATATTACTATCAAATCATTTTTCTTGGGTGAAAAGATTTTCTGTTGCTTAATTTGTGCATAGAGAAAGTTCAGTCTTAAGTATTTGATCCTGTGCAGAATAAAGCAACAGATTGCTCTCTTTGCATTTGGCCTTTGCAGTTTTTCTGAATGAATAAACAGCAATGCCACACAGAGACGCAAAACTAAAGCATCTCTCATGTGCCGTGTTTGCTAGACGGTGCCGGCCTCCTTCAGTCAGACAGGGTTCTTGCCCTGCATACTTTTTTTTTTTTTTTAGAGCAAAGTCAAACAGTGACTCACAAATTCCTGTCCATTTTCCAGCGATGTGGCAAGCACGGCTTTCCTGCCACCTTTCCTCTAACCCTGACTGCAAACAAATCAGGTTTTCAAATCAAACAACAAGTGACTTTTATCAGATGATTCGATTTTTTGATCTGTGCTTGATTTAGGCTGTCTGAGCAAATCACATGGGCCTACTAAAATGCCTGGAACATCAGACAGGAGGAGAATAACCTCCAACCCTTCCCCCCACCTTTCTGGAACATTCTGAAACTTCAAAGTGCCTCACTGTAACCCAGAGACACCTTCAACCACAGGTGCTGGGAGAGCGATACAGGTCGCTGCTAATGTTCCGACGGCTTTGTTAGAATTCCCAGCAGTAAAACCAAGCTGTATTTTTCAAAAGGTGGTGTGAGATTTCTCACTGGTGTAATCGTTTCTGTTGTTCTGCTCTGCTTGCTCAGTTCAGCAAAATCATAAAATAGTGTGGTTTGTATAACTTTAAAAAAGATCTATGTGAGCAACATATCTGAATGTCTGACAAACATCCCCAGTTGTAAAAATGCAACAAAAACCGTAGCTCCAGGGAAAGAAAAATAATTTATGAACTCAGCAAAGTTAGTAAAAAGAGATGGCGGTAACCTTCAGAAGGGCTTAAATTCTCTCTCATCAAGCGCTCAGAGCCCCTGTTTAAATCCTCCACCCCTCTGGACGGTGGAGGGGAGCAAAGACTAAAGCTTAAATGCTTTGAATGATGGTGAGGAATGTTTAAAAGTGTCTGTTTGAGCAAAGGGGGGTGGGACTCCCGTGGGACAAACCCCGTCTCTCAGATCTGGTATGCGTGACTGAGCAAGGAGAAGAAGAAACCCTAAACCTGGCTTCTTAACTTGGGGAAACAATGGCAACTGTTGAGAACAGGATTTATAATATTTTGCTGGGTGAAATATATACACTATTATAGTTACTAAATTGATAATAGATGCTTTAACAGTATGTATATTATTGGATTGGATGACTTAAGTTGTAAAAAAGCAGCATTACAGTTTTAACACCCTAACTAGCACAATTAAAGGAAGCATCCATTTTGTTTCAGTTCATGAATAATGTAACAAACATGCATGCTCTTAGCACACAAATATAACTTCCACCATCCTTCAAAACGCTCATTTCTCAAATCCACTAGATTTAACAATCGACCAAATAAAGCCCTTACTCTATTATAGCAACATTATCTGTGATACTGCCTAAACATTATGACATTTAACATCAAAAGGGCACAAAACCAAACCGAATGCATGAATTATAGCAAAAATCACAACCAGCAAAAACCTTTCCTCACAACGAAATTCAGAGTGGCTCTTTTATTTATATAAATATCAACTTTAATGTTTTTACTGTAAGAATATAAAACATTTTAATTTGGGATTTTTACAAATACATTTACAGTACATTAGAACACAGAAGCGTATCAGCAGGACTCGATACATGTTGCAGGTCGATACATCATGGTACATATATAGGCCTGACATGCATTTTGCGTGTTACCCTCGTTTCTTTTATAGGTAAAGTTGAATATTATTGTATTTAAAACCGACAGATTGTTTTATAACACGATGTGCCCTGTTTCAGTCCTGTGAAGAGGCAAACAAGGTGTCAAGTGAATTGCTAACAGGGTTGTTTTTTGGGACAAAATTCACTTCAATTTGAAGTACAACACTCTGAATAACAGCCATTAATTAATATCTGCTTACATAAGCATAAATACATCATCAGAGGGAACCTCTTATTCAAAGCAGGAATTAAAGGCTTTCAGCTTTCAGGCCTGTAAAATTGAGCAAAATCTAAAAGAGATTGGAAATATAAAAGCTTAAGTGTACAAAGCCAGTATTTTTGCATAAGGGTAGTTGACATATAGCATGTCCATGAACTTTAGAAGATGTTAGTCTTGTCATTTATACAATAAATAAGGGAAAATGTTGTTTTTAAGTTCTCTGGTCACCTTTTTTTCATTTTTAATTACTACTTAATTTTAAATGGTCCTATGGTGTGATACATTAAAGCACAAATATTAATGTAGTCTCTTGATTAATTTAAGGTCACAAACAGCATTGTTTAATGATTACAGAAGATCTAAAACATTTTAGGGTGAACTGTCACATCACAGGAAGCTTGTGAAACTGCTTGAAATTTGATGTCAACTACCCATAGACTTGTTTTGAAACATCTTTTGTTGGCTATCTGAAGGAGGGGGAATAAAAAAGGTAGTCTGAATGATCCATCCTTTCTTTCAGTCTTTTTGCTTTCCTTAAGCCAAAGAGATCAAGGGGGAGGGGATTGTTTTTCTAGGCACAAATTCTCATTCTTCTTAAGAATAACAATATACATCTAACGAGGTAGCCAAAATATCGCGATACTCGGGGAGGAGGTGGTTTAATATTGCGATTTGTTAAGAAAAAACAAAACAACTTTTTTGTGTGTGTGTTAATATAGCAATAAGTGACACATGTATCACATTCAGCATTTGAAGCCTCTTTTTATGTACTTTGCTCTATTGAAATCCACCCATCCCCCTCCCGCCCTCCCTTCAAAAAAAACCCCAAGTTTCACCTCACTTTCTCACTTTCAGTCATCTGCCAAAGGCCCAGGTTCAAAACTTTAAGGCAGGGGAGCTGCGTGATCCTCTCCAGTCCCCTCTTAGTGATTTTCGTACATCCATACAGATCGATGCCGGTCAGTTGCGTCAAGTGGTCTGCGATCAGCTCCAGTCCTTTGTCTGTAATCCTCACGCACTGGCCGATGTTCAGCGTCCTCAACTCGTGCATTTGGCGCACCATCCTGTTGATGCCATCGTCACTGATGTGGCACGAGCACAGCGACAGCGACTTGAGCTGGTACAGGCCCTGCGCGATATAAGCCAGGCTCTGGTCGCCTATCTTGTCGCAAAACGACACATCGAGTCCAGAGAGTCTCAACGTGCCCATGGCGAGGTGCATGATGCCCGTGTCGCTGATGTTGTCGCACGAACGCAGATTAAGGCTCCACAGGCTCGTCATGTGAGAGAGGTGGATCATGCCAGCATCCGAGATGCCCCCGCAGAAACTCAGGTTGAGCACTTTGAGCTTGGTCAGGCCTTTCGAGATGTGCTTGAGGGACAAGTCCGTCAACTTCTGGCAATCCTGCAAGGTCAGGTATTCCAGACTGAGGCAGCCCTCCGCCGCGCTGCGGGTCATGCCAGCCAAGTGCCCTATGCCCACATCCGACACATGCCGGCAGCTCCTCAGATTAAGGCTTTTGAGTCTGTGCAAACCCCACGCAATGAGCAACAAGCCCGTGTTCGTGATGTTACTGCAGCCGCCCAGTTCCAGCACCTCCAAGTTTTTCAGATACTGCGCTATTCTGCCCAAACTGGAGTCCGTGATCTGCTTGCAAAGGCTCAGATTGAGCACCCTCAGGGAAGGGATCTCCTGCACGAACGCGTGCCCCAGGCCGTTATCCGTTAAGTTATAGCAGCCGCTCAGATTCAAGCTCTCGATGTTGGGCATCCCCTGGATCACGTAGCTGAGGCTGCGTCGCAGGCTGAGGATCTGAACGCGCCGGATGCCCCGCGCCTTGGAGGCTGGGGAACAGGGACGGATTCGCTCGCCTCAGATGCAGCTTGGCTTCCACCCTCCACACAGACTTGTGGTAGGATGCGTCCCTCCACGCCGTGCACACTTGGGCCACTCTGCCTTTGTCCCTCACGTCCAAGTAGCTGAAAATCATGGCTAAAATCTCTGGGAAGAGACACGAGATGTGCGTCTCCATCTTCCAAACGCACTCAAGAAAACAAACGGCGGTAAACCCCCACCAACGGTCACCGTCGCGGCTCGTAGTCCCCTCAGGAGAGAAAAAAGGCTTTTAGAGAGCTCCTCGAGCTTTTCCTTTTACATTTAACAGTGTAAATCGAAAACTCTCTGTCCCGAGTGATCCTTTAAGTCGTGTAGGAAGGATTCAAAAGCACAAAAAACGCCAGCAAAAGACGCTTGATCCGATTCAGACCGACAGCGATCGGCGGTCAGGCAGCGCTGCTGCCCGTTTGGCGCTTTGATAATAGTCTTCGCTCGACCCGGGGATCCAGACGGTCGTACATTTTCAAAAGATGTCTAAAACTGCCACAAACCTCGGGAGAAAATAAATTCAGTCCGCTATCAGATAAAAGAGTGAGGTTTCGTTTCGCGTTTGTGCTCCGCTCGCACTCATTGCCAAGCCGAGGGGCTTCCTGCTGCCTTTGTCTGATCTTTTCAAACTGACTTGGCAGGGCCGCCAGCACAGAGCGGCTGCGGGGGAGACGCGCATATTTAAACCCATCAAAACCACGCAAATTGTTTAAGGACAGACTTTAACTTATAAAACAGGACTACACATGTTTGTAGTTATTGTCCCAGTCCGAGTTCTGTTTTCCTCTAAACTGTAATGAAAGGAATTCGTGCTGTGGGTGTTTGTTGCCCCCCCTTTTGAAAGCAAAGTGGTTTAGCCCAACTCAGCTGGAACAGTAAGAATAGTTCCCCTGGAAACCAACTTCTTACAATTCAGTTCACTTTACCCTTAACCCTTCAGCTTCCGTGTCTGATGCTGGAATTTTTTGCAGTTGTTATCTCAGTTTTATTTATTATTAGAGTAAAGTTACTTCCTAAAGCGATGTAGTGTGTAAATAACAGATTGTATTGTGTATAAAACAAACAAACAATAAAAGGGCTCATTATAAAATGTTTAAGCATTTTAAATAGTTCACATTTAATATTTTGCTATATTATTATTACTTTAGTTTTAAATGTAAATAAAATGTATGCACTGATCTTGCCATTTATTTATTATTCCTGTCATGATTCTTTAACTATTATGATACAGTCATACCTTCATTCACTTCTTGTAAAATAAACATGTCTCATTATAACCGGAACAAAAAGACATGCAACGTTAGGCTCTGGCAGTAACAGTTAGCCTTTTTGCCCCGTCAGTCTTACGTAAGGTCATTTTTATTCCACCTTTTGCATATTTCCCCATCTGTGGGCCTCAGGCCCCCCTCTGTGGGCTCTTTGGCATTGTTAGCTGATATGACGGGAGCATTTGCAGAAGGTACTGGAGTGTAGCAGGAAGGAGGAAGAAAAGCAGCACACAAACGTTTGTGTTTACAAAAGAAAATGCAGCACAGCACAACTGACAGCACAAGTCCAACCCTCCCCGTTCCGGCTTTCTGTCTGTCTCGAACCTTCTCTCTACCTCACCACATGTCTGTCTCTCTCTCTCTCTCTCTCTCTCTCTCTCTCTCTCTCTCTCTCTCTCTCTCTTCAATAAATGTCACGTTTTTCCAATAAATGCCCCCCCCCCTTCCGCTCTCACTGGTTATCTGGTTATAATTGTGTAAAGCACAAAACTCTATCCAACATTACTCCAGAAGTAGCTCACGGTCCTGAAAGTAGAAATCAAAATGGATCCTATTTCATGTTCGTACTGTGTTAAATTTATAAATGCACTTTGTTGTTGGCGCCGAAAGCCTTGTGGGCAGCACGATGTGACATATAGTGCCTTTGCGCTACGGGCGTCCCGAGTTCGAATCCCAACTTGAGGACCTTTCCCAATCCTGCCCCCTATCTCTCTCTCACTTCGCTTCTTGTCAGTTCTGATTTATCCTATCATAAGAAAAGTGAAAATGCCAAAAATAAATAAAAATATCTATAAATGCTCTTTATTAATACAAAAAATTCTGCAAAACAGCTTTTCTTAGGTTTTTTCTTATCTATAAATTCTTAAATCAAGATGCATTTACTGGATAAGCAAAAAGGAGATATTTAGTCTTTGCTTTGCATTTTGCATAAAACAAGTAAAGTTATCTGCAAGTGGGGTAAGTAAAATACCCTTCAAACAAGATTAATTTTCTTACCCCGATGACAGATAATTGTACTTATTTTAAGCAAAATGCTCTTAATTTAGATTTTTTATATATATATTTAGTCTTTTTGCTTATTGACTAAATGCATCTTGATTTAAGCATTTTTTATATTTTGACTAGATACAAGACAAAAATACTAAGTAAGATAAGCCTTTGTTTTTGCAGTGAAGTTAATCAGTCCTCGCTCATTGATCCTTCTTATTTTTATTTTCCATTTAACCAGATCATCTCTTAAATATGTCCGATTACTGCAATAAAACGGTGCTGTGGACTCCCATCGCATGCTGACGTCGATCTGAATTCATGCGCTCTCTCTGACAGACAGGTCCTGGGCTTGTATGGTGCACAGATGAAGGGCTCTGAATGCGCGCTCAGCCCCGATGCCCAGCATGTAAGGGGGCAAGAGGTCTGTGACAGCGGCCCCTCTCCCTGGCTCCTCTAGCTGGTCTCACCGCCAGAGAGGAGGGCTGCTCCAGAACTGCACTGCTGTGAGTCAGAGGCTCTCAAAGCAGGCCTGCAGAGCCAAAAGCAGGACTCAAGCTGCTCCTGGAAATAAGCAGAGTGAGAGAGAGAGAGGGAGGAGGGGACGAGCAAGAAAGGAAAGGGAGGGGTTTGATTTTAGAAAGCCTAGGCGAAAGCTAACAATTAAAAAAGATGCAGAGCGACGGCACTGTTAATTTAACAGTTTATGATCATTCTGGCTTAATTGTACCAAGTGGAAGCAAAATAGACAGCGACACGGAAAACATTTAAGGATATTCTGATCTAAAGTGCAAGAGAAACAAAAGATTGCTGCGAAGGAAAGTGAAAATGAAGCTGGGCGGCAGTGAGAACTGGAAGGACAAGTTCTACATGCAAATGCGAAGGTGTTGTAGGGCCTTGCAAAAAAAAGGTCTGTCATGTGATTTGATGTGCTGATTCAGGGGAGGGAGATAATTGGATAATTGCATGCCACAGAACTGCGCTGATAACTGCGCTTGGGGCAAGCGTTTCCTAGGAGACGCAGGCATGTGTCAACATGCTGTTGAAAGCTGACACCTCATGAATAGATTTTAGGCTACTTTGTAGTTTCTCTCTCTCTCTCGCTTGGCTCCTTCACGGAATCGTGTATGACTCCAATCTGCTTTTTTTTTTTGCAAGCGGTGGCAGTTTGAGGAGAGATTTTGGCGGATGTAACTCGCACAAACGCTCTCATACATCCAGCTAGCTGAATGGGCTTTTCATGAAATCAGACAACAGTTTCTTCCACGGCAGGGGAAGCTACGTTACTCTATTCAAATGAGGTCGAATCTCCCTAGGAGCTGCAAGCCTGTTGGGGTACTACAGGGGAAACACCAGGAAGCCGATGATCTCGGTGTCTGTGTACAGAACAGGCGATGATGTAATACTCTGCATATAATGCATTCTTATGGTAATACCGCTAGAGATACAAAATGAGCAAATCCTTTTATTTTCCCATAACGTTTCAATTCTTTGCTCTGTTTGTGTCACATTCGTGCACTTTTCTCTTATAGACAGCCTGACGGAGTGAGGTGTTTGCTTTCTGCTGCAAAGTTTGTCTTTCAGAGTGTAAATCTTTGATGCTGCTGCTACAGAAATACAGCACTATGTAGTGTGAAGAAGAAGCCAAGTGAAAGACGTTGTTTGCTTTTTCCATAGATATAAAACTGAATGGGATACAATGGCAAATCAAATAGTAAAGTTAATATTAATTTCAACCTAATAATAATCTAATCTAAATGTATAATCTCAAATAATATAAAATCTAAAAATTACACACAGACACACACAAAAAAATATATGATATATTATTATAAAATAAGACTGTATTGGTTTTATATACATGAGTCCAACCGTCTGCTTCTATGTTCTTGTATAATTTTATTTATAAATTATACCAATAGTCATGAAAAATGTAATTGTAAAATGAACATAGATTTCAGGGACTTAGAAATAGAGGAATATATTAATTAATTACTGTTTAATAATCATCTAGTAATTAATCTAAACAAACATCAAATCTAAAAAGAATATATGCTATATAATGTAATAGATAAATACATGAAATATATGAACAATATATTATATTGTGACACTTTAATAATGATATATTCATATAATTTAATAATTAATATAGCATTTTATTATTTGACTTTTTTCTTATTTATATTATTTTTAATAATAATATAAATATATAATCTAAATGGCTGAAAATTCATAATAAAATATCTAAAATAAAAGAAGTTATTTTAAATAGTAATAATCTTTTACAATATAAAAGTTTTGCTGTATCTTTTATTAAATAAATGCAGCTTTGATGAGCAAAAACGACATACACAGATTTTTTTTAATTTTCTCAAAGTCTTGGCCCTAACTTTTTATTTTGTTTAGCTTTGCCCTCTTACCCCACCTCTCTTTTCTCATCTTCTGTTCTTTCATAAAAGAAAATGCAGCACAGCACAAGTCCAACCCTCCCCACTCCGGCTTTCTGTCTGTCTGTCTCTCTCTCTCTCTCTCTCTCTCTCTCTCTCTCTCTCTCTCTCTCTCTCTCTCTCTCTCTCTCTCTCTCTCTCTCTCTCTCTCTCTCTCTCTCTCTCTCTCTCTCTCTCTCTCTCTCTCTCTCTCTCTCTCTCTCTCTCTCTCTCTCTCTCTCTCTCTCTCTCTCTCTCTCTCTCTCTCCACAGCCAGGTGAGGCCCCTCCAGAGAGTAATTACAACCTGAAACCGAGATCGGAGCCCTGCGGCGCTCACCATCAAAGCAGTCGTAGGGAACAGCCCGGGCTAATGTGCTGAAGAGGAGAGACACTGACAGTGCAGAATAGCACTTCATCAAAACACACGCACACATACACAAAAACACCAAACTCAACCTCTCTCTCATAGTATGACCGACAATAACAGGCCATTTGGCTGCACAATGGTCACATTGCCCACCTGAGACCTTCAAGAGACAAAATAGAGAGCAAAACAGACAGAGATGACTGATTTAGTCTGTTGCATGTCTGGGCCTGGAGAGAGGGAGGAACCAGGAACGCATTGACAAGTGTTCTTCAAACAACTGTGTGACTCAAGGGCAGAATATACACACATCAGCCACCCAGATAGCAAAGCCCTCAGCATCAGGGGCCTTTGAGACCCAGTGCTAGATGTCATAGGTCCCGCACCCACAAGAGAGGTGACTGTTAATGCTGGTTTAGCAGCGAGGTCATGAGCTCTGAGTGTTTAGAGGCCTGTTTTATCAACAAAGACGGTTTCCAGCCTTTGGGAAGTTTGTGAAAATGTGCTTTGCGAAAGTGTTTACCGAACTGTCATAAGCCTGTTTATTTTCATTTTATGCTATTTATTTTACTTTAAATTGAATACAATATGTTTGGGTAACACTTGCTTGAAGCCTTTATATAGAATGCATTATATAAATATGTTTTATATTTTTATAATGCATTAAGGCATTTGTATGCACAATTTGATAATTGTAAACAATATTATAATACATGATAAGATTTATCTATTCATATTTACACCTTTATGTAAATTCATTAGTAAATTGCATTACAACACATGATAAAGAACTAATTTCAGATAAATCTACAAGTATTATAGTGCAGCAGTCATATCATCCTGTAGCCCGGTTGCCCACTGAAGCTAAGCAGGGTTGAGCCTGGTCAGTACCTGGATGGGAGATCTCCTGAAAAACTAGGTTGCTGCTGGAAGAGGTGTTAGTGAGGCCAGCAGGGGGTGCTCACCCTGTGGTCTGTGTGGGTCCTAACACCCCAGTAGAGTGACGGGGATACTATACTGTAACAAGCACCATCTTTCAGATGAGACGTTAGACCAGAGGTTCTCAATTCCAGTCCTCGTGCCCCCCCCGCTCTGCATATTTTGCATGTCTCTCTTTGTTAACACATCTGATTCAGATAATCAGCTTGTTAGAAGTGCGCTCCATGCATGAACTATGTTCCGATTGACATGCTCCCTACACAGGGTCCATTGCTCCCTGAGGTCCTCTGAGGGTTGTCAAATCCGCTGAAGTTTACTTTATTTCAGGCTGAACATTCCTATTACCACATGGATTAATCGCTGATTGCTTCATCACGCCTCTCCACCAGTAAGCTGGTGTGGTGTGTGTGACATCATATACCTCTGTAAATATATACAATTTTAATTCACGCTTGCTTGCACTTCAATGCACTTTGAATAGAATATATTTTATTTATGTTTCCATTATTTATGAAAATATATAATGCAGTGCGGTGTACATTTATGAACACTTTTCATAAAGTGAATATTATGAATTCATAATATTTATCAAAATTATGAATATTATGAATTCATTATACATAAAGTCTTCAAGCAAGTACGGTGTTATCTTTTTCATTAAAAAAAATCATGGCAACACATTTTATCCCATCAAAATATTTTTAAAGTTAAACGAGATTCAACTCGATTTTTTTAAATTAGTTTAATATAATAATTAATATAATTAAGATTTAATTGTTTGTACAACCAATTTGATAATACTTAAGAGCAACTGAACTGAAGTTTTTAAATTAAAGTAGGTGGATTTTGCTTTTTTACTCTGTGAAATTATCACTGAATATTTTATTGTAGCATAGTTTTATTATAATACTGTGAACAAAACTACTAAATTAAATCTTAGCAAAAGTATTTGGTTCAGATACAGTTGAGAAACACTTCAGCAGTGTTGGGGAAAGTTACTTTTAAAAGTAATACATTACTTCTGTGTTACTTTCGCATTACTTTTTAAATATGAGCAGGGCTTGATTGTTTGTTTTTAATACAATAAGTTATATTTATAGCAAATGTAAAAGCCCTTTCACACCAAAAAGTGTAATGAATAAACCTCAGGCTGAAGGAAAAGTACATTCACGGCTGTACAGTAGAACACAGGAGATTCAACAATAAAAAAACAACAACGAAGCACAATTGTTAGTTTATCTAAAGTAATTTTTTCTTATTAATATGGCTGAACTGGATCATCAAAGGTCAGCAGTAAACACATTGGTTAATAAAATGAGATTAGATATATTTGTGTTGTTTAACATTTAATTATTGCAGGATTGCATCATATTCTGAGTTTGCATTTCACTGTTTTAATTGATTTTGATGAATACTGAATCTGTTTTTTGCGAGTGGTATGAATTAATACACATTCACATTTAGTCTAGAACTACAGTAAGATCATGTTCACACGGCGCACTCAGTCAATAAATGGACCAAAAAGTAACTCAGATATTTTCTAGTAAATCAAAATGCGTTACTAGTAATTACTTTACTAGTTACTTGAAAAAAAGTAATCTTATTACATAACTCGCGTTACTTGTAATGCGTTACCCCCGACACTACACTTCAGATGCACTTTAATGATTCAGGCTTTACCTTTGAATCATTAAAGTAATTCTCATCTTTTGATGATGAAACCCCACAGTTAAGGCATCATTATTCAGGTTGTGAACCTGCCATGAAAATCAATACATTTCCAAAGAAGTTAAAGTAAACCAAATGCATTTTAGAAAATGGCTACAAAGTAATACCGCAGCCCTAGTGGCCTGATGTTAGTTGAATTATCGAGAAGTAATAATTTCTCAAAATATCTGCACAAACAAGGAAATCTGAGTCATTTAAATGATTGCTCAAAAAGAACCATGTGAAAGCAAGTCTGGGGTTTTCCAAAAACATAATTGTGACCCAGTTGCGATGAGGGAAAAGTTTGTCTTGTTAGAGAAGGCCAAAATGAAACTTTTCAGCTAAAATCTGAACTAATATGTATAGTGCAAATCTAACACTGCCCACACAGCAAATCACATTTACTGTGAAGTATGCTGGTGATAGCATCACACTGTAAGGCTGTTTTTCATCAGCAGACACTGGGCATCTTGTTAAAAGAGAAGAATGGATAGAGGGGGAAGGAAAACAGGGAAATGTGGCAGAAGGGCCTGTTTCTAGCAGCAAGCCATATTAGTACTATAAAATCTCAAGAACAAAAATATACAGTCCAATCTGTTCTTAATGCAATTGAGAATCCCTGACATTATAATTTTTTTAAATTACAGTGCTCATGTTAATAACTAACCTGAATACACCTAAAGGAAATCTGCCTAGACAAATTACACCTCAACAGAGAGCGCAAAGCTAATAGACTTTTAAAGTAAGGACAATATTATATATATATACATATATACATATATACTGTGTGTGTCTGTGTCTGTGTGTGTATATATATATATGTGTGTGTGTGTGTGTGTGTGTGTGTGTGTGATATATATATATATATATATATGTGTATGTGTGTCTACAGTAATGGCCAAAAATATCGGCACCTTTGGTAAAAAATAATCAAAGAAGGCTGTGAAAATTAATCTGCATTGTTAATCCTTTTGATCTTTTATTTAAAAAAAATACAAAAATCTAACTTTCATTGGATAATAAGAATTTAAAATGGGGGGAAATGTCATTATTAATACATTTTTGCTAATACATATTGGCCACAATTAACGGCACCCTTTTATTTAATACTTTTTGAAACCTCCATTTGCCAGTTTAACAGCTCAAAATGTTCTCCTATAATATCTGATGAGGTTAGAGAACACCTGACAAGAGATCAGAGAGCATTCCTTCATCCAGAATCACTCCAGATCCTTTATATTCACAGCTCCATGACGGAGCTTCTCCTCTTCAGTTCACTTCACTCATGTTCTACAGTGTTCAGGTCAGAGGACTGGAAGCAGAAGCTTGGTTTTGTGCTCAGTGACCCATTTATGTGTTGTTTTTGAAGTTTGTGTTTGGATTATTGTCCGGTTGGAAGATCCAAACATGGCCCATTTAAGATTTCTAACAGAGTCGGTCACTTATTGATTTTTTATCTGTTGGTATTTGATAGAATCCATGATGTCATGTGTCTAAACAAGAAGTCCTTCAGCAGAAATACAGGCCCACAACATCAAAAACACAGCAGTATATTTCATTGTGCACATGGGGTACTTTTTAATCCCTGTGTTCACCAAACCCATCTTGAGTGTTTGCTGCTAAAAAAACATTTCTTAGTTTCATCTGACCATAGAAGCCAGTCCCATTTGAAGTTCCAGTCGTGTCTGACAACTGAATATGCTGAAGTTTGTTTTTGGATGAGCTAGGATCATTTTTCTTGAAACCATCCCAAACAACATGTGATGAAGGTGCTGTTTGACTATATATTTTAAGGTTTTCTGACCCTGAGACTCAACAATTTTCTGCAATTCTCCAGCTGTGATCCTTAAAGAGTCTTTATCTGCTCAAACGCTATCCTTCTCATGGTGCATTAGGACGATATAGACACGCGTCCTCTTCCAGGCAGTTTCGTAACATTTTCTGTTGATTGGAAATTCTTAATTATTGTCCTGATGGTGGAAATGGGAATTTTCACAGTTCTAGCTCTTTTCTTAAAGCCACTTCACTAATTTGTGAAGTTCAATTATCTTTTGCTGCACATCAGAAATATATTCTTTGGTTTTTCTCATTATGATTGACGATTAAGGGAATTTGGGCTTTTTTTCCCCTCCTATTTATATTTCTGTGAAACAGGAAGCCATGGCTGGATAATTTCATGTTCATAATCACCCTGGAGTACTAAAAATTGTGAATATGAATAGGAATATACTTCAGAGATATTTTACTCATAATAATTTCTAGGGGTGCCAATAATTACATCCAACATGCATTAGAGAAAAACATGTATTTCATAATGATATTTCCCCCCATTTTAAATTCTTATTATCCAATGAAAGGTTAGATTTTTGTGACATTTTTTAGATAAAAGATAAAAAGGATTAACAATGCAGATTAATTTTTATATCCGTTGATCATATTTACCAAGGGTGCCGATATTTTTGGCCGTGACTGTATAATCTAAATTATTTTATAAAAAGTATAATTATTTTATCAGAATTAATGTTTTTATTATTTATTTGGAGTCTTTTGTTTCAATCTTTAAAAATAAGAATTTCACACAAAAAAATGTAATTGTAATTTACTTTATTAATGAAGAGTCTGAATTTTTTTGTAAGACACTGAATATCTGTGTTCATGTAGTCTCGTTTATTTTTGGTTCATCTCGCCATAGCTGTCAGAGAGTATCTCTTTTAGAGAGTGTTGATTGTGGAGAAGAAAGCAGAGCTGTTTGTCTCAGTGCTGGGACTCAGAGACAGCCGTCTGCTGACAGCGCACTCATAATAACAATAATGAAAACCTAAATAATTGATACATTCTCACAGAAATGCATTGTTTGCATTTGAATTAAACATTACACAAAGGTGTATTGTGTTTGATAGAGGAAATAGAAGTTTTAAGCATAAAGGGCTGGAAACACAGAACTTGAAAGCAGGGATTAGTACGCCGTTGATGTGCTGACCTGCAAATCTGGTTTGTTCTCCTTCTCTTCCTGCACGGTCCCTTTTTGGCCATCTCCCGTTCTGTGTCTCTCCTTTCCACCTCTCTTGCCCCCTCCCAGCCCGTTGCTGTTCCTCTCATCCTCTTCAGGAAAGTGGGCTGCGCTTGCGTCCCGAGGGGTTGATCCGATACAGGTCAGGTTAATCAATCCAGGGGGAGTGAGAGGCAGTGCTGGGAGTTTTAATCAGGCCGAGACTGTGGAGACTCCAACCTCTCCACCCTCCAGCTGCCTGCTTCAAGCCAGCGTGTTTGTATGTGTGGTCACGTTTGAGGACTTGTCCTCTTTCCTCTCTCTCGGCATGTGTGCTCATGTATAAGCAGGGCTGCAGAGCATTTCTGTACCTCCATCTATCTAACCGCGTTTTGAGCGTGAGTTTGATTAAATACATTGACCATACTTCCTCCTTTTTTCCCCCTGGATGTCCTGGCCAGGATTTCTAAATTGGCTAAATGTTTACGTTTTGGCTGAAGGTAAAGACTTGACAATTGTTCAATCAATAGTGTGCTGGGATTGTACATAATCGACCAATCGTTGTGTGCCAGAAGGCATCTACAAAGAACAGCCAAAGCAATGCATGTATAAATACATATATTGGGACTGTCAAGAGCACATCAGCAGCAAAAGAATGCCAGAATACATGAGGACATTTTAGGCAATTTAGAAATCCCAGCCAGGGCATGTCTGGGAAAAGAGGACATCATCCTAGATTTACTATTTTTGTATTTTATTTAATTAATTACTTTATTTATTTATTTACGGAGTAAGAATATAAATAAATAAAACCATACAAGACAATTTTAGGTAACATTTTGCAACTAAAATCAGCTGAATAGCTAGTATAAGATCTTTTTCAACAACATAGATGTCTGAACAGCTTTCAATAGTACTTTAAATAAATTAAAGAATCTTAAAATTGAAATACAAAGTAGCCTATCATTTGCAAAAGCTGACATATTTTGATGGTCACACTTTATTTTAAGGTCCAATTCTCACTATTAAGAAACCATTGACTATGATTTTGCCTCAATTAACTCTTAGTTTGCTGCTCTTTAATAGTTAGTAAGGTAGTTCTTAAATGCAGGATTAGGGATGTAGAATATGGTCATGCAGAATATGTGCTTTATAAGTGCTAATAAACAGCCAAAATGCTAATAATAGGCACGCTAATAAGCAACGACTTAATAGTGAGAATTGGTCCCTATACTAAAGTGTTACCATTTTGATATGTTTATGATATTTCCCAAATATCGTTTTGTTCCCAAAAACAAAACCATTGTATCGGTTGAATAATCTTATAAAGGACATCAAAAATAATGAATAAATCGTGTATATCCACATTTGAAAATAGACAAAAAAAAACATAATAATAGTGATTAACCCTTTTCTTGAACTAATACAATCACTTCAGGTATAATGTTGATTGAGTAGTCTCTTTAGGGAATAACACATTTATCAATATCTTAGCACAATTTCGATAGTCATGTTCGCACTTCATAACACCATCAGGAAAACTACTTTTTCTTAGTTCTATAAATTAACCCCAGATTGTCTGCCATCTTTGATGTGCGATTAAACCTTTCCTTGTGGTGAGAGGCAGGAGGTAGGGAATGGAACGGGTTCTCCAGGGCAGCGCAGGAGGACTGATGGGCAGCCAGCGGCCTGTCAGCGTGCCAGGACTGAAGTGGGCACTGTGCCCAGGCTGGCGGCGGCCTTCGGGCTGCCTGGGGAGAGAATGAACCCCCCATACTCTACTCCGATAAGAGTAAGAGGTGTAAAGCGAAAGAAAGCAGATGAAGAAAGCAGCATTATATACAAAACTGACCTGTATACTCAGACTCTAGACAAATGCATCCAGGGTCAGATGAGCAAAGTGCATCCATTGACTTGTTTGTCCCCAAAAAACAAGATCAAGCCTTTCAGTTGGCGAGCTTTTTGCCGTTTAATCAATGCCTTTTCTCCCAATGCATCTGACAATGCTCTAATTGTGACTGTTGGATCCTGGGGTTAAGTGCATTGCTCAAAAGCACAGAAATGAGTGAGCAGGATTGTGGTTGCTGTCACTTGTAACCACATCCTGGGTCACATATCTCTCACAAACAATGATTAGATATGGGATGTAAAATGTTTTTAGTATTGCTTAATATTGTAAAACCTAGTGTAATCTTGCTGTTTTAATCAAAGACGGAACTAGATGCAGATCATTGAGTATGTTTGCATGCACAATTTTATTGACTGTGCTAGTAAAACACGGTAAGTCGTGGTAGTGAATTTATCAGGAACAGGTCATAAACGGTTTACGCCAAACCAAATTGGACTTTGCTCTGAATTCAAAGACTACATTTGGTCACTGTACATGCACTGTACTGACTGTGTAGCATTTTATATAATGGAAAGAAGAACCCAGTCATTTCCGAATGTATCTAATGTAATGTTTTATTACTTTGCATGTAAACCTGTAAAACATGGGTTTAATGAGCTGATTTTTGATAGGTATTGCACACAGTGCATGCACTGATATGCATGACGCTGCACTGATTATGCTTAATAAGCTGACAGCATATAAGGTCATGTACATGACTACAACTGTGTGCTTTCATGAGGGAAAGGTCATAAACGGGGTAAGAAGAACTGGATCGCAGTTAGATTTTTGGCAATTACATTTTTCATTTAAAGGGTTTCCGCCACAGAATAAAAAAAAAAAGGTAATAACTTTTCACAATTCTTCTTTGCAAGGAAAATAAATATAAACTCAGAATTGTGAGAAAAAAGTCAGAATTGTGAAATAATATATATCTATAATAACTTTGATGCAAAAACTGAGAAAAATCTTGCTGATTTTTGATAGCATTTTTGATCTTAAAAGACCATTTCAAAATATCATGTAAACAGGGTGTTTTCCCATTGGCAGGTTTTTTATAATGAGTTGTTCATGTAAATGCATTTGATGCTTATTTCTATTTACGTTTGCTGAAAGAACAAGAACATGACCCAAACTCCCCCAGTGCCATCACACCATCACCCCTCAAATCTATAACATGCGCTACCCTGGGGGGACTGACCCCAGACCCGTCCGTCCGGTGAGGAGCGGTTGTCAGAGCGCCCTCTCCCACCCCCACCATCACATCAGGAACCTGGCAGACAAATGGTCTCTCCAGCAGCTACAGGACCCTGACTGCTGCGGCCGTCTATTTATTAGGGAATAAAGTAGCTCTAACAGCCCCTGCGCTTTTATAGCAGGATCCCCGCTGGTTCTCCACACTACACCAAGTCCTATCAGACTTCTTACTGGGAACAAATTGACGGAGAGGAAGGAGGAAGGAGAGAGTGAGAAGGGCCGCGTGCGTCATAGAAGAGAGAGAGTGACTGATGTGTGGCCAGTTTGGCCTGTGTCTGGTTTCCTGAGCAGTCAGTGCAGAAAGCCATATGGGCTCAGAGGAGAGAGAGAGAGAGAGAGAGAGAGAGAGAGAGAGAGAGACACATGCGTTCACTTTCACAATGAGTCATCTTCTTCCAGCTTTAGAGAGGGAAATGAAATCGAGGGTTCAATCCCGGCTTTACCGGAAAAGGCGGCACAGAAGCCGTCTCTGAAGCAGCTTAATTGCCCCGAAAACATGCATTTACAGAGGCAGATTATATTTAGAAAAGATAATGTTATGAAGTTAGTGTTTTAAAATTATGACTATAGAAACATCTGACTAAACTAAACTATATTATGAATAAAAATTTAAATCAAATGAATAAAAATTCAAATGAAAAATGTGAATTAAAAATATAATTTATCTAAAAAATACTTTTTACATTTTCTAACTGTATAAAATCTAAAATATATAAAATAGACATAAAAAATATATGTTGTGATAAATTTCAATGGCTCATCGCCAAGTTGCTATAGTGGTCTATAGTGTAATAGAATCCTAAGCAGAGTTTCAGGAAGAGAAAGAAACAGAACAGTGAGAGGAAAGGCTGGAACAGAGTGAATGAATAACAGGAGGAGGAACAGGGGTATGAAACATCTGAGAAGCAGGTGTAGGATAAGGAAATAAATGCAAAATGGCAGAAGAGAAGCAAAACAAGCTGTGGGAGAGACTATACGCTGAGTAAAGGAAGTGGAAGGCGAGAGGTGAAGGGCAGAAAGGAGACAGAAAGAATGTGGAACGGACTAAAGGAGAAAGAAGAGGAAAAATGATGGAATTTCAAGAGCGCACAGTGGGAACGTCAGGAAAATGTCTCCGAGTGAAAGCAAGCAACATGGGGTGGGAGTGACGGAGTTGACAGTAAAAGAGAGCATGAGCGGTGAGAGGCATTGTGTGTGTGTGTGTGTGTGTGTGTGTGTGTGTGTGTGTGTGCAGCCCCGTGTGTTTGATTTGGGAGTCTGCCTGCTATCTGGGTTAGTCACAGACAGCGTTAGGGAGAGACGCTGCAGTTTTAATGATATACAGCAGGCTGCTCGCTCAGACACCTCAGCACACAGATCTGTCAGGCTTTCCTCACCATTGATGTCCCAGCGGCTGCCGCAAAGCACCCTGGGAAACACAGCTGGACCGGTTAACCCCACCCCAGCATGTGTAGAGCCCCCCCCCCCCACGTTATTTCCACCGTACCCTGAAACACATGGCGTTGTGTGTGAGGAAAGAGGGGGGCATTTACAGTACGTGTGACTCTACGGGGAAGCAGCGAGTTTTACAGACTTGTGAACACTTTGGTTATTATAAGTGCTGTGAATTCACAGCCAGAAAGCTGCTTCGCACATGACTGTTTGATGTCGTGTGATTAAGAGTTTTCGCTCTTTATTCCGTGCCTTCATTTTTCTCTGCGTGCACAGAGACCGAGGCATTGGGCAGATTGTTTTGATTAGTGGCTGGTCGGGATCTTTGGTATGGGTGGCATCTTTTCTCTCTCTGTCTCTTTCTCGCTGGCGCCGGAGCTCTTTGTGCACTGTTGTGTAACTGGAGGATCATCACAGAGTTCAAGAGCCCTCCTGAGCTTTAGCCAGGTTGTCTTCATCTTCGCTCGCTCACACATTTACACACACACACACACACACACACACACACACACACACACACACTCGGCTCCAGTGTTTTTCTGGTCTTCTCTCACCTCTGTTTCTTTCCTGTTCTGTGTCAGACACTGAGCTGTTTATATAATTGCTCAAAATCAGATCCAAACCTTAAAGGGATCAATCACCCAATAATGAAAATTCTGTCAGCAGTTACTCACGCTTGTGTCATTCTTTCTTCTGTAATTGTGACTAGGCTCTTTAACAATAGCAGACAGAATCATACGATAGATGTGTGTGCGGAAAACAAAACAAAATGAGTTCTCAAAACATATTTGTCTAGTTTGAATATCATATTTGGTCAAAAATTTTATCTTCTCGTACAGTCTTAACAATAAAGGTTCTTTATTGGCATTCGTTGGCAACAAAATGACTCTCAAAGCTTATTTGTGCAGTTTGAATATATACAATAATGTGTTCATATTTGGTCAAAAATGTCATCCTCTCATACATTCTTAAAAACAAATATACTTTATTGGGCATCTGTGAGGAACAAAAAAGGTTCTTTACAATACAGACAATAGCAGTCAAAGTCATACGATAGCTTTGTGGGAAGAACAAAACCAAAATGAGCTCTCAAAGCTTATTTGTGCTTATTTGGTCAATAATGTGGTCTTTTCCTAATTCACCCCATAAACGTTTCTTTATTGGCATCTATGGTTCAATGAAGAACTTTTAACATCCATGGAACTATTGCATTCTGCAAAACATCCTTTATAGTGGAAAATTGTCTTTAGATTACTAAAATGTACTTCACATTAAAAGAAAATATTTTAAGAGCTGGAAGGTTCTTTAGGGATCAAGAGTGGTTCTTTTGTGGCACTACTGCAAAAAAAAAGATTTTGAAACCTTTATTTTTAAGAGCGCATAACATGATTTTTAAAACCTCGGAAAATAGCACGCAAATTATGTTATATAATAATTTTGTCATCATTGGAGCTTTCATTTTGTTGAAAAGAGCAGCGCTAACATTCTGTTAAACATCTTGTTTTGTGTTCCATGCGAGCAAGAAAATAATACAGCTTTGGATGACATGAGTGTGAGTAAATAATGACAGAATTTTCATTCTCTAACCGATCTGCCAGCACTGGCAGCCGCTCTGCTAATGTAAGTCAGTACAAATCTGCAAAGCCTGTATGAAGACAGCATCCAGCTTCTGAAACCCACTGGATGCTCGGATTCTATTCATGCGTGCCAGTGATGTCATCATTTACCAACCATAGCTGGCAGCGGCACAGATGGCATAGAATAGACCAACAGAGAGAGAACGTGTCCATTTAAGGTCTCATTGAAATGTGTATTATTAGCACCAATCTCAGGCAGATTGAGTAATGCATAAGCAATGCATATGTGATATATGTAAGCACACTTATGTATAAGACTCAGCTGCTTTTACAGTTTTATTGCTCACGGTTAGAGGTGACCTGCTAGAGAGGATTGAAGTGGCTCTTAATTCAAAAGAAAAGAAAATCACAGGCAGTGGTGTTTATACACGAGCTCTGGCAACGAAGAAAAACGATCTTTTTCTAGTATGCATATTTTTCTTAGCTCCTACAAAGAGCTTAATGCACGATAAGCACGAGGCATCCGTCGTGTGTTACACTACATTGCGCTGGGTTGCGCTGCGATTGCATAGACCTCGTGAGAAAATGGAATTGCTTGTTTTGCTGTCTGTTCATTTCTTGCTAAAGTGCGCCCCCATGTGATAAGATGCTATAATAGAATCAGGACTTTCAATTGTGAATGAAAAGTGTGCTAAAGATGTGGACATTTAAAGAAACTCGATGTATTTAATAATAGACTAGAGAATTTAGAAAATTATTATTAATCAATTAATTTTTATAATAATAATAATTGTTGTTTTTGTTTTGTTATTAAAGCTACATTTATACATTAAGTAAATTATTTTATTCAAAATTACTTCAGTTAATTTATTTTTTCAAATTTCAATTTCATTTTATTTAGTGTTTTCTGATTAACAATTAACATGATAGCTTACAGAATGCAAACATTCACCACAGTTTTCACTAGTTAAATGTATTATATTTGGCCTTTGGTTTCATAGACTGTTCAAATTAAAGGTTTTTATTGGCATCTATGGTTCCATGAAGAACGTTTAGCATCAATGGAATCTTTTCTTTCCACAAAAGGTTCTTCAAGAATAAAAAGTTTTCGTTTAATAACTATTCCCAAAAAAAGGTTAGTTGGGGAGCCAAAAAATTGTTATTCAATGGCATTGCTGTAAAAAAAACATTTGGGAGCCATATTTTTTTTTTTAAAGGGTATTAACTTATTTGTAAACAGTACAATTATACATTTTGGTCAATCTTATAACGATAGTGTATTTTATTTTACATTCTAAGTGTGTTGTAATTTCTTTATCAGTGCAGCAGGGGGCGCAAACACCTTTTACTCCTAATAAATGTGAACTCACATGAACCACAAAACACGTGCTTAAAATAAGAAATTCCTGCATTTATGTGCATTATCAGATTACCCTGAAGCCAATCTGTTAGACATTCTTTGATTTTTTAAATACTAATTTCCTCTATTCGTCGCTCAATAAATCCTAGTGTTTTAAATTGTTATACACGTTGATTTTGACACTGTATTTACAAAAACGGAAGAAACCACATTAGGACAGTAACGATACAGTAATTATAAGCACCGCACAGAATTTATTGCTCACTGTGCGGCAGGGTCCCAGGGTGAGGGAGGGCCGCGGAGACGAGCCCAGGTCTGCGAGGGGAGGCGTAAAGGTGATGGCTGGGCGTGTGGATTAGAGGAGATGAAAGGGTCCGGAGAGGCGCTTTATCATGCACAGACTGCTCGGAAATAGAGTGGCGTCTCTCACACCAATTCTGACATGTCTGCACTCAAAAGAGAGGAGTGGGGGTGATGCTGGAATGGCACATGGCTCTCTACAATTCCCAAACCTCTCCAAGAGTCTGGAGCTGTAAAACACTCATTGTATTTGCATTCCTTACACCGCACTTCTGAAGGATAGGGTGCAATGTGGCTGTTTATGTCTGCAATGTTGGTTATCAGCTGTAAATTCGTCTAAAACGGGTGTGCTGATAAAACTTTCCCCACTTTATATCCCGGTTTAGTCTTGGTTGCTGAAGTGTGAGTGGATATCTCATGCCCTAGTGCGTTTAATGCAACTGCGTCTTTTATGTGCAAAGTGATTTAGAGGGTAGCAGGAGTTGAACTGTCAAAGATCACATGCGTTGCTTTTATTCCTCATGTCAAACTGGGATTTTTTGTTTCCCCCTTGTTCGGATTTATTGCGGTAAACTATAGAGCTAAAAAGAATGGAGATTATACGCATGTGAATTTTGATGGAAGAATTATATTTTCCAAGCCGTTAACTCTTTTATTTCTTCTCCCTTTGTGAACTTTTGACTTTTTGATTTCCATAGAACTGCTTCGCGAGAATCTCAAGCTCCTCTTAATACATGCGCTGTGTTTTAATTTACCATAAACGCAAAACGCGCTCTTGCGCGCCGGAGATTCAAAGCTCTGCGGCGAATCGGATTCTCATCTACTGCCCTCTTGTGTTGTTTGGCCTCCCCAAATTCCTCACCAGTTCCTCGGCTCCACTCGCGCTCCTCCTCCTCTTCATTGTATCCAAGTCAAAACGAAGGGGGTGCGCTGAAGTGCGAGCAGAAGGAGGGAGGGTTAAGTTGTGCCATCCGAGCGCAGAGGTGTTAGTTCATGTCGAGAGAACCGGCAGAGACAGAGGGGGGAGAGAGTTTGGACTATCACAACATAGTTGCACTTATGTCTTTGCATCGTTCGTTTTAACTTCCATCCATTTGGCGCTTATGTCCATTACGCACCGACATCCACGTTCGTTGTTTGAAAAGAACATTCTCAACAGATGTCAGACTCCGTTAGTGCCTCAGGTTATCTAGGTGTTTTACGCACAGCTGGTGTTTAAAACTGAGCTGGAGCGAAATTGAGGGGATTTAGAGGCACTGGACTTTCTGTTTTAGTCAAGTTACTAAAGGAAGCAGCTCCTCCAAGTGGATTACTATCATTTCCTAAATGTTTCCCCAGAGGAGGCTCTTCGCGTTACCATTTCTTGGACGAGGAAGGATGGATGCGAGAATGAACCAAGGACACTTACTTTTGGCAGTGACTCTCATCATCTGCAACTCACATCTGCTGGTGGTCGCCAACTCATGGTGGTAAGATCAGATTGTATTTGCAAACTAGTTTAGGTTGCTCATATGTATTTCTAAAGAGTATCATATTGAGTTATGTGTCTTTGTGAAGGGATGAAACAATGCATAAGAAAACTGTTAGCTGAGAACAAATGTGAAGGCTTTGTCACAATATTTACCTTGGGCAACAAATGGTCAAACTGTTTGTAAATAAGGGCATTCAAGGCAACATGTCCTGAGGACAACAGTTTTCAATTTGATAAGTTACAGACACCATGAAAGCTGTCCAATCCATAACTTAATATAACAAAAAAAATATAAAAATGAGTATAGCCTAATTAAGTTTTACACTATAAATAATGATTTTGTGTCATGCATGCTGCAGGTTAGTTGTTCACGCTGTATTTGGCTGATGGTCTGTGCTTGGTCTTACTTTCTCAGGTCTTTAGCCATGAACCCCATCCAAAGACCGGAGATGTACATCATTGGAGCACAGCCTCTCTGCAGCCAGCTGATGGGCCTGTCTCCGGGTCAGAAGAAGCTCTGCCAGCTCTATCAGGACCATATGGTTTATATAGGAGAGGGGGCAAAGACAGGCATCAAGGAGTGTCAGTATCAGTTCAGGCAAAGGCGGTGGAACTGTAGCACGGTGGACAACACATCTGTGTTCGGCCACGTCATACAGATAGGTGAGTCAATGTGATGATGCTTACAGTGCACTCAAAACAAGTATCTATATTGATTAATTGCACAAAAATATAGCATGCAGCTTTTGAATGCATGCCTGCTTTGACATCTCAGACCACAGTGTACTTTTGAATTAGAAAGGTATACATAGTTAATGTATTTTGTTCAGAACTGTCAACCATTAATTAAAGTTCCCGATTTCATGTGGCTGGTGTAAATATTCACCAGCTGTTTAATTCTAGTTTGCCTTTCTGAAAGATTATATCTGTGTTAAAGCTTCATAAAAACAATACATAAAAATGTATGTAAATGGTAGATAGATTATTTAAGGGTATATTATTTAATTTTTTTCTGTGTGTTATATTCTATTTTAGTGTCTGTCATATGAATGAATCATGATCACAATGCATGTAAACATAAAAGTGATCATGTTTTATAGAGACTAATTGAGAGACTATTTTAAATGAGACAGGGAATATAAATATCCATTTGTTCTTGTAATATCTTCAAAAAATATATGACGTTACCTACTTTGTTTGCCATCTTTTTTATTGAGCAACTGGGCAATTTTAAAACGCATTAAAAATAAATAACGCATAAAGGGCATGCTGTAATAAACGTTTTTGGTAAAGATATAGTTTTGTTTAGCCTACATCTAAAGGGTAAATGGTGCGCGCTCAGCATGCATTGAACTGCTACGCGCTGCGCTCTTGACATCAGTTTGGTGATTTTCATATAACACTGTTTGTTATTTTAAAAATAATGGGTGCTCTATATTAGTTTGTGCATGCATATTTGCATTCGTGTAGATCTTTTATATAGCGTATTTAAATGAAGAAAGTTTCTCCAGATAGTGTCAATCATTCATGTAGCCTGTAAGCAGCGTGAAGGCTACTTGAATCGAATGCATGCTCGTTTGCGTGTCGATCTCTCACAGAAGACAGCGCTCGTAGCCTCAATTGAGTGTTAGTTCCGCTCATCAGTGAAACAAGGTGTAAGACGCGACGTGCCCCACAAACAGCACGGGACTTATTTGCAGTCAATCGCGAGGTTTATATTGAGGTGTTAGTCGGGCCATTGTCCAGCGTCGCTTTTGAAATGCAATGACACGATTACACAGAGTCGGGATATCCGGGACTCTATTTGAAGTCTGGGCACCAAAGGCCAATAAAAGTGGCCTCCGAATTCAATAGGCGCATCTCTGGAATGCAGGTACACACCCGTTTACACGCGCTGCTTTGTGTGTTTGAGACTGTGAAACCGTATCTATCTATCTATCTATCTATCTATCTATCTATCTATCTATCTATCTATCTATCTATCTATCTATCTATCTATCTATCTATCTATCTATCTATCTATCTATCTATCTATCTAAAATGTGCTTTACAGTAGGCTAAGTAGTTTGATCTAGATTTATTCTTTACATACTGAAAGTAGAGCTGAAAAACGATAAAATCAAGTAAATTAATGTAAAATTTACCAACTTTGGGTGAAACATTAACTTTATAAGCCTTCTCCCCCTGTCCTACATGTTTGTGCTTTTTTAAAACACAGAACAGTTACTTGTGGTCCGTCTAGTCAGGGGCAAGTTCACTTTCATTAAGGCATTGAGGAAGGCCGGATCATTAAAAAGGAATTCTCAAGGCCTGGAGTTTAAAAACCGTTTTGTTTGACAAATTTCCTCTCATAATTACCGTGTCGCTGAGCATTGATACAAAGTGCTTATCTCTAAATATGGTTGTACCAGCACTTTTTAACATGTTTAAACAGCTTTTAAACGTTAAATGCTATTAACTGTATTGCCTGTGCTGTTGAGGTATGTGAAATCTGCATTCCAGATGCCTTATTAGATGGGGGGGTAAATCAGGTAACACATGCACAACAGATGCGAAAAAGAGCACACATTTTAAAACCTAGCACCTCTTTGGCAGGAAAGCTTTGCGGGTTATCATATGTCTCATATCACGTGTACCAACACTAAAAAACCTGTCTCTTTTCGCTTGCGTTTCAATATATATCCATTGAGAGAGATATATAACAATGGAACAATGAATCAGTGCTGTCCATGTACATGCACACGTTTCTGATAATCTTATCTCTCACTGCAGGGCTTACCAGAAAGATTGTTACCAGCTGTGGGGCTCTGGAAATGAGTTGTTGTACTCTTTGCCTTACTTCCTAAGTGAATAATCAAGAAAAGCAGTGTACTGAAGAGATGTGGATTATTTAACAAAGTGATTTGCAGCCAGTGGAATGTCGTCTGTGTCCTAATTATATGTGTGTGTGTGTGTGTGTCTTCTGCAGGCAGCAGAGAAACAGCTTTTACTTACGCCATCAGCGCAGCGGGTGTTGTGAATGCAGTGAGTCGGGCGTGCCGTGAGGGTGAGCTTTCCACCTGCGGCTGCAGCCGAGCGGCTCGTCCCAAAGACCTCCCAAGAGACTGGCTATGGGGCGGCTGCGGGGACAACGTCAACTACGGCTACCGCCGCCCGGGAGTTTGTGGACGCCCGTGAACGCGAGAAAAACTACCCACGTGGATCTGTCGAACATGCACACACGCTTATGAACCTACAGAACAATGAAGCCGGGAGAATGGTGAGGAACTGAACACACCTATCAGTTAATGATCTGATGATAGATAGAAAATAGTGAATAGTAACAAGCGGCTCCACAGTATCTTGACCCATTCTGTGGGTGTTAAATCCACCATGATCCACCTAATTTCATTTTGCGCAAGAGTCTGGAGTGCACTGGTTTGGTTAAGGTGTGTTTCTTCATGATTCACAACTGTTGCAACCTCTATTGTGATACGAGGAATAAGAGCCCAGGTGTACTCTTGAACGGATAAACACAGCTTTAGATATGTTTGTGTGAATAAACCAAAGGCAGCCCTAATGTCTCCTGCAGATCACCACAAACACAATAACAAACACGGTTACTTCATTCTCCCTCTGTTGTTGAGTGAATGTGTTTACTTCGCTATACTCTGGGACCACAGTTGTCTTTAGAAGTTAGTTATGTCTGACAAAATCAGATTTTCTCAAAGGTAAAATGATTCACGATTTTTTAAGTGGTGGGGTCAGTGTGTGGTCTTATATTTAACTTTTAGGGATGTGCAATAACATCTATTTTTTTAAATTGACTAGTCAGTTCATGTGTCTTAAGGAAGTCATTTGAGTTAAGATGCGGTCACATTTGCCATTGTTTGGTGAGCTTTTGCAGACAAAAACAAGTTGGTTTAATAGGCATCCACCGGATTGGGAGTTTTCCTCATGCAGATTTCTCAATGTTTTCAAGTTCTCTTAAATTTCGCAGGATGATTAACAGAAAGCTGCTTGGTTTAAAAGTGACTGAGCTGTGCTTCATACGACGCAACACTATTGAAAAGAAACAAGCCGTCTTTGACCTGCAAAGTTTTGCTAATGTGACCACACCTTTATCCTAGAGTGGATGTGTAGTCTTTATAACAAGAAAGAATGGAAGCAAATGGAGGAGCATATTTTATATAACTAAAACATAATCATTGTGAAAGGACACTTAAAACAGTGAGAGAAATGATGCAGTGGCCAAAGACGTGCCTTAGTGTGGATGAATGTCAAAACAGAATTCCTGTAGCTAGTACACGGCACTTGCAACATCAAGATCGTGGGTTTGGTTCTCAGGGAATGCATTAACTGATAAAAGTTGCTTTGGAAAAAAACATCTGTTTAAGGCATAGATGTCTAACAGCATGCACACATCTGGAAAAAAGCTTGTTTACCTGATTAGTCGTTTGTTTGATGATTAGTCAGTCATCAAGACTTTAACTTTGGGTTTATATAAAAATAACTGTAGTCTGTGGCATCTCTGCATTTAGATTACAGGCTAGTGAGAGAGCTAATGTAATGGAAATGGCGCCCATGTAAAGGCTAGCGCCCTTGGAGTCTGCTGGGGGTCAGGAAGTCAAAGCACCACCAGGGATGTAGCATCCCATGTTTCTCTCCGTCAGCATGTAGCTCAGATCTAATCTTCCTTAATTAATTTAATGGAGTAGTCGATGCCAGAACAAATAGTTTTTGTGTTTTTATAAGGTGATGTGTGGTAAATATGTTTAGTTAGGAACGCTCTGACACTGCACATTTTCTTGTTGAACGACTTCTCGCTGTTTTATAGAACAGCTATACGGTGGAGGGATTATTGGAGCGTTTCCAAGTATGTGAGTGTGTGTATCTGGCTCCAACAAACTGTGGCCCCCTGCCCCGTTCAGGTGGGCATAAAACCCTCTCAGAGAACGCACTGCAGAATGTCACCACATCCTGCCAAAACACGCCATCAAGCTGGAATGTGCTCCTCCGTCCCTTTGCGAGTCCCACGCTTTGTCATACCACACCCCGATCCCATCCTCTTTCCCCTCGGTTATTTGAGTGCTTTTAAAACGAAGCGGCCTCATAAAAAGTCCATTTGCCTGCCGATGTGGGTGCTTGCCGTGCGCAGAGCTGCGCCGCATATGTTTGTCTTAGAGAAGATGAGTGTATTTAAGGTGTTTACAGAAGAGAGGGCCTCTTTTCTGGAGTTATGGCACATCTGAGATCCCTGGCTCTTCTCCTGGAGGATCCTGGAGGTGAGGAGGTCAAGGTCTGGATGGGTCCTGTACGTGCACAAGGGCAAGATTATATCTCAATTGAATCCTATTTGTTCTTTTTTGAGTTATTGGCACCTGCTTTTTTAGTGGAGGTGGATTTGAAGGTGGGGTGTGACCCCCGAGACTCTGGCGTTCCCTTTCTGCAGGGCCTGTTTGCCGGAGATTTGTCTTGCTTGGAAAGGCTTAGTCTTGGTGGGCTTTTGTGAAGGTGACAGAAGCGTATCGGATGCCCCTCTGTGTGCAGTCGGGACGAGCGGGGGGGATGTAAGGGTGTAGAGAAAGATGGTGCGTGTGGTTCCGGCCCTGTGGGCCACAAAGGCTCGTGACCCAGACTGTACAGAGAGGAGGAGGCCTACACCCTTTTTAAAGATCACCTGCTTCTGTGTGTCTTTCATTCTAAATCAACTGCAGCGGAGACAAACACACACACACCTTAATCTAAAGCACTTTATTGCGCACGCACACACATGTAGTCATAACGCATTGTAATATACTGGTCTCACTCATTCAGTGAATTATTCTGCATTACTAATGTTTGAATGCTTTTGTATTCACAGACATGCATGTTTACTTAGCTATCTAAGTGAGGAGTAACCATATACTCCTCTTGTTTTTTATTTACGTAACTAGTCAAAAGTGACTGAATCATGCCCCTTATGATCTTATAAAACTTAAGATTTGAAGACATATTATCAAGTGCTTAAATCTGGTTGTGCTGACATATAGAATAGAAATTTCATTTATTTACAAAATGACATTGGATGAAATTAAAATGAGTTGGACTGGATACTGAAGGAGTACAGCATACATGGGAACTCCAAGACTGTATGGAAAGCTGAAATCTAGGCAAAAATAAATAAATTAAATTAAATCAAACACCAGCTTCATAGTATGAATAAAGTATAACAATTAGAGTGTTTTACAAGAAAATAATATAAATAACAGAAAATTGTATTTCAGTCTTTCTACTTAAAAAAAAAATATGTTGGAATCATTGTTACTTGCTGTTTCTTTGTAATTATTTGTGACATTTACTAGCAATTACTGATTGAAATTAGTTTCCTAGACTAAAATAAAATAAAATGTGTATATACTGTGTGTGTGAGTGTATATAAATACACACACACACACAAGTAACTGTAATTTAATTACACGTTTTGTTTCTTAGGAACTGTTACTGATTGCAATTACATTCTTAGTAATTAAATTTAGTTACATCTAACTAGTTACTCCCCAACACTATATATATATATATATTATAATTGTTTTCTTTTTTTCTGAAATGGAAAACAGAATACAAATAAAATAAAGTATAATATAAAAATTGAGAAAAAATAATTTTAATTTCGTAATGTTTTTTAACATTGTACCTAAAAAATTAAACAGATTTACTTGCAATTTTTGAATGTTTAAAAAAATATATATTTTCTTAAATAATGAATAATTTTTTACCTCTGATGGCGTCCTCACAGTATTATTTTGTCAGATTTAGTCCCCAAAACGTAGCTGAATAAACCTTACAACAAAAATCTTTTAAAATGCGTCTCATTATTACTGATACGTAGTTATGGCCTTGAAAACTGCTACATTTTCTTAGCATAGCTCAGCGAGACTTGTATTTGTTTACTTTAGATTCTCTTTCCTGTCCCGCGTCTCTTATCTCTGCACCTCCAGGGATGGTTGTTTGCCGTCTCCGCACTCCGCCCCGACCCCGCCCAGCAGCCAACACTGACCCCGTCTGAGCGTGCTCCATTGTGCAGCACCGCATGCGTGTCCCTTCCACGCACCGATGAGCCTGTCTATCCATCACACCTTGGTCACTTGGGTCAAAAAGAGAGAAAAGCAGGGGCAAGAAAAGGAGATAGATGAAAGTGAGGATGAATAGAAGAACGAAACGGTGGCCTTTATGTGAACACAGTTTCAGTTGGGCGCACATGTTGCATAGAAATGCTCAAAAACCCTTTTGTGTGAGATCGTTTGGATGAGGTAGCGGAACTGCTGCTTGACACGCAAGATTGTAAATAGCCCAGAATGGCTTGCGTGATGTGGGCCGCTGCTGTGTGGGAAAGTGTGTGTGTGTGTGTTGTTTCTGGATTGCAGACAGGTATGCAGGTAGGGCTGGTGATGACAGAGACTTGAAAGGTGTTGGAACTCCCCTTAATGTCTGTGTGCGAGCAGGTAAAATGGAGGGGGCTTAAACAGCTGCCTCCGGAGGGGGGTTGAAGATTCATGGCAGCACATCCTCAAAGACGACCGTTAAATGTTCTCACGTGAGGTGTTAAAGGGAGGAGCACTGCCTGCACTTAAATGACAGAGAAACAGAGAGAGAAATGCCTTTAATGTTCCCTCGTTCAGGACACTAAACAGACACAAAAGACACAGCAAACAAGACACGTCACAAACCAGGGCGGGACATACCCACACTGGCCACCCAACCTTGATTGAGCCCAGACGTTGTTCTCATAAGCTTGTTTTGTGTTTGTCGGTGAGACGCGACGCATTCAGTGCGGCCCGTTGTGGGCGGTTAATGAAAAGCAATAGTCTGTTAATGTTACATGTTAAATCATTAAAAAGGAAAGAGAAGAACGGCCGTTAGTTTAGTACCACAATATGTCGAGCGCTTCTTTATTGATTCAGCTGGGGTTTCATTGAATTTAATCAGCAGGAAGTCTGCGTTCAGTGGTCTCGGGACTCTCTGTGTGTTCTAGAACAGAATGACTATTCATCCCATTGTTCTCCAAACGCTCTCACTGCGGCTCTCTGTTTGTAAAGGGACCGTAAACTCAAAGGCCCCTGGAGGCCCCGCCGGGTTCAAACGGACTGGTGCACTGAACACGTTTAGCCTCTAGAGAGCGCCGTTGATCCATCAAAGATTATTTTGCAGCTGTTATACTACTGTTGTGTTCCCTAAAGAAAATGTATTAATTTAATAAAATAAATAAGTAAAGAATAATAGAATAGCAGTAAAGCTATATGGTTCCTAGGATATTCTGTATAGTTGCTTTGTATCATATGAAAAAGTAAAAGTAATAGTGCAACTCTATCATTCACGTTAGAAGCACTTGTCAGTTTCATTGTCCCCAACACAAACATATACATCATTTTTAGTTATTTTATATTTATATTACTATTATATTCATTATTGTATGTAGGCATAATTTTATTGATTTCATATTTATATTTGAAATAGTAATTTTACATTTATTGTTTATTTTATTAAAATAAATCAAAATAAAATATAAAAATTGATTTATTTATTTTTGACACATAAATATTAATTTGAATATATAATTGTAAATATATGTTTACATTTCAAAATGTTTACAAAAATATTATTTATTATTATCTTTAATATTTCACACATCTTCACCATATTACATGTTTTAAGTTTTCTTTGCAAAAAAAAGTGCACAATAATAGCTGGAAATTATAACTTTTTTATAATTATACAGGAAACTGCAATACAGGCATAAGTTCCTACACTTCAACAATTTTTGGTGAAAAACGATGACTAAGGACTTTCATAGTTGAATTTTCGAGTCTTGCCAATAGTCGACTGATAGTTGAATCATATGTTTGGGGGCAAGGCCAAAATACATTACCAAGAATCAAGTCAGACACAGTCATAATTACTGAGGTTAACACACAGGGAAAGTGTGTAACAGATGCCTCGTAGATACAAAAATTATGTTTTGATTAAAAGATAGTGCTCTCATTATTACATTATGTATATGACAATAGTTATTAATGTTCTGCATTTGAGCTGCACACGCTGAAGATGACCAGTAGAGTGAAGCATTTGATAGCAGGATCATTTATCTCATATAGAATATGGTTCATTATTTATACAACATAACGTCAATATTACGACTTAATGGCTATCTGCACAAAATGCATCTGCTCTGAATGAACAATGTGCAGAAACACGGCAACTAAGACGTTATTATAATAGTGTTCTCATTATAATGTTATGTATATGACAGTCCCAGTCATAGTTATTAATATTCGGTATTGTTGTTTGTCCTTGAAGAGATAATCACCGTTATTACAATGAAGTGCTTTACTGCAGTGCAACTCAAATGCATCTTATACGAGATAAATAATATATACACGATATATATATATAAACAGGCTGAAATATTTTGAAGTCACTTATACCCTACCTCAGGGTTTCCCAAAGTGGGGTTCGTGAACCCCTGGTGGTTCGTGGGGGAATTGCAGGGGGTCGTGAGTTGGTACGTTAACCTTTAACGAATTAATGCAAAAATATATGTAAATTAAATTAAAACGTTTTTTGCAAAGAAATGTTACAGATGTATACAAATTTGATGTAAATGTAAAATCTTAAATGTATAAAAAAATTTGTGGAAACCCTGTATTAAAAAACATTCAAACATTGAAAAAATTCAATAATTACATTGTAAATGACAGTAATATGAATTTGTATCATTTGTTGAGTGTAATAACAATAGCTATGTAAATACTAATGACACTTTAAAACGGATCAAATAAATGTTTTTAAAGTTAAATATGCAAATGTGCCATTAAATTATTGAAATATTTTCTTCAAATCTCAGGGGTACTTAGGGGGCTGATAAAGAAGTTTGAAAACCCCTGCCCTACCTGATCGAAAAAACACAGTCTTTCACTCTGTCTTGTTAAAGATTTAAATCATTGCCAAAATGTTGGATTAAGTGAAACTTAAATCTATAGGGGTGGTTGGATTTATTCATGCACGTTAAAAAATGTCTTATTTACAGCATTATCATCATAGGCTGTATATTAACTTATTTGGGAAAACCAGTAGTTCTGTGTGAAATCAGACATTGAGCACCCCTATATAGCCAAAATGGTATGGTCATAAAACCCTGCAAATATTTGAGATTGGGAGTCGAATCAGGCTCCTGCTATCGAAGCATCGAATCGTCGACTATTCCGGGTCACCCCTAAATTATGACATACGTGGCAAAATGTTATAGATTAGTTTATCATTTTCAGCCCTTTTCTGCTGAATCTTCCAAACTATCGTTCTTACAGTTTAGACAATATTAGCCAGCTGAATAATTTTACCTGATGACAAATTTTAAAAGTTGACATGATTCAGGCAATATTTATTTCTTTAGTGCTTATTTGTGAAAGTTTTGGTATTCAAGCTGGAAAAACTTGTTATTTATGCTTCCATAATTATAAGTCACATTGTCTTGAAATATTCTCTCAACACTTCTAATTCTTTCTCCTCTCACAGGCAGTGTACAATCTGGCTAACGTCGCATGCAAGTGTCACGGAGTCTCCGGTTCGTGCAGCCTGAAAACCTGTTGGCTCCAGCTGGCCGACTTCCGCAGTGTGGGAGAGTTCCTGAAAGAGAAGTACGACAGCGCCGCCGCCATGCGCATCAGCCGACGAGGCAAGCTGGAGCTTGTAAACAACCGCTTTAACCCCCCGACGAGCGAGGACCTGTCCTACATCGACCCCAGCCCGGACTACTGCCTGCGTAACGAGACCACCGGCTCTCTGGGCACCCAGGGCCGCCTGTGCAACAAGACCTCGGAGGGCATGGACGGCTGCGAGCTCATGTGCTGCGGTCGCGGTTACGACCAGTTCAAGACCTACAAACACGAGCGCTGCCACTGCAAGTTCCACTGGTGCTGCTACGTCAAGTGCAAGCGCTGCACGTCGCTCGTAGACCAGTTTGTGTGCAAGTAGCAGCCTAGGGACGGGACAGACGCCCTGGAGAGGCACTGAGCAATTAGTGGGAGAGGAACGGGACCCTTAACAGACCCAGAGGGGGAACTTAGAGATAATTAAATGTAAAATTATATATTAAATAGCAACAAATTAAAGTATATAAATAAGTGTACGTGTGCCGTTGATAGTAATTGAATGACTATAGAATCAAAAGTTGGACGTCATTGATGAAAAGGAGGCACCGGTGTGATGTTTTCTGGCTCAAGCTGTTGTTCTCTTGATGTTTGAATTCAGAGAGGCATAAACTGTTTGCTTGTTCTAAAAATAAGAGCCTAAACTCTTTAGAGACTCTAGAAACGGTAGAGATGCAGAAAGAGGACGGAGAACAACGGTTCGTCACCCATCGCCTTTTCCAGACCTTCGGTCCGCCACTGAGTCGCCTTCCACAAACACACAGATATCAGAGCTCTTAAGAACCTTGAGTCAGACGTTGTGTTCCATGATGCCATAAAGATCCTTGAGATATGATAAGAACGGAATGCTGCCTGTTACCCGTCACACAAGCATTTCTGCTAAGAAACCTGGAGAGACGTGTGAAAGATGAAACCAGGAACGTTTTTTACCTGAATTAGAGCATATGCCAAAATCCAAAATCATTCAATTTATATCCTTCATATAGGCTTTCAAAAGTCCGTTATGAACCTTTGATGCATTTCAGGGACTTCCATACATCATACATCTTGGAATTACATCTAATCTAGAGCAGAGAATATTGTGTTTGTTCTGTCACTGTCTTTGTCATTGTTGGTGGAAACGGTTCAAAGCCTCACGGTAATGAATGTGTGTCTGGTAAATGAAAATAGGAACAAAAAAATCAAGGCTACACGATAAGGACTGCAAAAACTATTATTGTAACCAAATACTAGTGGTTCAGATTATATTTTATTAATTGCTTCTCATTTTATACATCATATGTATTGTTCTGATTATTATTTTTTGATAAAGAAGCTCTGTACTGGGGATTTATATGCGAGCAGAGAAGATATTACTGGCCACTGGATGGATCGGGCGATCATAGACGAGCTCTCCCACTGTTAGGCCACAGAACAAGACAATAAGATCTTTTGTTCATTCATGAGCATTTTAGAGGGAAACTACACTTGTAAATAACAGTCAGTCAGTCATATATGCCATTAACACTTACAATCTCTTTGATATGTCACTCCACAGTTTGTTTTCTGCCCTGTGATCATATGCTTGTTGTGTGTATTCCCCCTCATTCAAACCAGTAATATTAAAAATATGAATGGAGATTATTATCACCTGCTCAGCTGCTTTACTTCTGTTTGTTCTGTGTGCTTTGTGGAATGACTTCATCACATTTATGACCAGGGTTCTAGATTACATAGAGTTATATGTGCTTAAGTCATAAAAATGCTGCTCATATTATCTATTCTACTGATATGGTCAAGCATTTTTGGTATCATACATTATCTATGTGTTGTAAACTAAATAATATAATGTAACCTTTACACTTGCACTCAATATTTTTCATACAGGCAGTGATCATGTGATTGGTTAGTTAGGGTAGTGCAATATTGCATTTTTGACAGGAATAAAAATGAGGCTGTGAAGGATAGTAGTGTATGTTTAATGGATTGTACTGCCTTAACAACATACTGATTATTTAGATGATGAAACATCAGTTTTAAAAGTTGTGAATATTGTGATCTAGGACGCTTATACAGTGTGTGCCTTTTGAAAGACTCCAAGTCTATCCATTACAGCCTTGTTTTCAATATGGCATCTAACCTGAAAGGTCTGTGTTGCTCAAGTCGTGATTTCTGGAGAAGTCGCAGGGTGGGGCGGCACTTGCTTTTCTTTAAACCTAACCAAACACCAACATCTTAATTCAAATTTAAGTTCCTTGGTTCACACCCTCTTTTTCACTGGTCCGGACTAGTTTCAATGCTGCCGTTTGTCTGCAGTTCCCACCGCATTATTAGTAGATCAGCTCACTGGTTTTGTTATGCAATTAGTAGACACTGGCACGAACTGCATGTACTGTGTGAACTGCACACAGTCTGGGAGAGTTTCCAGTGACTCTGGCTCAATACCAGGCACAGAAAGTATTGACAGGTGCAGATCTGTCTGCATGCCCTCCTCAAACATCTGTTTTGCAAATAGGTGAGTATTTTTAGTTTTTCATTTGGATGGTTATCAGCTTCATTTAATGTTGGGCCGGAACACAGAGGCTTATGTTCCACTTATTTAGTTTCTCTTTGGGTTTGTTTGATCAAATGATAAACCATGACCTGAGCTGGTTTAGACTGGAAGTCCTCCAGAAAGCTCATATAGGCCAAAACACCACAGGAAACATATAACCACAGACAGCCAGAGACCACTATTGAAACTAGCGCTTACATTTAGCATTTATTTATTTATTGCATTTTTGTATTGTTTGTTTTGCTTTAATATATATTTCATACTACAAATTATATTATCCTTTACAGTTCGAGTAAAAATTCGAACTGTTACTGAATAAATATACATGTTGGATTTCCTGAAAAGTGGGACCTAGAAATAATGCAAAACATTTCTTAAATTCTTACATATATTTCTGTGGCCATATTTAATATTTTTAATCCTAAAACTTTGTTTATTAGACATCATTAAATCACACTTTGATTGTTGGCATAAAATAGTATGTGGTGCACTGTAGAAACCTATGTACTCACCTACATACAGACTTAAGACTTCATTAGAGATAATGGTCAAAGCCTTGGTATAAATTATCAATAAAGATCATAGTACATGTTCTCTATAACCTTTGTCATCGATTACATCATTAGTAAATCAAGCAGGCTACTTTCCAACATTGCACAATTAAAGCTGTTAGCACTGATATCATATCTGAATAGTTGATAGGGAGGGATGTCACTGCCCCACTTTCTGTGATGCAAATATTTGAATCTGTGTAATTGATTGCACAAAATCATAGCCTTCAATTCATCACAGGCCCATGACATGAGGGTTGTTAACATTAAAGATATTGGGGATTCAGAGTCTTCCTCGGTATCACAATCGTAGTCGATAAACATGGGTTGTTTAAAGCTAGATTTGTAAACTTTTTACATATGTCTCTCTCTCAAACGTATCAATATTTTGATTACATCCTTATATCACAAACTCCCTATGGTTGTGAGTGATATTTTTCTAAATTAATAAGTGAAGTTATTATCAAAATAGGTCATATTTAAACATGAAATAACTTTATATAAAAATGTGACGGTGAACCAAAAAAACATGAAACCCACAAACAAACAAGTCATCCGCAGACTACAAATCCCGTCAAACCAGTAATTCTGTCACGTGACATCTCCGCGTATTCTGATTGGCCACTCTGCCCTCACGCGAGGGGCGTCACAATGAAACGCAACGATATCCACTATCCAGAAAATCCAGACAGGTCGAGAGTCAGTCCACTGGATCCGCAGCGCCGCTCCGACAAAAACACACGCTTGAAGGACAACCGCTCGCCGCTTACGCAGACAGGTGAGCAAAAACCCAACACCCCATGTAGTCATTGGAGTATATTTTAGGGTGTTTCTCACTGTATTTCGCCGCTATTGAAGTTGTTTGTGTCAGTATTGCTAGCTGATTGACGTTAACGTTAGCTCCCGTTGCTACGCTGTCTGGAACGGTCTGGTCTGTCTGTTGTTTTCCAGCTTTTTCTTATCGGGAATTTATTTTAAACGATTTAACAGATCGGTATATTATTATTATAGACATGTCTTAAAGCTTCTGAAGCACGTTATGAACCTGAAGAAAGAAAGGTACGTGGTCTAAACCCTGTGTATTAGTCACTTTCAGACTTGTTTGTATGTAAGTCTCTGAGAGGTGAGTGTGTCCACTCATGGGGATTTTGTTTGGAGTTTTCATGCTTGTCTTGTATTTGTCCAAGTTGTCATGCCCGTAAAGAGTTCTGTCCGAGTGTTTCGACAATAGAAGATGCTGTTTTTGTTTGGGTTGTAAACAAAGCGGCTTCGATTTAAAGTTACAATTCACCCAAATGAAACATTCTGTCATCCTCACCCACATGTTGTTGCAAACCCCTGAGTTTCTGTCTTCCTGAAAACACAAAAAGAGATGTTAGGCAGGATGATTAGTCACCAATCACTTAGAGTTCATGTTTTTCTCAACACAAAGAAAGTGAATGGTGACTGATGCTGTCATCCTCCCTAACATCCCCTTTTATGTTTTGAGTTAGACAAAGTCATACAAGTTTGGGACAACGCGAGGATGAGTAAATGATGATGGAGTTGTAATTTGTATGTGAGCAAACCTTTTAAATAATAGGATTGAGCTGGTCGAGGTCAGATGATGATTAGTAGAGGAGTTTTTTGTTATATAGTGGTAATGGAAAAAAATAATAAGCAGGGCTCTAGACTAACTTTTTGCACTGGGTGCACTGGTGCGCCTAACTTTTTTTCTTAGGTGCACTGGCACAAAAGTTAGGTGCACCCAAATTTTTATATAAGCAATATTGACTAGTAAACGACTAACTAACAATCTGGTCAACATAACGTTCTTTATTTGAAGCACAATTCTACAAGAAAGGTAACTTACTGAAAAAGTGTTGGTGCTTAAAGTGCTTCACTGAGCAGAGATTTAAACTTAAAACATCTCAAGATAAATAAAATCTAAATTAAGTGTTTTAAGGGCGTCAAACTGAACATCTCATGGCTCAATGTATTATGGACTATCCTCCATTGCAGTCACATGCCCCTCGAATGGCCAACTCCTGTAGTTTAGCTTTCTTGATCTTTGTCCTCGGCTAAACCAGCTGGCCACACTCTCTCTAGCATCAACATCTTCCAGACTTGACCCTTCTACACTGAGTCTTATCAGATCTTCCACTGTGTCTGAACAAAGGGATGCTCTAGTGCAGTGCTTCTCAAACCCCCTTAAACCCATAAAACAATCCTGCTTCATCCACCACAGACTACTAAATAATTGCACTAAACATAATGAAAAAAAGTATTTACAGTTTTATAACCAATTCTTACTATGCAAAAAAGAAGTATACTTAGGCCTTTAGTGTTATGCTAGAAGCATTTTTATACTCATACCTTTTCTTGATTTAATATTTAGATTTTTTTTTTAGCTTTATTTTCATTTAAATGTTTAGTTTTGAAATGTTGTATGCATTTGTCATGTTTATTTCATGTCTTTATCTTCTTAAATGTGTGTATATATTATGTATAGTTTTAACTTTTAATTTTAGTTACTTCTTATCTGTAAGCTGCTTTGGATAAAAGCGTCTGCTAAATGACAAAGTAAAGAAAAAAATAACTGTTCTGTTCTGTCTAATCGTCTCTCTGTACTCATACTGTATTTTAATGCAGCCAAATTCTCAATAAAACTGTTTTACTTTATATATTTGACTGTTTATGTTGTCAGTCAACAGGATAAATATGAAATAATGACTGAAACACGTCCCTTTAAGAATTCATAACCAGCTCTCCCTTCCAAGAAGCTAGTCTGCACAAAAATACTAATTTATAATTGTATTGAGCCGTTGTCTGATGAAATCAAATAATACACAATATAAGACAAGACAATTCCAGTGCTGTGATTTCTTCTATATTTGCATGTACATTTAGAGAAGCAATAATATCTGTTTTAACTGAACGGGCTCCTCTCAGGCGCACGCCGCTGAACAGAGCAGATGCAGAGAAAGCGGCTGATCTCGCGCCGTTCTTGGCGATCACAGAGACACTCTGAGAGACTCGATTTGTCACTAGTTGCTTTTGGAAAACAAAAAGTTGCTATGGGGTCTACAAAGGCGCTAAATGTCGCTAAGTTGGCAACACTGCACGCATTTCTACTACTCACCTCTTTCTCTCTGTCTGACTGCAGCATGGCACACGACGCATTTGTCAACGCGCACACACACATACAGGAATATCTGGACCACGGCCAATCAGAGGGGGGGTCCGCCCTTCACTATCTCTGATTGGTTTAGACCACGATATAAGCCTAACGGGGGTGTCTTTTGTTGAACCACAGAGTTTCTGAGTCGCGGATACTTTTTTTTTCTTTTCTCGAATGGCTGGACGCACCAGTGCGCCCTGGGATTTTTGTTAGTCGCACCCGAGAGAAATTAGGGTGCACGTGCGACCAAATTGGTCGCACTCTAGAGCCCTGATAAGCATTCCAGTCGACGTCTATGTTAAGCGGCAAAGAGTGAAAGTGTTTGACAGCTTGCTGTTGATCTTATCGACTTGTCATCACCGCAGGCATTTCTGATCTAGTTTCTTTTCCCTCTCATGAGTACACAAGGTTCTTCTCATTTTTGTCAGGATGAATTCCCTCAGTCCACTTCATTATTTCAGATCCACTTCAGTGTCATATTGCTGCCCAGTCATATGGTTGCTAGAGATAGACCTTAATATTTTATAAACTCAACCGATATTTCTTCTCTTTAGTGTAAATTGATTTATTGTTGTTAATTACATTTTGTATGTTTTTGTTTATTGATAAATGCCATAACATAACAATGTTATTCACAGGCGAAGTAACCTCTTTTGTTTGTATAATTAATCACTCAACTTTAACTTTTAAATAACAGCACAGTGTTTTTTTAAAGTGAAACTGCATTCTTAATTCATATGTTTTTATTGTTGCGATGTAATGATCACTTGATTATTAGTATTACTGTATCAAAAAGCAAAACAATATTTTTTTGCTTGGCCATTATGAAACATTTAAAAATAATCTATTGCATTGGTCATAAAAAAGCAATATCAGTCGATCACTTCTGTTACAACTAGCAGTTAGCATGTTATTTTTAATACCGTCTCCCTATCTCTTTGTGTTATTTGTAGCAAGGCGAAGCTCTGTGTGCTACTCTTTGAATATATGTTCCAGGACAGCTAGTCATCTAGAAATAAATTGGCTATCATGGGACAGAAGTCTTGCCCCAAGCCAGTTGTACATCCAAATAACTGGCAGCCCCTCTCATGCATGGGATGAATGCTAAATATAATAGTGTAGTTGATCTCTACTAATAAAAGTCCATTAGCTGTTTTTGGTTGTTGCGACGGGACCCTAAACAGTGTCTCTGGCTATAAGCCTGTGCTTGTCAAACTGCCTGCCATCAGATAAGTGTCTTAGACCAAATACTTGCCATTTCAAATGGACTTTGTCTGTCTATGCGTCAGGAAAGTGACGGGCACTCTTTACAGTCCTCTCATTCAATCGGTCCATATTGCATCCATGCACCTGACTTAGTATTAAACGTGGATCAGATATTAACAGACAAAAGTGGTAGTGTTTACTGGAGATCAGCATTTACATTTCAGCTGCTGATGTTTTGAAACCAGATGAATTTGCAGCCAACACTTTGCAAGTTTTTTAGTAAAAGTATGCATAACAATCCCAGACAGTGCTACAGTGTAGAGATTGATCTATTTGTTTTGGTTTTGCATTTAGTTTTTTAAATTTGTATTTACATGTTTTATATATTTTATTTTACTTTTTAATAACAAATACAAATGTGTCTAATAACTGACATTTAACAAAAATGATTGCTACTTCATCTCACTAATAACAAAGATAATCATTATAATGGCATTGTTATTATTGTATCGTTATTTTTGCTCATTCAGTTTTTCATTATTTGCACATTATTATTTTTATTATAATTTAAATGATTTTGTGGAGTTCTACAAATACATACATTAAGGTACTTTGCTTGTGAAAACTGTTGTTTAGTGGTGGTTTTTGGTGTGCAATTTATCGTTAGACCTGGAATTAAAGAACCAATAACCTATTAAGAGAACACTGTTAATGTCTGTCAAACCGATTATCGGTCCATCTCTATTATAGTGTCAGCAGTAGTTGTGGACCTCTGCAGTGGGGAAAGGCACCTTATCAGAGAGGCTGATTGAGTGCCATTGATCAACAAAGCAAACATCTTTTAAATGTCCAGGGAGCCGCTCAACTCCTGAAAATCTTAATTGATTTGGTTTGGCTTGTGCTAGGTATGAGGGCATAAACTGTGTTTAAAACCAAAGTACGATGCGCTGTGTGGCACATCAGCATGTCATTCCTCACTTCCCATAATCTGAACAAGGTGGGATGACGTTGCCAAGACGACCGTCTTCACTGTGGCTCATCCTGTTTGTGAAGATAATGTACTGGAAAGCTGCCCAGTAATCTATGACATTATGCCTTGGTCTATTAATTCTGACAACAGCAGTTTCGTTAGTTCACTATGGTGAATTGGAGGTTTAGCAAAGGGCTCCGTTTGACCTTGGTCACGCTGGTTTGCACATGAGTTGGGCCTCTGTCAAAGTAAATGAAGCATTTTACAATGTGGTATGTCCGTGGCACATGGTGAGGTGTGAACGACAGGTTAACCTATTTCTGCATCATGACTTGTAGTTATTATTATTCAGTTTCAAGTAGTGATGCACCAAACATTCTTGGCTAAAATCCAAAATATTTTGGTCTGATTTAGCATCGGACGGGCCGAGGTAGCAGTTCATTTATTTTTTAAAGGTCCTATATTGTCAAAAAGGAAATTTTCGGGCTTTTCTCATGATAACTGAGGTATAGGGGCTATGTAACTACCATATACGTTTAAAAACAGTCAATCCACAGTAATCCACCGCCTTCAGTCACCATCCCGAGCACCGCCCACCGTCTTTTTGGATTTTCTCACAATGGGCCTCTTCCTCTCTGACAGAAGTTCAGTGCCGCGCTGGTGATCAGCTCTGGTCTCATGACCGACAAACGGCACACAAAGGCACCTCTAACCCCTTTTCTCACTCTCTTACCCAGTCACATGACACGCACACACCCAATGACTGGCTCCAACAACTGCTTTTGTTTGGGTTTCTCCGTTCACTCACTTATTTTGTTTTAGACATTTTTCCTTCAGCCAGTAATCCTCAGGAAAATCAGATGTTGCAGCTGTGTATGTTTGTGTCTCGTAGGGACATGTTAGTTAGCACCAGTGAGGTCTCGTTGAAAATTGCTAGATGGGGAAGCTGAACAAAATAAAAGTAATATGCAGCAAAATCCCAAAGATTTGTTTTTGATCATCAGAAATCCCCAGCCCTGGATCTTTACCGAATCGTTTATCTTCTATAATGTATTAAGTAATATTTAATATAATTTATTTAAATGTTTAAATATTAACTGATATTCTGTATGTATTTAAATTTTAAATAATAATAATACATTATTGTTATTATAATTAATAAATATAAATATATATATTTAAATGTTAATGAGATATTTAAATAGCCTAATATTTCTGAAGGTCTTATAACTTATGTAATAAAATATATAAATAGCTCTTTTGTTTATTTGGACTGTTATGTTGAAATAAGATCTTGAGACTCAATAGATTTTGTTTTGAGTGTGTGTGTGTGTGTGATATTAACATAAATGGAATTCTCAAGCAGTTGCTACACACAATCTGAGTCACATGCATGTTATCATCATATACGTGATTCACTGACTTGGCAAAGCTCTGTGGCATTCCTGAGGTTCATCTGCTGCCAAAACATAAACGCTATGCTACATTTCCATGAATCACCACTTTTACTTTGAATTTGCATGTGCGACCTTCTGTAAACGGAGCGGTGGATCCTGTATAGCTTTTCACGTGTCTAGCATAATGCAAGCATTTCTCTGACCAATTTAGACATCAGACGTGATTGTAAGGAGAGTGATGTAGTTTTAAATCTGGTGTCATGGATCAGCGACACTCTCAGGTGTTCTTTGACAGTTCTTGCAGTGCCAGAGAACAGCGTCAAGACTGCCGTCCTTCGAGAATGAAACTTGTCTTTGCGGATATGGAATCGCTGACAAATTCCTGAGCTGTGACAATTTAGAGCTGAAAACACATAAAAGTCAGCAAGGCGGTTGGTCAGCTGTTTGAGTGGCAGAGGAAAATCTATTTCAAATGTCATTTCTTTCTTTTTTTTTTCCTGCACTTTTGCTAGCTGGTGTCTCAATTGATTTCTTTCTTTCTCAGTATCATTTCTGCAGAAAAAGTTCGAGCTACACAATGGAAATTGACTACCTGCTTCTTTGGAAGTGTATTTTGCTCATGAATAGATTGTCCCCGATATCTGTATAAGTGTGTTTAAGCTTTATTCCTATGAATACTGCTCGACACTTTTTGACTTTGTTCACACTGCACAAAAATCTATTCTGCTTCTTATGTTGGATCTTTCTGCAATATAATTTCTCAAGTGTTGAAATCAGATCTGTTGGTCCAGACTTTGTAATCAATAGCCAGTGTATTTGTCTATGTTGATCGATATAGTATAGATGCTCGTGTCCACATGATGCCATGAGACTCATACAAAACAACTGCCCACGTTTATCAAGAAAACTCGATGCCACGTTGAACAGAGTTGCTTTAAAGTGCATGAGAACATAAACTACTCCGATGACGATGACTCGTTCACTTATTCACTGCTATTTGAGCCTTTGAGGATTGAGTGAGTGAAGATGTATTTGGAATTAATGCTGTTTTTTTCTTACCAAAATAAAAGCTTAATGGTTGACCATTTAAAGAACAAAAATTATATGTAAAAAAAAAAATACCAATATTAGTACTGCAATTTTATCTGAGAAATTTGATTTTTTTTTTTTTTTTTTACCCAAATTGTATAGCCAATTACTTGCAATTTGTTCTGAATGTTCAAACCGATTTAATCTAATTTCATACAACTTGTATGCAGCTTTAAACATCAGATTGTTGCTTTTTGTGATCTTAACATCAGAAAAACAAGTTGTGTGGAAGGCAAGACTCAACAGCTGTAGGATTGTATAGGAATATGACACTCACATCATTATGAGTTAAACGATGCCAGAGTCTTTGAGCAGCCAGTTTTTAACTGAACATAATGAATGAGCTGATAATTAACTTATAATGACTTGTTGGCTCCTGCCCACCCTCTGGATGGATGGATGGATAGATGTATGGAGTCATTGAAACGGTTTGTATCAGATTTCTCCTCAGGCACTGCAGGCCAAGGAAGCAAAAGGGGTCAGTTTCAAACTCCAGTGTGTCACATGATACCAAAAACGTTTGTGACACCAGAGAATGCTGAACTTTAGAAGAAGAGGGCATTTTGTTTTTTGCCAAACTGGACACAGACCACCTTGCAATTAGAGTTTCTAACTGAATCTGATTTCCTGGCTTGTGAACACACAGCTGTTGCCACACTTTTAATTTCCAAAAGGAGTGAAACTCTAAGCAGACGGATGCTGTCAGTTTCACAGCTGTGGCTGTGAAGCCTTTCGCTTCTGTGAGCTTGGCAGACTGCTCAAGGCTTGCAGCTGATACCAACTCAAATGAAACGCACTTCAGGCTGGCAGAGAGCGTTTTGAAGGAGAGGGCTGATTTCAGTTATCGGTCAAATGCTGTAGATGTGGCACAATAAACAGGCTAATCTGTATTTGGTCAGAACGTGGATGCAGATTGCTAAAATATCCTGATTAGCCTTGTTACAACATTCTCTTTTTATAATTTAATGCAGAAGCTTTGGGCACCAGATTAGCTTTTTAGCATGACTTGAGATATTTCGTGACACTGGACCTCAGGTGACCAGTTTTAACTCCAGTGCCCTTGTGTGGTGCGAGTACCCTGGCAGGACTGCAGGGGTTGCAACATCTGATTGCTGCAGTCAGGATGAAAGCATTGTATTTTTAGCTTGGATTAAGGCTATGTCTGTTCTTGCACAGATGTTTTTGACCCACTACTAATAGGCAGCATCACTGATTTCAAAACTTCTCTGTAGTCTGTGCCGTTTGTCGGTCATGCGACCAGAGCTGATCACCAGCGCGGCACTGAACTTCTGTCAGAGAGGAAGATGCCCATTGTGAGAGTCAAAGAGGAAAACCAAAAAGATTGTGACATTCATCAGAGGTAAAGGTCCCATATTGTACACCTTTCTGGATTTATTAACTTCTTTGTAGTTTCATTGAGTTTTTCTTACTCTTTTCATAGAAAGCCCATTACTGTTACTCTCATGTAATTTAACCCCACAGCTGACCAGATGCATCATTTCTCAATCGTGGCAGCCACATATATTTTACTGCCATCTAACCCCATACTTTTAGCAATCAGAAGTAAATGGACATTGATTGTAGCCAGTTTATGTTTAGCTGCTGGTGTTTCAGAGTATATCATTTGGCAAATGTATGGTTGTTATTTCCAGCTATATAAAGTAACAACCCATTGTGCTAATTATGGAAACCTAATGAATGGTGGCTTATTTAGATTACCGTTCAAATGTTTGGGGTCAGTAAGATTATTATATATTTTACAGTCTTATATTTAATATTATTTCTTATGTTTTTACCAGGTCCATCAGTGAGTCACGTGTTCTGCTGTGAATCCACAGAGGAAAGTTTTGGAGTCGAGCACCCTCTCTGTCCAGTGTGATCCAGTGTCATTAAGAAAGAGCAGCAGCAACAGGAAGCAAGCTGGACGGGGGGGAGGTGAGGGAGGACGAGGGCGCCGCCTTTGTCCTGAGACACAGAGTCTGTACAAGCAGCGATACTACTGACCCCACCCACACATCCACCTCAGACGGCCAAGACACAATGAGTGCCAGAGCAGATCACAGATCGGACGGTCCCGCATATAACGGGGTGAGTGCAGAACCACAGAGGACATTACTATGTACTAATGAGAAACTGGTTAGTTTTGTCCGACTTAATCAACCATCCTGCTCCCCAGATATTGATATAAAAGACATACTGGTCAACCACCGCTCCTGTTTGTTATAGGATTGGGGTATAATAAAGCTAGAAGTAGTGCATTAAGCTCCCTTAACCTTGGCAAAACATGAACACACAGCTTTGAGTGCTTTCTAGCCGTTTAATCAAATACACCAATAAATTAGATATTAATATCATAGTCCTCTGACAAGTAATGCAGTTCATTAGCCCGACTAACCATTTTAATGGTTTGTAACAACTTAGCACATTAGAAATGTATTTGATGTGCCATCACAGGTGTTTGTGTGTAGGCCTTTTACAAAGCCTCATCTGATCAGATTTAATGTTTAGTAAGTTTATAAACCATAAAGCGCCCTTATCTATAGCAAAGGACACCGAAACCTGCATTTCAGACACATTGAAATGCATGTATATAGTATGATATGATCGCAAGTAGCTTATACTGGTTGCTTATAAATAATTCTTACTCAATAAGATAAGTGCACTCACTTGAGAACTCAATGGACTGTTTATAAAAGCTAATGAACTATTAATGGATGCTTTACAGTGACTGCACACACTAATTTGCATCTGTAGTCCATTATGGCCTGAGAGACCAGCAGATTCATCATTTGAGGTATAGCGTATATGAGAACTGCATAGGGATCATGTACCTGTGCGTTATTAGTTTTTGTGAGCTATAATTACTCATCACAGTACAATATAGAGCGAGAAAGTCTTTTAGTCTCAGAGGAGTCTGTATGGGCTCAAAAAGTCGTTAATGGATCTATGGAGCAATCCAGATTGGTTTAGATGAGGATCATAGGAATATTCTTAGGGAGAAAAGAGACTTACATTCATGTGGCTGAGTTGATATTTTTCTATTCATTTGGTTTGATATTGTTTTGTTTATATTAAATGCACGGTTTTGAATAATTCATATCCACGTCTCCACATCAGCTGCATGTTACACTGATATGCAGATTAGGGGTCGACCGATATGTGTTTTTCAGGGCCGATACCGATTATTACAGATCAAGTAGACCGATAACCGATATACGTGTCTGGTGTAAAAATGAAAATGAATGCCAAAATTAATAATAACAAGAGCTCTGACAAAAAACGTTCTTTAAATGCTTTTAAACATGTCTTTAATTCTGAAAACTGTTAATAACAACTACATTAAATAAACAGTAATATTAATAAAATTAATAATAACATAAGTACAGAGATCACCCAGAAGCATTCTGTAAACATTTTGTAAAACTTAAAGTAAACGTATTTAGCGTATTGTGTGATTATTCTCAACAAAAGTTGTAATAATTGTTGTAGTTGTATTACGTATACAGTAATATATTCGGCTAAACCGAACTTATATTTTGACAGGTTGCCATGAGGACCTTTTAAGTTTCTGTAGCCTATGTATATATGATATGACGATCGTTTTACTCAAATGAAACCGTCAAATGCTCATGAAGTGAATCTCCGAGCAGTTCTGGGGATGTTGTTCATTTATTTATGTCCTCATTTAGTGAGTCGGCAGACGCTGAAGTCACTGCGAGCATCACACGCTTCAGTATGTATGTGTGCAGTAAATGAAACCGCACGTCTGTGTCATTCATTAACAGAGATGCAGAACATGCAGGATTCATATTTAAAAAGTGTTTTTGCGGCTTAATATTTATATATACTAGTCCATAGCGCGAGTCGATTTAAGTGTACTGACCTACTTTTGATTAATTCATCCAAACTTCAACACATTCCGCGTTATACGGTAAATTCCATTATATGACTGCATTCCACGATTCCGCCCGCATTTTCCGCATCGCGACATCAAAGGTTATATTGAGGTGTTTTGCAACTTCAGCAACGTCTGTTGCTGCTTTACCTTTGAGAGACAACTGATGCGTGATCACTGAGGCAGCTCCAGTTAGCATGTGCTTTCGGTGTGAGACTGCCTTCAGTTTTCCGCGTTGATTGGTCGGTAGGGCTGGGCGATATGGCTGAAAACTGTATCACGATATCAGTGTTTCATATCGGTCGATATCGATAATTATTGATATTTTTTATGAACCATTTAAAATAAGGACCAGGAGAAAAATATATTACATTTAAACATTTTTATTTTAAACTTAACCTTCCTCTGATCATAATCCCCTCAGTTATTAAGACAGAAATGTCAACAACCACGGAAAACTCAAATAATTAAAATGTAAACATAAGCCTAAAGTAGAGGTCTGCTACCGACCCGAACCATGGTCCCGAAATACTGTCGGGTTTGGTCGGGTTTAGTTAATGTTTAATGGATAGCTCGGGCTCGGGTCGGGTTCGGGTTCGGGTTTGTAGCTAAATCAAAACTATATGCAGAGGCTTCGCTGCTTTCAAAGACGCACACACATATCAGAGATCGCGCACAAACAGCACGGAAACTTTTATTAGTAAAATAGCTTGACAGGCTACTGACTAAGTCACAACATTATATTTATCTGCAATGAGGCGGCAAAATCGCTGTTTTGAAGTAACTAAGCCTCATTGCTTGTAGAGAGACAGCAGAGTTCACATGCAAACTTTCCTCGGTCTCTCGCTCGGTCTCTCTCTCTCTTCGCCGGTCGGTCGGTCTCTCTCTCTTTCTCTCTCTCTCTCTCTCTCGTCTCTCTCTCTCTCTCAAATAAATTATTAATTCATTCAAATAAATACAATCTTATTTAAGATCTTATGTCTGATTTAAAGTAGACAGAATGCTAACGAGCCTCAACTGAAAATCAAAATTCATAAACTCGGCAGAATGTATGCGACCGCTGCCTGATGTTCACAAACTTTAATAACTGGTAAATGTTTGTGAAATGGCAGAGCCTTGATTAATCCGTTTCTTTTGCATGCAATCGTGAAATGCAACCTTTTTCCTTTTTTTTTTGTTATTGTAGGGGCGGGGGTGATTTCGGTCGGGTTCGGCTCTAAATTTAACTGTGCCGCTTGGTCGGGTCGGGTCAGACAATCTCGGTACGGGCCGGGTTCGGGCTTCAGTTTTAAGCCCGTGCAGACCTCTAGCCTAAAGTCACAATGAACATTTAACAATTATCTCTTAACATTTGTTGTTGGTTGAATACGGCTGTGCTCCAAAGGGTGAGCGCTAAGGTGGTACATCAAGTTCGTGGTATTTCCAGTCGTAAGGCGGGGACGACGGTCTTGCATAATTTGCAGATTTACACTGGTCTGACTACGGTCAGACTTATAATATCAAAAACTGCCATACTGGCGAGCTGACTTTTCCTCTTTTATTTACAATTTCCTCGTTAAGCTGCGGCACTCATTTTCTGCTTATAAAAGGAATCCAGCAGACCAGCACGAGACAACGATATGGCGCAACCAAACTGATACTGTTACATGATTGGCTGTTAGCGTGTCACTCCCTACGTTGCTAGGTTACCAGAGAGCGAGTGCCTTTGTTAATGCAACCAAACTTGCTTCAACCTCTGTTTTCTTCCGACGAAGAATACAAAATATCGAACGCTTTATCGAACACATTTTTTATTGATATCGATCACGTGTCTATCGCGATACATATCGTTATCGTTTTATCGCCCAGCCCTATTGGTCGGACTCGTGACTCCTCATATCAGATGAGCGGTGGAGATTGCTCTCAGAGATTGAGAGATCGCCTCACTCTCACAGAGTGTTGAGCTCAGACAGGCTGCATCGAGCCAAATAGTGCATTTAAACATTAAATAGTTTCACCTGTATTATTTATTCACCAATAAATAATGTCAGCTGTAAATAATGTTTGTTTGCATAAAAAAAAAAAAAAAAAAAAAAAAAATATCGATAATCGGTAAAATGCTTAATATCGGCGCCGATAATCGGATAGCTCTAACAGTGTTAGGAGGTTTAAAGAGGACTCTTTGTATTTGCATGAGCTGTCCGCATCTGTTATTTGCATGCCTCGACACAAATACACACAATGGTTGTGTATTGTGTAATCTGACTCTGGTAACATTTGTGTCAGGCATTGTGAGCCACGTGGCGGCTGGCTGCCGAGGCAGTGGTGGTGTGTGGTCAGATAGGGCAGGTGTAAAACTATCCTATCCCCAGAGCAGACGCCCCACTGGCTTTTCGGGTTAAGGTAGATCCATGACAACTAGGCCAGGCTGATGAAATTTTAAACAGTCCTCCTCCGGACACAGTAATAGACACTGTTCGGTGTTTATTTTGTATCATGTTTCTGGTGGACGTGGTTGAGTTTGTGTCAATTTAGTACTACCATTTTTGTACAACTGAGCGAAATCAGTTTTAAATTTAATGAGCGTTTATTGGATCATTTGTCCATCGATATACTGTGGCATGTGAGCATACCTGGAAAATGAGAATCAACTAGATTACCTCGAGTTAGGGCTGCACGATTGTGACAAATCATCATTGGACAGTACCATTGTGAACTGTAACAGCCTAATCTTTTATACATAACCAAAAGTACAGCACTTAATTACCATGGTAAAAAAGTAGCCTATATGGCTTCTATGGTGTTTGCATTGAAAAACAGTAGCCTAAAGACATTGTCAATTCAAAATTCTGATCAACTGATAATTAACAAAATAATGTAATTATATTCCATTACTCCTTTAACATATTTACCCCGTACCATTGTTAGTGTTACTACAGTAAATGTGGGTGATTTGTGGATTGAAACGTCTTCTAACTGGATCATTGTTGCGCTGTTTCTGCTGCTTTCTGCATCAGTGTTGATGAGAATAACCGCTCCGATTTAGTTTATATGAAAGAGACGTGATTTGTACTGGAGAGCTGTGTGCTGAACTCGAGTGCTTACTGGATTTCACAGCGTTGTTTAGTGCATGAACGCGACTGGTCACGTAATAAACGCATACGCTCTAAACTTGCGCTGCTGTTTTCTTTTGAGGCGAGCGGATAAAAGGTCAGTGTGGAGCACAGTTCAACCGAGTACCGCTATTTTGTTCCGCTTTTGACACGTTTGCCATTTAACATATCTATCATGCACAACAGAGTGACACAAACTCTCAGTTAGACAATGCATTTTATCCAGTGTGTTTGAGTTTGTTAAACTCTGCGCTGCAAACACCGCTTAAGCACAGAATAATGCAAGTGGGCATTTTTATTTGTTTATTTATTTTTGTAATTGCGGTTTTGAACGACTATGTAATCGTGGAATCCATAATTGTAATCGCGATTAGAAATTCAATGAATTGTGCAGCCCTAACTCGAGTATGCCATAATTGTCCTTGTTCAAAGAACCAGCTGTAGATTTGACACATTTTTGCATAAAATTAGCACGTTTTCCCTCCATTTGCATTTGAATATATCTTAGTCATTCACAGAGGTTTCATTTTTACACTCCATATTTTCTTTAAATATTGGTCAGTGTAAAAATTTGCAAGACTAATTACTGGACCAGAAGAATCTGGCGGTGGGATAAGCATATTTAATAATTGGAAATGTAGTTCATTGTAATATTTCTTCTACTCTGAGAAACTTATTTTATTTTATTGATACCATTAAAGAGCAGCGGTGCATCTTGGATGGTGAGGTCATCGAGGAGAGTGGAAGTCAGGTCAACTTTATGGTAATGAGCTATGACACGGTTCGGTGGCAACCAATCGGAATGTAGAAGTCCTCCGATTGAGAGGATTCCAGAGAACGCAGTCCTGTAAACTTTGGTTCTGACCACATTAGTTACCAAGCATTTTTGTGCTAGAATGCTTTGTTTTTCAGCGTCAATGCAATTCATTTCCTCAACATCAATTTGACCAATTACAAGAAGGCTACACATCAACCAAGAGAGTTTGTAATGTAGGCTGCGCACAAATTAACGTTAGTGTTAATTAAAGAACAAGGCTAGTAAACCTCTATAAACTTCATGTGGAAATTAACCATGAACACAGAAGCCACACCACAAAAATGGCTTTTAATTAGTTTATATCCTTAGCAAACATGTAACTATAATCGTTAAGTTCTTTCCATCAATCAATTTCTTACTTTCACATTTCAAGTGTTTCATGAGGTTAACATGCTCTATTTGTGGTCAGTCTGCACAAGATCAACACGCTTGTTTGCTTTGTGGCTCCTTTAAATACAAGACAAGCATTCGATCTACATCAGAACATCCACAAATCTTTCTACAGCATTGCTGGCAGGGCGAATTTCAATGATTAACTCTAGAGTGTATCTTGTGTGACCGGTCCCATACTTCTCTGAAGAAATAGTCTACGTTCCTTATGTTTTATATTTTGACTAAAAAACATTGCTTTAGCATGGAATGCAGTGGGCCATACGGTGAGCCTATCTTTTCTGCTTGTCAAAGCATGGTCTAAAGCTCACTTGACTAGTACAAATTCACCTGTAAACTGGGTTATAGGTCACAAAACATCTACTAAACACACCTGCTTTCATGCAAGGCATAAAGATGCTACAATAGATGGTTCTCTCACATTTATGTTTTAAGTAAAGCTGCAGTGTAAGGGTTGCATTGAGGAATTTATCTCCAGGTACTTCTGTTCTTAATGAGAGAGGGTGGATTTCATCTGTTTGCTTTATGCTCTTTGGTTTTCCAAAGGTAACCGGTTGTTTTCCTCCAATCTGCAGCTCTGCCTTGGTGCTATGGCAACAGTCTAGTTAGATGATTGGTTTTTGTATGGCAACAGCTGGAAGACTGGAGATCTGTCGGCTCCACAAGGTCAATTTTTAAACAAGAACTACTTGATTCTGTTGATTGGAAGACTAAGCTATTTTTTTCTAATAAAAGGGGGTAAATTTGTATATATCTCTGATAACTCAGTCTCAACACACACCGTCAGAACTTCCCCTGGTGCGTTCCAGTTTGTGGTATGTCTTGTTCTTCTTTCTAATCAGTGACGCACATTTTATTTTAGCGTTAATGTGTAGCCTAATTGCACTTGTTAATTTCTCAGGAAGCCGAACTAGAGGAGTGCATTTGTCAAATGATCTCAATTAAAGTCTGAATGTCTCTCTTCCCAAACTGTTCCTTAAAGGGGTCCTCATTATGCTCTTTTACAAAGTCTTGATTTTGTTTTGGGGGTGTACTAGAACATACTCTCATGCTTGGTGGTTCGAAAATCAAAATCGAAAACCTTGGTGGTCCCAGTGCGTTGTGATTGGTGAACAGCTGAGACGGCATCACTGCCCCGCCCCTTGCCAAAACGGCAAGTTATCAATATTTCTATAACAATTCCGACCCTGAGAATATTGAACAAGAGGATCACGCAGAACCTTTACACACAGATATTGGAAAACATATTAAAGTGGTAACGTGATTTTTTTTTTT